>OZ001660.1:13611772-14211772 GCA_963924145.1 Pyrausta purpuralis
TGAGCTAATAAAAAAGAAAAGTATGCTTAAAGATGATCGATTTAAACAGAAACGACAAACTAAAACATTTCAAACAGAGCTTCAAAACGACAAATATTCAGTGTTTAAAGGAGGTGAAAACGCTAAAATTATTGCAAACAGAATCCATATTGCGAAGTTTTTTAATGCTACAGGTCCGGTCTACATAAACAAGGTGACTACGCAACGGCATCGACGCGACGGTCAATATAAAGTCGGTTAATATCAAGACAAAATATTTCACGGTGACCGAAAAAGTGTCAAATTCAACTAACTTTGTATGGCATGTATCTTTTCAAATATTGCAAAAGAGTACCAACTTGAATAGCGCACCGTGCGCAGAACCACTTCAGTGCGCTAATAAAAACCAAAAACATGCTAAAAAATGATCGATTTGAACAGAAACGACAAACTAAAACATTTCAAACTGAGCTTTAAAACGACAAATATTCAGTGTCTAAAGTGGGTGAAAACGCTAAAATTATTGCAAACAGAATCCAGATTGCGATGTTTTTGAAGTGCAACAGGTCCGGTCTACACAAACGAGTTGTCTACGCAACGAGCTCGACGCGACGGTCAATATAAAGTCGGTTAATATCAAGACAAAATATTTCACGTGACCGAAAAAGTGTAAAATTCGACTAACTTTGTATGGCATGTATCTTTTAAAATTACCCAGAAAATACCTACTTTAACAGCGAAACGTGCGCAAAAACACTCCGGTGAGCTAATATGATCGAAAAGTATGCTAAAAGATGATCGATTTGAACAGAAACGACAAACTAAAACATTTCAAACTAAGCTTTAAAACGACAAATATTCAGTGTCTAAAGTAGGTGAAAACACTAAAATTATTGCAAACAGAATCCATATTGCGATGTTTTTGAAGTGCAACAGGTCCGATCTACACAATCGAGGTGTCTACGTAACGGCCTCGACGTTACGGTCAATATAAAGTCGGTTAATATCAAGACAAAATTTTTCACGGTGACCGAAAAAGTGTGAAATTCGACTAACTTTGTATGGGATGTATCTTTTAAAATATCGCAAAAGAGTACCTACTTTAACAGCGACACGTGCGCACAAACAATCTTGTGAGCTAGTATGATCGAAAAGTATGCTAAAAGATGATCGATTTGAACAGAAACGACAAACTAAAACATTTCAAACTAAGCTTTAAAACGACAAATATTCAGTGTCTAAAGTAGGTGAAAACACTAAAATTATTGCAAACAGAATCCATATTGCGATGTTTTTGAAGTGCAACAGGTCCGATCTACACAAACGTGTAGTCAACGCAACGGGTTCGACGCAACGGTCAATATAAAGTCGGTTAATATCAAGACAAAATTTTTCACGGTGACCGAAAAAGTGTAAAATTCGACTAACTTTTTACGGGTTGTATCTTTTGAAATATCGCAAAAGAGTACCTACTTCAACAGCAAACCGTGCGCAGAACCACTTTAGTGATCTAATAAAAAAGAAAAGTATGCTAAAAGATGATCGATTTGAACAGAAACGACAAACTAAAACATTTCAAACTGAGCTTCAAAACGACAAATATTTAGTGTTTAAATTAGGTGAAAACACTAAAATTATTGCAAACAGAATCCATATTGCGAAGTTTTTAAAATGCCACAGGTCCTGTCTACATAATCGAGGTGACTACGCTACGGCATCGGCGCGACGGTCAAGATAAAGTCGGTTAATATCAAGAAAAAATATTTCACGGTGACCGAAAAAGTGTAAACTTCGACTAACTTTGTATAGGATGTATCTTTTCAAATATCGCAAAAGAGTACCTACTTTAACAGCAAAGCGTGCGCAGAACCACTTCGGTGATCTAATAAAAAAGGAAAGTATGCTAAAAGATGATCAATTTAAACAGAAATTACAAACTAAATCATTTCAAACTGAGCTTTAAAACGACACATATTCAGTGTCTAAAGTAGTTAAAAACGCTAAAATTATTGCAAAGAGAATCCATATTGCGATGTTTTTAAAGTGGAACAAGTTCGATCTACAGAAACGAGGTGTCTACGCAACGGGCTCGATGCGAAGGTCAATATAAAGTCGGTTAATATCAAGACAAATTATTTCACGGTGACTGGAAAACTGTAAAATTCGACTAACTTTGTGTGAGATTTATTTTTTAAAATATCGCAAAAGAGTACCTACATCAACAGCGGAGCGTGCGCAGAACCACTTCGGTGAGCTAATAAAAAAGAAAAGTATGCTATAAGATGATCGATTTGAACAGAAACGACAAACTAAAACATTTCAAACTGAGCTTCAAAACGACAAATATTCAGTGTCTAAAGTAGGTGAAAACACTAAAATTATTGCAAACAGAATCCATATTGCGATGTTTTTGAAGTGCAACAGGTCCGATCTACACAATCGAGGTGTCTACGTAACGGCCTCGACGTTACGGTCAATATAAAGTCGGTTAATATCAAGACAAAATTTTTCACGGTGACCGAAAAAGTGTGAAATTCGACTAACTTTGTATGGGATGTATCTTTTAAAATATCGCAAAAAAGTACCTACTTTAACAGCGACACGTGCGCACAAACACTCTTGTGAGCTAGTATGATCGAAAAGTATGCTAAAAGATGATCGATTTGAACAGAAACGACAAACTAAAACATTTCAAACTAAGCTTTAAAACGACAAATATTCAGTGTCTAAAGTAGGTGAAAACACTAAAATTATTGCAAACAGAATCCATATTGCGATGTTTTTGAAATGCAACAGGTCCGATCTACACAAGCGTGTAGTCAACGCAACGGGTTCGACGCAACGGTCAATATAAAGTCGGTTAATATCAAGACAAAATTTTTCACGGTGACCGAAAAAGTGTAAAATTCGACTAACTTTTTACGGGTTGTATCTTTTGAAATATCGCAAAAGAGTACTTACTTCAACAGCAAAGCGTGCACAGAACCACTTCAGTGAGCTAATAAAAAAGAAAAGTATGCTATAAGATGATCGATTTGAACAGAAACGACAAACTAAAACATTTCAAACTGAGCTTCAAATCGACAAATATTCAGTGTCTAAAGTAGGTGAAAACACTAAAATTATTGCAAACAGAATCCATTTTGCGATGTTTTTGAAGTGCAACAGGTCCGATCTACACAAACGTGTAGTCAACGCAACGGGTTCGACGCAACGGTCAATATAAAGTCGGTTAATATCAAGACAAAATTTTTCACGGTGACTGGAAAACTGTAAAATTCGACAAACTTTGTGTGAGATTTATTTTTTAAAATATCGCAAAAGTGTTCCTACATCAACAGCGGAGCGTGCGCAGAACCACTTCAGTGAGCTAATAAAAAAGAAAAGTATGCTATAAGATGATCGATTTGAACAGAAACGACAAACTAAAACATTTCAAACTGAGCTTCAAATCGACAAATATTCAGTGTCTTAAGTAGGTGAAAACACTAAAATTATTACAAACAGAATCCATATTGCGATGTTTTTAAAATGCCACAGGTCCGATTAACATAAACAAGGTGTCTACGCAACGGCATCTACGCGACGGTCAATATAAAGTCGGTTAATATCAAGACAAAATATTTCACAGTGACCGAAAAAGTGTAAAATTCGACTAACTTTGTATGGGATGTATCTTTTAAAATATCGCAAAAGAGTACTTACTTCAACAGCAAAGCGTGCACAGAACCACTTCAGTGATCTAATAAAAAAGAAAAGTATGCTAAAAGATGATCGATTTGAACAGAAACGACAAACTAAAACATTTCAAACTGAGCTTCAAAACGACAAATATTCAGTGTTTAAATTAGGTGAAAACACTAAAATTATTGCAAACAGAATCAATATTGCGAAGTTTTTAAAATGCCACAGGTCCTGTCTACATAATCGAGGTGACTACGCAACGGCATCGGCGCGACGGTCAATATAAAGTCGGTTAATATCAAGACAAAATATTTCACGGTGACCGAAAAAGTGTAAAATTCAATCAACTTTGTATGGGATGTATCTTTTAAAATATCGCAAAAGAGTACCTACTTCAACAGCAAAGCGTGCGCAGAACCACTTCAGTAATCTAATAAAAAAGAAAAGTATGCTAAAAGATGATCGATTTAAACAGAAATGACAAACTAAATCATTTCAAACTGAGCTTTAAAACGACACATATTCAGTGTCTAAAGAAGTTAAAAACGCTAAAATTATTGCAAAGAGAATCCATATTGCGATGTTTTTAAAGTGGAACAAGTTCGATCTACAGAAACGAGGTGTCTACGCAACGAGCTCGATGCGAAGGTCAATATAAATTCTGTTAATAGCAAGACAAAATATTTTACGGTGACCAAAAATGTGTACAATTCGACTGACTTTGTATAGCAAGTATCTTATAAAATTACGCAGGAGAGTACCTTCTCCAACAGCGTAGCGTGCGCAAAACCACTTCGGTGAGCTAATGTGTTCAAAAAGTATGCTCAAAGATGATCGATTTGAACAGAAACGACAAACTAAAACATTTCCAACTGAACTTCAAAATGTTTAATATTCAGTGTCTTAAGTAGGTTAAAACGCTAAAATTATTGCAAACAGAATCCATATTGCGATGTTTTTGAAGTGAAACAGGTTTGACCTAAACAAACGAGGTGTCTTCGCAACGGCCTCGAAGTGACGGTCACTATAAAGTCGGTTAATATCAAGACAAAATTTCTCACGGTGACCGAAAAAGTGTAAAATTCGACTAACATTTTACGGGTGGTATCTTTTGAAATATCGCAAAAGGGTACCTACTAGAACAGCGAAGTGTGCAAAAAACACTCCGGTGAGCTAATATGATCGAAAGTATGCTAAAAGATGATCGATTTGAACAGAAACGACAAACTAAAACATTTCAAACTGAGCTTTAAAACGACAAATATTCAGTGTCTAAAGTAGGTGAAAACGCTAAAATTATTGCAAACAATCCATATTGCTATGTTTTTGAAGTGCAATACGAGTAGGTCCGATCTACACAATCGTGGTGTCTACGCAACGGGCTCGACGCGACGGACAATATAAAGTCGGTTAATATCAAGACAAAATATTTCACGGTGACCGAAAAAGTGTATAATTCGACTAACATTGTATGGCATGTATCTTTTAAAATTACGCAGAAAATACCCTTTATTAAAAGCGGACCGTGCGCAAAAACACTCCGGTGAGCTAATATGATCGAAAAGTATGCTGAAAGATGATCGGTTTGAACAGAAACGACAAACTAAAATATTTCAATCTAAGCTTTAAAACGACAAATATTCAGTGTCTAAAGTAGATGAAAACGCAAAAAATATTGCAAACAGAATTCACATTGCGATGTTTTTGAAGTTCAACAGGTCCCATATACACAAACAAGGTGTCTACTTCACGGCTTCGACGCGACGGTCAATATAAAGTCGGTAAATATCAAGACAATTTATTTCACGGTGACCAAAAAAGTGTAAAATTCAAATAACTTTATATGGCATGTTTCTTTTAAAATAACGCAGGAAAGTACCTACTAGAAAAGGGAAGCGTGCGCACAAACACTCTGGTGAGCTAGTATGGTCGAAAAGTATGCTAAAAGATGATCGATTTGAACAGAAACGACAAACTAAAACATTTCAAACTGAGCTTTAAAACGACAAATATTCAGTGAATAAAGTAGGTGAAAACACTAAAATTATTGCAAACAGAATCCATATTGCGATGTTTTTGAAGTGCAACAGGTCCGGTTAACATAAACGAGGTGACTTTGCCACGGCATCGACGCGACGGTCAATATAAAGTCGGTTAATATCAAGACAAAATATGTCACGGTGACCGAAAAAGTGTAAAATTCGACTAACATTGTACGGGATGTATTTTTTTAAATATCGCAAAAGAGTACCTACTAGAACAGCAAAGTGTGCGCAAAAACACTCCGGTGAGCTAATATGATCGAAAAGAATGCTAAAAGATGATCGATTTGAACAGAAACGACAAACTAAAACATTTCCAACTGAGCTTTAAAACAACAAATATTCAGTGTCAAAAGTAGGTGAAAACGCTTAAATTATTGCAAACAGAATTCATATTCCAAAGTTTTTAAGTGCAACAGGTCCGATCTACACAAACAAGGTGTCTACACAATGTCCTCGACGCGACGGTCAATTTGAAATCGTTTTATATCAAGACAAAATATTTCACGGTGACCGAAAAAGTGTAAAATTCGACTAACTTTGTATGGCATGTATCTTTTCAAATATTGCAAAAGAGTACCAACTTGAATAGCGCACCGTGCGCAGAACCACTTCAGTGCGCTAATAAAAACCAAAAACATGCTAAAAGATGATCGATTTGAACAGAAACGACAAACTAAAACATTTCAAACTGAGCTTTAAAACGACACATATTCAGTGTGTAAAGTAGTTAAAAACGCTAAAATTAATGCAAACAGAATCTATATTGCGATGTTTTTGAAGTGCATTAGTTTCGATCTACAAAATCGAGGTGTCTACGCAATGGCCTCGACGCGTCGGTCAATATAAAGTCGGTTAATATCAAGACAAAATATTTCACGGTGACCGAAAAAGTGTAAAATTCGACTAACTTTGTATGGGATGTATCTTTTAAAACATCGCAAAAGTGTAACTACTAAAATAGCGGAGCGTGCGTAGAACCACTTCGGTAAGCTAATAAAAAAGAAAAGTATGCTTAAAGATGATCGATTTGAACAGAAACGACAAACTAAAACATTTCAAACTGAGCTTAAAAACGACAAATATTCAGTGTCTAAAGTAGGTGAAAACACTAAAATTATTACAAACAGAATCTATATTGCGATGTTTTTAAAATGCTACAGGTCCGGTTAACATAAACGAGGTGTATACGCAACGGCATCGACGCGACGGTAAATATAAAGTAGGTTAATATCAAGTTAAAATATTTCACGGTAAACGAAAAAGTGTAAAATTCGACTAACTTTTTATGGGATGTATCTTTTAAAATATCACAAAAGAGTACCTACTTTAACAGCGGAGCGTGCGCAGAACCACTTCGGTGAGCTAATAAAAAAGAAAAGTATGCTTAAAGATGATCGATTTAAACAGAAACGACAAACTAAAACATTTCAAACAGAGCTTCAAAACGACAAATATTCAGTGTTTAAAGGAGGTGAAAACGCTAAAATTATTGCAAACAGAATCCATATTGCGAAGTTTTTTAATGCTACAGGTCCGGTCTACATAAACAAGGTGACTACGCAACGGCATCGACGCGACGGTCAATATAAAGTCGGTTAATATCAAGACAAAATATTTCACGGTGACCGAAAAAGTGTAAAATTCAACTAACTTTGTATGGCATGTATCTTTTCAAATATTGCAAAAGAGTACCAACTTGAATAGCGCACCGTGCGCAGAACCACTTCAGTGCGCTAATAAAAACCAAAAACATGCTAAAAAATGATCGATTTGAACAGAAACGACAAACTAAAACATTTCAAACTGAGCTTTAAAACGACAAATATTCAGTGTCTAAAGTGGGTGAAAACGCTAAAATTATTGCAAACAGAATCCAGATTGCGATGTTTTTGAAGTGCAACAGGTCCGGTCTACACAAACGAGTTGTCTACGCAACGAGCTCGACGCGACGGTCAATATAAAGTCGGTTAATATCAAGACAAAATATTTCACGTGACCGAAAAAGTGTAAAATTCGACTAACTTTGTATGGCATGTATCTTTTAAAATTACCCAGAAAATACCTACTTTAACAGCGAAACGTGCGCAAAAACACTCCGGTGAGCTAATATGATCGAAAAGTATGCTAAAAGATGATCGATTTGAACAGAAACGACAAACTAAAACATTTCAAACTAAGCTTTAAAACGACAAATATTCAGTGTCTAAAGTAGGTGAAAACACTAAAATTATTGCAAACAGAATCCATATTGCGATGTTTTTGAAGTGCAACAGGTCCGATCTACACAATCGAGGTGTCTACGTAACGGCCTCGACGTTACGGTCAATATAAAGTCGGTTAATATCAAGACAAAATTTTTCACGGTGACCGAAAAAGTGTGAAATTCGACTAACTTTGTATGGGATGTATCTTTTAAAATATCGCAAAAGAGTACCTACTTTAACAGCGACACGTGCGCACAAACAATCTTGTGAGCTAGTATGATCGAAAAGTATGCTAAAAGATGATCGATTTGAACAGAAACGACAAACTAAAACATTTCAAACTAAGCTTTAAAACGACAAATATTCAGTGTCTAAAGTAGGTGAAAACACTAAAATTATTGCAAACAGAATCCATATTGCGATGTTTTTGAAGTGCAACAGGTCCGATCTACACAAACGTGTAGTCAACGCAACGGGTTCGACGCAACGGTCAATATAAAGTCGGTTAATATCAAGACAAAATTTTTCACGGTGACCGAAAAAGTGTAAAATTCGACTAACTTTTTACGGGTTGTATCTTTTGAAATATCGCAAAAGAGTACCTACTTCAACAGCAAACCGTGCGCAGAACCACTTTAGTGATCTAATAAAAAAGAAAAGTATGCTAAAAGATGATCGATTTGAACAGAAACGACAAACTAAAACATTTCAAACTGAGCTTCAAAACGACAAATATTTAGTGTTTAAATTAGGTGAAAACGCTAAAATTATTGCAAACAGAATCCATATTGCGAAGTTTTTAAAATGCCACAGGTCCTGTCTACATAATCGAGGTGACTACGCTACGGCATCGGCGCGACGGTCAAGATAAAGTCGGTTAATATCAAGAAAAAATATTTCACGGTGACCGAAAAAGTGTAAACTTCGACTAACTTTGTATAGGATGTATCTTTTCAAATATCGCAAAAGAGTACCTACTTTAACAGCAAAGCGTGCGCAGAACCACTTCGGTGATCTAATAAAAAAGGAAAGTATGCTAAAAGATGATCAATTTAAACAGAAATTACAAACTAAATCATTTCAAACTGAGCTTTAAAACGACACATATTCAGTGTCTAAAGTAGTTAAAAACGCTAAAATTATTGCAAAGAGAATCCATATTGCGATGTTTTTAAAGTGGAACAAGTTCGATCTACAGAAACGAGGTGTCTACGCAACGGGCTCGATGCGAAGGTCAATATAAAGTCGGTTAATATCAAGACAAATTATTTCACGGTGACTGGAAAACTGTAAAATTCGACTAACTTTGTGTGAGATTTATTTTTTAAAATATCGCAAAAGAGTACCTACATCAACAGCGGAGCGTGCGCAGAACCACTTCGGTGAGCTAATAAAAAAGAAAAGTATGCTATAAGATGATCGATTTGAACAGAAACGACAAACTAAAACATTTCAAACTGAGCTTCAAAACGACAAATATTCAGTGTCTAAAGTAGGTGAAAACACTAAAATTATTGCAAACAGAATCCATATTGCGATGTTTTTGAAGTGCAACAGGTCCGATCTACACAATCGAGGTGTCTACGTAACGGCCTCGACGTTACGGTCAATATAAAGTCGGTTAATATCAAGACAAAATTTTTCACGGTGACCGAAAAAGTGTGAAATTCGACTAACTTTGTATGGGATGTATCTTTTAAAATATCGCAAAAAAGTACCTACTTTAACAGCGACACGTGCGCACAAACACTCTTGTGAGCTAGTATGATCGAAAAGTATGCTAAAAGATGATCGATTTGAACAGAAACGACAAACTAAAACATTTCAAACTAAGCTTTAAAACGACAAATATTCAGTGTCTAAAGTAGGTGAAAACACTAAAATTATTGCAAACAGAATCCATATTGCGATGTTTTTGAAATGCAACAGGTCCGATCTACACAAACGTGTAGTCAACGCAACGGGTTCGACGCAACGGTCAATATAAAGTCGGTTAATATCAAGACAAAATTTTTCACGGTGACCGAAAAAGTGTAAAATTCGACTAACTTTTTACGGGTTGTATCTTTTGAAATATCGCAAAAGAGTACTTACTTCAACAGCAAAGCGTGCACAGAACCACTTCAGTGAGCTAATAAAAAAGAAAAGTATGCTATAAGATGATCGATTTGAACAGAAACGACAAACTAAAACATTTCAAACTGAGCTTCAAATCGACAAATATTCAGTGTCTAAAGTAGGTGAAAACACTAAAATTATTGCAAACAGAATCCATTTTGCGATGTTTTTGAAGTGCAACAGGTCCGATCTACACAAACGTGTAGTCAACGCAACGGGTTCGACGCAACGGTCAATATAAAGTCGGTTAATATCAAGACAAAATTTTTCACGGTGACTGGAAAACTGTAAAATTCGACAAACTTTGTGTGAGATTTATTTTTTAAAATATCGCAAAAGTGTTCCTACATCAACAGCGGAGCGTGCGCAGAACCACTTCAGTGAGCTAATAAAAAAGAAAAGTATGCTATAAGATGATCGATTTGAACAGAAACGACAAACTAAAACATTTCAAACTGAGCTTCAAATCGACAAATATTCAGTGTCTTAAGTAGGTGAAAACACTAAAATTATTACAAACAGAATCCATATTGCGATGTTTTTAAAATGCCACAGGTCCGATTAACATAAACAAGGTGTCTACGCAACGGCATCTACGCGACGGTCAATATAAAGTCGGTTAATATCAAGACAAAATATTTCACAGTGACCGAAAAAGTGTAAAATTCGACTAACTTTGTATGGGATGTATCTTTTAAAATATCGCAAAAGAGTACTTACTTCAACAGCAAAGCGTGCACAGAACCACTTCAGTGATCTAATAAAAAAGAAAAGTATGCTAAAAGATGATCGATTTGAACAGAAACGACAAACTAAAACATTTCAAACTGAGCTTCAAAACGACAAATATTCAGTGTTTAAATTAGGTGAAAACACTAAAATTATTGCAAACAGAATCAATATTGCGAAGTTTTTAAAATGCCACAGGTCCTGTCTACATAATCGAGGTGACTACGCAACGGCATCGGCGCGACGGTCAATATAAAGTCGGTTAATATCAAGACAAAATATTTCACGGTGACCGAAAAAGTGTAAAATTCAATCAACTTTGTATGGGATGTATCTTTTAAAATATCGCAAAAGAGTACCTACTTCAACAGCAAAGCGTGCGCAGAACCACTTCAGTAATCTAATAAAAAAGAAAAGTATGCTAAAAGATGATCGATTTAAACAGAAATGACAAACTAAATCATTTCAAACTGAGCTTTAAAACGACACATATTCAGTGTCTAAAGAAGTTAAAAACGCTAAAATTATTGCAAAGAGAATCCATATTGCGATGTTTTTAAAGTGGAACAAGTTCGATCTACAGAAACGAGGTGTCTACGCAACGAGCTCGATGCGAAGGTCAATATAAATTCTGTTAATAGCAAGACAAAATATTTTACGGTGACCAAAAATGTGTACAATTCGACTGACTTTGTATAGCAAGTATCTTATAAAATTACGCAGGAGAGTACCTTCTCCAACAGCGTAGCGTGCGCAAAACCACTTCGGTGAGCTAATGTGTTCAAAAAGTATGCTCAAAGATGATCGATTTGAACAGAAACGACAAACTAAAACATTTCCAACTGAACTTCAAAATGTTTAATATTCAGTGTCTTAAGTAGGTTAAAACGCTAAAATTATTGCAAACAGAATCCATATTGCGATGTTTTTGAAGTGAAACAGGTTTGACCTAAACAAACGAGGTGTCTTCGCAACGGCCTCGAAGTGACGGTCACTATAAAGTCGGTTAATATCAAGACAAAATTTCTCACGGTGACCGAAAAAGTGTAAAATTCGACTAACATTTTACGGGTGGTATCTTTTGAAATATCGCAAAAGGGTACCTACTAGAACAGCGAAGTGTGCAAAAAACACTCCGGTGAGCTAATATGATCGAAAGTATGCTAAAAGATGATCGATTTGAACAGAAACGACAAACTAAAACATTTCAAACTGAGCTTTAAAACGACAAATATTCAGTGTCTAAAGTAGGTGAAAACGCTAAAATTATTGCAAACAATCCATATTGCTATGTTTTTGAAGTGCAATACGAGTAGGTCCGATCTACACAATCGTGGTGTCTACGCAACGGGCTCGACGCGACGGACAATATAAAGTCGGTTAATATCAAGACAAAATATTTCACGGTGACCGAAAAAGTGTATAATTCGACTAACATTGTATGGCATGTATCTTTTAAAATTACGCAGAAAATACCCTTTATTAAAAGCGGACCGTGCGCAAAAACACTCCGGTGAGCTAATATGATCGAAAAGTATGCTGAAAGATGATCGGTTTGAACAGAAACGACAAACTAAAACATTTCAAACTGAGCTTAAAAACGACAAATATTCAGTGTCTAAAGTAGATGAAAACTCTAAAATTATTGCAAACAGAATCCATATTGCAATGTTTTCAAAATGCCACAGGTCCGTTCTACATAAACGAGGTGTCTACGCAACGGCATCGACGCGACGGTCAATATAAAGTAGGTTAATATCAAGATAAAATATTTCACGGTAACCGGAAAAGTGTGAAATTCGACTAACTTTGTATGGGATGTATCTTTTAAAATATCGCAAAAAAGTACCTACTTTAACAGCGACACGTGCGCACAAACACTCATGTGAGCTAGTTTGATCGAAAAGTATGCTAAAAGATGATCGATTTTAACAGAAACGACAAACTAAAACATTTCAAACTAAGCTTTATAACTAAAAATATTCAGTGTCTAAAGTAGGTGAAAACACTAAAATTATTGCAAACAGAATCAATATTGCGATGTTTTTGAAGTGCAACACGTCCGATCTACACAAACGTGTAATCCACGCAACGGGTTCGACGCAACGGTCAATATAAAGTCGGTTAATATCAAGACAAAATTTTTCACGGTGACCGAAAAAGTGTAAAATTCGACTAACTTTGTATGGCATGTATCTTTTAAAATTACCCAGAAAATACCTACTTTAACAGCGAAGCGTGCGCAAAAACACTCCGGTGAGCTAATATGATCGAAAGTATGCTAAAAGATGATCGATTTGAACAGAAACGACAAACTAAAACATTTCAAACTGAGCTTTAAAACGACAAATATTCAGTGTCTAAAGTAGGTGAAAACGCTAAAATTATTGCAAACAATCCATATTGCTATGTTTTTGAAGTGCAATAGGTCCGATCTACACAATCGTGGTGTCTACGCAACGGGCTCGACGCGACGGTCAATATAAAGTCGGTTAATATCAAGACAAAATATTTCACGGTGACCAAAAAAAGTGTAAAATTCGACTTACTTTGTATGGCATGTATCTTTTAAAATATCGCAAAAGAGTACCTCCAAGAATAGCAAAACGTGCGCAAAACCACTTCGGTGAGGTAATAAAAACCAAAAACATGCTAAAAGATTATCGATGTGAACAGAAATGACAAACTAAAACATTTCAAACTGAGCTGTAAAACTATATATATTCAGTGTATAAAGTAGGTGAAAACACTAAAATTATTGCAAACAGAATCCATATTGCGATGTTTTTAAAATGCTACATGTCCGGTTTACATAAACGAGGTGTCTACGCAACGGCATCGACGCGACGGTCAATATAAAGTCGGTTAATATCAAGTTAAAATATTTCACGGTAACCGAAAAAGTGTATAATTCGACTAACTTTTTATGGGATGTATCTTTTAAAATATCGCAAAACAGTATTTACTTCAACAGCGGAGCGTGCGCAGAACCACATCGGTGAGCTAATAAAAAAGTAAAGTATGCTAAAAGATGATCGATTTGAACAGAAACGACAAACTAAAACATTTCAAACTGAGCTTTAAAACAACAAATATTCAGTGTCTAAAGTAGGTGAAAACGCTTAAATTATTGCAAACAGAATCCATATTGCGAAGTTTTTGAAGTGCAACAGGTCCGATCTTCACAAACAAGGTGTCTACGCAATGGCCTCGACGCGTCGGTCAATAAAAAGTTCTTTTATATCAAGACAAAATATTTCACGGTGACCGAAAAAGTGTAAAACTCGACTAACTTTGTATGGGATGTATCTTATAAAATATCGCAAAAAGTACCTTCTTTAACAGCAGGAACGTGCGCACAAACACTTTGGTGAGCAAATTTAATCGAAAAATATGCTAAAAGATGATCAATTTGAACAGAAATGACAAACTAAAACATTTCAAACTGAGCTTTAAAACGACACATATTCAGAGTCTTAAGTAGTTAAAAACGCTAAAATTATTGCAAACAAAATCCATATTGCGATTTTTTTTAAGTGGATCAGGTCCGATCTACACAAACGAGTAGTCTACGCAACGGGTTCGACGCAACGTTCAATATAAATTCTGTTAATATCAAGACAAAATATTTTACGGTGACCGAAAATGTGTACAATTTGACTAACTTTGTATAGCAAGTATCTTATAAAATTACGCAGGAGAGTACCTTCTCCAACAGCGAAGCGTGCGCAAAAACACTCCGGAGAGCTAATATGATCGAAAAGTATGCTAAAAGATGATCGATCCGAACAGATATGACAAACTAAAACATTTCAAACTGAGCTTTAAAACGACACATATTCAGTGACTAAAGTGTGTGAAAACGCTAAAATTATTGCAAACAGAATCCAGATTGCAATGTTTTTGAAGTGCAACAGGTTTGATCTACACAAACGAGGTGTCTACGCAACGAGCTCGACGCGACAGTCAATATAAAGTCGGTTAATATCAAGACAAAATATTTCACGGTGACCGAAAAAGTGTAAAATTCGACTTACTTTGTATGGCATGTATCTTTTAAAATATCGCAAAAGAGTATCTCCTAGAATAGCAAAACGTGCGCAAAACCACTTCGGTGAGGTAATAAAAACAAAAAACATGTTAAAAGATTATCGATGTGAACAGAAACGACAAACTAAAACATTTCAAACTGAGCTTCAAATCGACAAATATTTAGTGTCTAAAGTAGGTGAAAACACTAAAATTATTGCAAACAGAATCCATATTGCGATGTTTTTAAAATGCTACATGTCCGATTTACATAAACGAGGTGTCTACGCAACGGCATCGACGCGACGGTCAATATAAAGTCGGTTAATATCAAGTTAAAATATTTCACGGTAACCGAAAAAGTGTATAATTCGACTAACTTTTTATGGGATGTATCTTTTAAAATATCGCAAAACAGTATCTACTTCAACAGCGGAGCGTGCGCAGAACCACTTCGGTGAGCTAATAAAAAAGAAAAGTATGCTAAAAGATGATCGATTTGAACAGAAACGACAAACTAAAACATTTCAAACTGAGCTTTAAAACAACAAATATTCAGTGTCTAAAGTAGGTGAAAACGCTTAAATTATTGCAAACAGAATCCATATTGCGAAGTTTTTGAAGTGCAACAGGTCCGATCTACACAAACAAGGTGTCTACGCAATGGCCTCGACGCGTCGGTCAGTAAAAAGTCGTTTTATATCAAGACAAAATATTTCACGGTGACCAAAAAAGTGTAAAATTCGACTAACTTTGTATGGGATGTATCTTTTTAAATATCGCAAAAAGTACCTTCTTTAACAGCGGAACGTGCGCACAAACACTTCGGTGAGCAAATTTAATCGAAAAGTATACTAAAAGATGATCAATTTGAACAGAAATGACAAACTAAAACATTTCAAACTCATATTCAGTGTCTAAAGTGGGTGAAAACGCTAAAAATATTGCAAACAGAATCAATATTGCGATGTTTTTGAAGTGCAACAGTTCCGATATACACAATCGAGGTATTTACGCAACGGGCTCGATGCGACGGTCAATATAAAGTCGGTTAATATCAAGACAAAATATTTCACGGTGACCGAAAAAGTGTAAAATTCGACTAACTTTGTATGGGATGTATCTTTTAAAATATCGCAAAAGAGTACCTACTTCAACAGCAAAGCGTGCGCAGAACCACTTCAGTGATCTAATAAAAAAGAAAAGTATGATAAAAGATGATCGATTTAAACAGAAATGACAAACTAAATCATTTCAAACTGAGCTTTAAAACGACACATATTCAGTGTCTAAAGAAGTTAAAAACGCAAAAATTATTGCAAAGAGAATCCATATTGCGATGTTTTTAAAGTGGAACAAGTTCGATCTATACAGAAACAAGGTGTCTACGCAACGGGCTCGATGCGAAGGTCAATATAAATTCTGTTAATATCAAGACAAAATATTTTACGGTGACCAAAAATGTGTACAATTCGACTGACTTTGTATAGCAAGTATCTTATAAAATTACGCAGGAGCGTAATTTTATAAGATACTTCTCCAACAGCGTAGCGTGCGCAAAACCACTTCGATGAGCTAATGTGTTCAAAAAGTATGCTCAAAGATGATCGATTTGAACAGAAACGACAAACTAAAACATTTCCAACAGAACTTCAAAATGTTTTATATTCAGTGTCTTAAGTAGGTTAAAACGCTAAAATTATTGCAAACAGAATCCATATTGCGATGTTTTTGAAGTGAAACAGGTCCGATCTACACATACGAGGTGTCTACGCAATGGGCTCGACGCGACGGTCAATATAAAGTCGGTTAATATCAAGACAAAATATTTCACGGTGACCGAAAAAGTGTTAAATTCGACTTACTTTGTATGGCATGTTTCTTTTAAAATATCGCAAAAGAGTACCTCCTAGAATAGCGAAACGTGCGCAAAACCACTTCGGTAAGGTAATAAAAACCAAAAACATGCTAAAAGATTATCGATGTGAACAGAAACGACAAACTAAAACATTTCAAACTGAGCTGTAAAACTATAAATATTCAGTGTCTAAAGTAGGTGAAAACACTAAAATTATTGCAAACAGAATCCATATTGCGATGTTTTTAAAATGCTACATGTCCGGTTTACATAAACGAGGTGTCTACGCAACGGCATCGACGCGACGGTCAATATAAAGTCGGTTAATATCAAGTTAAAATATTTCACGGTAACCGAAAAAGTGTATAATTCGACTAACTTTTTTTGGGATGTATCTTTTAAAATATCGCAAAACAGTATCTACTTCAACAGCGGAGCGTGCGCAGAACCACTTCGGTGAGCTAATAAAAAAGAAAAGTATGCTAAAAGATGATCGATTTGAACAGAAACGACAAACTAAAACATTTCAAACTGAGCTTTAAAACAACAAATATTCAGTGTCTAAAGTAGGTGAAAACGCTTAAATTATTGCAAACAGAATCCATATTGCGATGTTTTTAAAATGCTACATGTCCGGTTTACATAAACGAGGTGTCTACGCATCGGCATCGACGCGACGGTCAATATAAAGTCGGTTAATATCAAGTTAAAATATTTCACGGTAACCGAAAAAGTGTAAAATTCGACTAACTTTGTTTGGGATGTATCTTTAAAAATATCGCAAAAAGTATCTTCTTCAACAGCAGGAACGTGCGCACAAACACTTTGGTGAGCAAATTTAATCGAAAAGTATGCTAAAAGATGATCAATTTGAACAGAAATGACAAACTAAAACATTTCAAACTGAGCTTTAAAACGACACATATTCAGTGTCTTAAGTAGTTAAAAACGCTAAAATTATTGCAAACAAAATCCATATTGCGATTTTTTTTAAGTGGATCAGGTCCGATCTACACAAACGAGTAGTCTACGCAACGGGTTCGACGCAACGTTCAATATAAATTCTGTTAATATCAAGACAAAATATTTTACGGTGACCGAAAATGTGTACAATTTGACTAACTTTGTATAGCAAGTATCTTATAAAATTACGCAGGAGAGTACCTTCTCCAACAGCGAAGCGTGCGCAAAAACACTCCGGAGAGCTGATATGATCGAAAAGTATGCTAAAAGATGATCGATCCGAACAGAAATGACAAACTAAAACATTTCAAACTGAGCTTTAAAACGACACATATTCAGTGACTAAAGTGTGTGAAAACGCTAAAATTATTGCAAACAGAATCCAGATTGCAATGTTTTTGAAGTGCAACAGGTTTGATCTACACAAACAAGGTGTCTACGCAACGAGCTCGACGCGACAGTCAATATAAAGTCGGTTAATATCAAGACAAAATATTTCACGGTGACCGAAAAAGTGTAAAATTCGACTTACTTTGTATGGCATGTATCTTTTAAAATATCGCAAAAGAGTATCTCCTAGAATATCAAAACGTGCGCAAAACCACTTCGGTGAGGTAATAAAAACCAAAAACATGTTAAAAGATTATCGATGTGAACAGAAACGACAAACTAAAACATTTCAAACTGAGCTTCAAATCGACAAATATTCAGTGTCTAAAGAAGGTAAAAACGCTTAAATTATTGCAAACAGAATCTAGATTGCGATGTTTTTGAAGTGCAACAGGTCCGATCTACAGAATCGAGGTGTCTACGCAACGGCCTCAACGCGACGGTCAATATAAAGTCGGTTAATATCAATACAAAATATTTCACGGTGACCGAAAAAGTGTAAAATTCGACTAACTTTGTATGGGATGTATCTTTTAAAATATCGCAAAAGAGTACCTACGTCAACAGTGACACGTACGCACAAATCTCTCGTGAGCTAGTATGATCGAAAAGTATGCTAAAAGATGATCGATTTGAACAGAAACGACAAACTAAAACATTTCAAACTGAGCTTTAAAACGGCACATATTCAGTGACTAAAGTGGGTGAAAACGCTTAAATTATTGCAAACAGAATCCATATTGCGATGTTTTTGAAGTACAACAGGTCCGATCTACACAAACGTGTAGTCCACGCAACGGGTTCGACGCAACGGTCAATATAAAGTCGGTTATTAACAAGACAAAATTTTTCACGGTGACCGAAAAAGTGTAAAATTCGACTAACTTTGTATGGGATGTATCTTTTTAAATATCGCAAAAAGTACCTTCTTTAACAGCCGAACGTGCGCACAAACACTTCGGTGAGCAAATTTAAGCGAAAAGTATGCTAAAAGATGATCAATTTGAACAGAAATGACAAACTAAAACATTTCAAACTCATATTCAGTGTCTAAAGTGGGTGAAAACGCTAAAATTATTGCAAACAGAATCAATATTGCGATGATTTTGAAGTGCAAAAGTTCCGATCTACACAATCTAGGTATTTACGCAACGGGCTCGATGCGACGGTAAATATAAAGTCGGTTAATATCAAGACAAAATATTTCACGGTGACCGAAAAAGTGTAAATTTCGACTAACATTGTACGGGATGTATTTTTTAAAATATCGCAAAAGAGTACATACTAGAACAGTAAAGTGTGCGCAAAAACACTCCGGTGAGCTAATATGATCGAAAAGTATGCTAAAAGATGATCGATTTGAACAGAAACGACAAACTAAAACATTTCCAACTGAGCTTTAAACCGACAAATATTCAGTGTCTAAAGTAGGTGAAAACGCTAAAATTATTCCAAACAGAATCCATATTGCAATGTTTTTGAAGTGCGACAGGTCCGATCCACACAAACAAGGTGTCTAAGCAACGGGCTCAACGCGACGGTCAATTTTAAGTCGGTTAATACCAAGACAAAATATTTCACGGTGACCGAAAAAGTGTAAAATTTGACTAACATTGTATGGGATGTATCTTTAAAAATATTGCAAAAGAGTACCTATTTCAACAGCGAAGCGTGCAAAAAACCACTTCGGTGAGCTAATGTGATCGAAAAGTATGCTAAAAGATGATCGATTTAAACAGAAACGACAAACTAAAACATTTCAAACAGAGCTTCAAAACGACAAATATTCAGTGTTTAAAGTAGGTGAAAACGCTAAAATTATTGCAAACAGAATCCATATTGCGAAGTTTTTAAAATGCTACATGTCCGGTCTACATAAACGAGGTGACTACGCAACGGCATCGACGCGACGGTCAATATAAAGTCGGTTAATATCAAGACAAAATATTTCACGGTGACCGAAAAAGTGTAAAATTCGACTAACTTTGTATGGGATGTATTTTTTAAAATATCGCAAAAGAGTACCTATTTTAACAGCAAAGCGTGCGCAGAACCACTTCGGTGAGCTAATAAAAACCAAAAACATGCTAAAAGATGATCGATTTGAACAGAAACGACAAACTAAAACATTTCAAACTAAGCTTTAAAACGACAAATATTCAGTGTCTAAAGAAGGTGAAAACGTTAAAATTATTGCAAACAGAATCCATATTGCGATGTTTTTGAAGTGAAACAGGTTCGATCTACACATACGAGGTGTCTACGCAACGGGCTCGACGCGACGGTCAATATAAAGTAGGTTAATATCAAGTTAAAATAATTCACGGTAACCGAAAAAGTGTAAAATTCGACTAACTTTTTATGGGATGTATTCTTTAAAATATCGCAAAACAGTACCTATTTTAACAGCGGACCGTGCGCAAAAACACTCCGGTGAGCTAATAAAAAAGAAAAAAATGCTTAAAGATGATCGATTTGAACAGAAACGACAAACTAAAACATTTCAAACAGAGCTTCAAAACGACAAATATTCAGTGTTTAAAGTAGGTGAAAACGCTTAAATTATTGCAAACAGAATCCATATTGCGAAGTTTTTAAAATGCTACAGGTCCGGTCTACATAAACGAGGTGACTACGCAACGGCATCGTCGCGACGGTCAATATAAAGTCGGTTAATATCAAGACAAAATATTTCACGGTGACCGAAAAAGTGTTAAATTCGACTTACTTTGAATGGCATGTTTCTTTTAAAATATCGCAAAAGAGTACCTCCTAGAATAGCGAAACGTGCGCAAAACCACTTCGGTAAGGTAATAAAAACCAAAAACATGCTAAAAGATTATCGATGTGAACAGAAACGACAAACTAAAACATTTCAAACTGAGCTTCAAATCGACAAATATTCAGTGTCTAAAGTAGGTGAAAACACTAAAATTATTGCAAACAGAATCCATATTGCGATGTTTTTAAAATGCTACATGTCCGGTTTACATAAACGAGGTGTCTACGCAACGGCATCGACGCGACGGTCAATATAAAGTCGGTTAATATCAAGTTAAAATATTTCACGGTAACCGAAAAAGTGTATAATTCGACTAACTTTTTATGGGATGTATCTTTTAAAATATCGCAAAACAGTATCTACTTCAACAGCGGAGCGTGCGCAAAACCACTTCGGTGAGCTAATAAAAAAGAAAAGTATGCTAAAAGATGATCGATTTGAACAGAAACGACAAACTAAAACATTTCAAACTGAGCTTTAAAACAACAAATATTCAGTGTCTAAAGTAGGTGAAAACGCTTAAATTATTGCAAACAGAATCCATATTGCGATGTTTTTAAAATGCTACATGTCCGGTTTACATAAACGAGGTGTCTACGCATCGGCATCAACGCGACGGTCAATATAAAGTCGGTTAATATCAAGTTAAAATATTTCACGGTAACCGAAAAAGTGTAAAATTCGACTAACTTTGTTTGGGATGTATCTTTAAAAATATCGCAAAAAGTATCTTCTTCAACAGCAGAAACGTGCGCACAAACACTTTGTTGAGCAAATTTAATCGAAAAATATGCTAAAAGATGATCAATTTGAACAGAAATGACAAACTAAAACATTTCAAACTGAGCTTTAAAACGACACATATTCAGTGTCTTAAGTAGTTAAAAACGCTAAAATTATTGCAAACAAAATCCATATTGCGATTTTTTTTAAGTGGATCAGGTCCGATCTACACAAACGAGTAGTCTACGCAACGGGTTCGACGCAACGTTCAATATAAATTCTGTTAATATCAAGACAAAATATTTTACGGTGACCGAAAATGTGTACAATTTGACTAACTTTGTATAGCAAGTATCTTATAAAATTACGCAGGAGAGTACCTTCTCCAACAGCGAAGCGTGCGCAAAAACACTCCGGAGAGCTAATATGATCGAAAAGTATGCTAAAAGATGATCGATCCGAACAGAAATGACAAACTAAAACATTTCAAACTGAGCTTTAAAACGACACATATTCAGTGACTAAAGTGTGTGAAAACGCTAAAATTATTGCAAACAGAATCCAGATTGCAATGTTTTTGAAGTGCAACAGGTTTGATCTACACAAACCAGGTGTCTACGCAACGAGCTCGACGCGACAGTCAATATAAAGTCGGTTAATATCAAGACAAAATATTTCACGGTGACCGAAAAAGTGTAAAATTCGACTTACTTTGTATGGCATGTATCTTTTAAAATATCGCAAAAAAGTATCTCCTAGAATAGCAAAACGTGCGCAAAACCACTTCGGTGAGGTAATAAAAACCAAAAACATGTTAAAAGATTATCGATGTGAACAGAAACGACAAACTAAAACATTTCAAACTGAGCTTCAAATCGACAAATATTCAGTGTCTAAAGTAGGTGAAAACACTAAAATTATTGCAAACAGAATCCATATTGCGATGTTTTTAAAATGCTACATGTCCGGTTTACATAAACGAGGTGTCTACGCAACGGCATCGACGCGACGGTCAATATAAAGTCGGTTAATATCAAGTTAAAATATTTCACGGTAACCGAAAAAGTGTATAATTCGACTAACTTTTTATGGGATGTATCTTTTAAAATATCGCAAAACAGTATCTACTTCAACAGCGGAGCGTGCGCAGAACCACTTCGGTGAGCTAATAAAAAAGAAAAGTATGCTAAAAGATGATCGATTTGAACAGAAACGACAAACTAAAACATTTCAAACTGAGCTTTAAAACAACAAATATTCAGTGTCTAAAGTAGGTGAAAACGCTTAAATTATTGCAAACAGAATCCATATTGCGAAGTTTTTGAAGTGCAACAGGTCCGATCTACACAAACAAGTTGTCTACGCAATGGCCTCGACGCGTCGGTCAATAAACAGTCGTTTTATATCACGACAAAATATTTCACGGTGGCCGAAAAAGTGTAAAATTCGACTAACTTTGTTTGGGATGTATCTTTAAAAATATCGCAAAAAGTATCTTCTTCAACAGCAGGAGCTTGCGCACAAACACTTTGGTGAGCAAATTTTATCGAAAAGTATGCTAAAAGATGATCAATTTGAACAGAAATGACAAACTAAAACATTTCAAACTGAGCTTTGAAACGACACATATTCAGTGTCTAAAGTAGTTGAAAACGCTAAAATTATTGCAAACAAAATCCATATTGCGATTTTTTTTAAGTGGATCAGGTCCGATCTACACAAACGAGTAGTCTACGCAACGGGTTCGACGCAACGTTCAATATAAATTCTGTTAATATCAAGACAAAATATTTTACGGTGACCGAAAATGTGTACAATTCGACTAACTTTGTATAGCGAGTATCTTATAAAATTACGCAGGAGAGTACCTTCTCCAACAGCGAAGCGTGCGCAAAAACACTCCGGAGAGCTAATATGATCGAAAAGTATGCTAAAAGATGATCGATCCGAACAGAAATGACAAACTAAAACATTTCAAAGTGAGCTTTAAAACGACACATATTCAGTGACTAAAGTGTGTGAAAACGCTAAAATTATTGCAAACAGAATCCAGATTGCGATGTTTTTGAAGTGCAACAGGTTTGATCTTCACAAACGAGGTGTCTACGCAACGAGCTCGACGCGACGGTCAATATAAAGTCGGTTAATATCAAGACAAAATATTTCACGGTGACCGAAAAAGTGTAAAATTCGACTTACTTTGTATGGCATGTATCTTTTAAAATATCGCAAAAGAGTATCTCCTAGAATAGCGAAACGTGCGCAAAACCACTTCGGTGAGGTAATAAAAACCAAAAACATGCTAAAAGATTATCGATGTGAACAGAAACGACAAACTAAAACATTCCAAACTGAGCTGTAAAACTATAAATATTCAGTGTCTAAAGTAGGTGAAAACACTAAAATTATTGCAAACAGAATCCATATTGCGATGTTTTTAAAATGCTACATGTCCGGTTTACATAAACGAGGTGTCTACGCATCGGCATCGACGCGACGGTCAATATAAAGTCGGTTAATATCAAGATAAAATATTTCACGGTAACCGAAAATGTGTATAATTCGACTAACTTTTTACGGGTTGTATCTTTTGAAATATCGCAAAAGAGTACCTACTAGAACAGCGAAGTGTGCGCAAAAACACTCCATTGAGCTAATATGATAGAAAAAAATGCTTAAAGATAATCGATTTGAACAGAAATGACTAACTAAAACATTTCAAACTGAGCTTTAAAACGACACATATTCAGTGTCTAAAGTAGGTGAAAACTCTAAAATTATTGCAAAAAGAATCCATATTGCGATGTTCTTTAAATGCAACAGGTCCGGTCTTCACAAACGTGAAGTCCACGCAACGGGTTCGACGCAACGGTCAATATAAAGTCGGTTAATAACAAGACAAAATTTTTCACGGTGACCGAAAAAGTGTAAAATTCGACTAACTTTTTACGGGTTGTATCTTTTGAAATATCGCAAAAGAGTACCTACTAGAATAACGAAGTGTGCGCAAAACACTTCGGTGAGCTAATATGATCGGAAAGTATGCTAAAAGATGATCGATTTGAACAGAAAAGACAAACTAAAACATTTCAAACTGAGCTTTAAAACGACAAATATTCAGTATCTAAAGTAGTTTAAAACGCTAAAATTATTGCAAACAAAATCCATATTGCGATTGTTTTGAAGTGCATCAGGTCCGATCTACACAAACGAGTAGTCAACGCAACGGGTTCGATGCGACAGTCAATATAAAGTCGGTTAATATCAAGACAAAATATTTTACGTTGACCGAAAAAGTGTATAATTCGACTAACATTGTATGGCATGTATCTTTTAAAATTACGCAGAGAATACCAACTTTAACAGCGGAACGTGCGCACAAACACTTCGTTGAGCAAATATGATCGAAAAAATGCTAAAAGATGATCGATCCGAACAGACATGACAAACTAAAACATTTCAAACTGAGCTTCAAAACGACAAATATTCAGTGTCTTAAGAAGGTGAAAACGCTAAAATTATTGCAAACAGAATCCATATTGCGATGTTTTAGAAGTGAAACAGGTTCGATCTACACATACGAGGTGTCTACGCAACGGGCTCGACGCGACGGTCAATATAAAGTCGGTTATTATCAAGACAAAATATTTCACGATGACCGAAAAAGTGTAAATTCGACTAACTTTGTATGGGATGTATCTTTTAAAATAACGCAGACAATACCTTTTTTAACAGCGGAGCGTGCGCAAAAATTCCGGTGAGCTAATATTTTTTTTTTTTTTTTTTTTATTCAATATTTTATTTAGAAGCTTTGATCGATTAATTCGATCATGCCAGCTCCATCTTAACATAAACATATATTATTCCAACTTAAGGCTAGAAATACTAAAATTAATTACAATTTTAGCGGCCTCCGAAGTCGGCTCTGCTAATGAGTTGGTCAATGGACCAATATCATATTTATTAATACTAAGTAATCTATAAACTATGTCTCTTAGATTGCGATTCCGCTCACATTCCATTAGTAGATGATGTACATCTTCTAATACCCCGCAAATTGTGCAGTTTGGAGATTCTATTAATTTCATAAGAAATTTGAATTTATTTAACGGCATGTGACCCGAACGCAATCTATGGGCAGTAACAATTTGTAATCTGCTAAACTTTGAGTTATAAAACCAGGGGATGCGAGGAGGTTCTGATTGTAATGTTTTATACCAAATTCCTTTTTCGCAAGACGTCTTATTAAAATATTCTTTCCACAAATTGTAAATTTCTCTTTTGTATTTTACGAAAACTTCTGAACAACATGGCTTTACATCTATATTGATACCTTCTGTAACTGCTAATTTGGCAAGACGATCAGCCTCCTCGTTTCCCCAAATCCCTATATGACCTGGTATCCATTGTAAGACAACGGTTATGGAACGATTTTGATAGTCATACAATTTATTTAGAATGGCATAAGCTGACGAAACTCCTCTTTGACCAGAGGTGCAACGAGCTATATGCTGGAGGGCGCTTTTACTGTCTGTGAAAATCACAATTCGATCACACTCTATTTTTTTTGCATAAGAGAGTGCCTCATTAATAGCTGCTAATTCTGCAGACATTATATTGATACCATGATCAATTTTAAATGTGCCAGTACTTTTCGATTGTGGATCAAAATAAGAAGCACCAGCAGTATTGTTGTTCTTGGAACCATCTGTAAATAGCTTCCACCATCCGTCATATTTTTCATGAATTTCTTGTAAAACTTCTACTTTTAATTTGTTCTTGTCTGTCTGTGCTTTTGCAGCCTCAAGGCAATTTAGCTTACTTTTTAAACATTTTAAATCAATTTTGGAAGACCAGGTTGGAAGATCAAAAATTTCTAGACGAGATGTTTTGTGCATATTCACATATTGAACTTCCTGAAATATTAATTGTAATAGAGGCTTTTTCTTTTTATTCCAGTAGGTATTATTTTCCAGAGCACAAAGTTTCTGTAAAAGAGTAATTGTTACATTGTTTGACCATGCCATCGCCCTCAAACAGTATTTATATCCCAAATATTTCCTTCTAAGATGTAGTGGAGGAAGACAAAGCTCACTTTCCATTACATGAATTGGAGTTGTTCTTATAAATCCACCAACGACTCTTAACGCTTTGTTTTGAAGCTTTTCTAATTTGGCAAGATTACTGTTTGCACTGTTGTCGTAATAAAAACAACCGTAATCCAGACGACTGCGTACTAAGGCTATATACAAACGGCGTAGGTGAATTGGGTGCATACCCCACCCGGACCCGGCTAAAATTTTGAGTACATTTAATATATTATTTGCTCTTTCATACAATTCATTTAAATGTTTTTTCCAACGTAGCCCTGCATCGAGCCAAAAACCCAAGTATTTGATATTTTGCACCGACTCTATTTGTGTATTGTTAATTTCTAGGCTGTATCGTTGTGTTCTATATCCGCGACTAAACATACAGTATTTACATTTTGTACTGGAAAGCTGTAGTCCCAATTGGTCTAATAAATTAATCATAGTATCAATAGCCTCCTGCAATAGTAAAAAACTATCATTTAAATTAATACTATTAACATAGAGTATAAAGTCATCAGCATATTGAGATATACACACTTGTTTTATCGTCCAGCAAATTTTTGATGTAACTATGTTAAAAAATAGGGGAGAGATGGGATCCCCTTGGGCCAGTCCTATATGCGTCCATCTAGAATTACATTTATTTACATCCATATCGTCTGTTATTTTCAGATACCTTTCGCGCAGAAATTCCCAAAAATATAGGCAGATCTTTTTTCCGACTTTAAATTCATCAAGAGTGCTAACAACCCTTTCTACAAGAATATTATTGTAAGCGTTTTCTATGTCTAGAAAACATGCAATAACTGGAACATTTTTTGTTAGGCCTATTTGTATTTGTGTTATGAGCCTTGCTAGATTATCTAAACTTGACTGGGACTTCCTGAACCCTGTAGCTTCAGGTGCTATAATATTCTGGCTTTCCACAAACCATTCCAGTCTTTTTCGCAACAATTCGTGGAATACCTTACAGAGGCAAGATATTAATGATATGGGTCTAAGCTTGACAGAGGTGGATATGCTGGTCTTCGGTATTGGTACTATTTTTATGTCGCGCCATTGTATAGGAACCTCACCAGTATCCAGAATTAAATTATATATTTGTAACAAGTATGACATTGCAGCTGGTGGGAGGTTAGAAATCATTGAGTAAGAGATAGCATCGCTTCCCGGTGCTGTATCTTTTTTCTTTCTTCTGAGTATTACCTCTAGTTCATTAAGACTTATAGAAGCTTCTAATGTTTCATTGGACGAGTAAAATATTGGCATAGTGTTGACAACGTAATCAGGAGCCAGCGAACATAAAAGTTCTTCCTTTTGTTCCTCTGTTACGCACAATTTAGGTTTTTTAATACTTTTAATCCAGCGCATTCGGTTCCATACTTCTGTGGCTGACACCGACTCGTCCATGCCCTCGCAGAATTGTTTCCAGCTATCCGATTTAGCTTTTCTAATTTTTCTTCGTGTTTCAGATATTTTATCATGCAGCACTTGGAGATTTTGGGGAGTAGGATTACGTCGAAATTGTTTTAAGGCTAATCTACGTACTGCGACAAGTTGTGATAAATTAGGGGTCCAAAAGATTTTCGGCTTGAAACTTCTAAGCGGATTTTTACAGGTTTTAATTAAAGGAATGTTAAGGTCAGCTGCCGAGTTTATTTTCTCTGTAATGAAATTATACATATTTTGCGCGTTGCCACAAGGTAAGTATTCAGAAGAAAATGATGTATCTAAAAAACTTTTATATCCATCCCAATCAGCTTGTTTAAAATTTCGTCTTTTACAGAATGTTAAATCGTCCTGATAATTTAGAGTAAACTTAATGATAAGGTGATCGCTTCCAAAGCACTCATTGGTTACATTCCATTTAAATTGGACTGCTATGTCTGATGATACGAACGTGATATCTGGCGAACTTTGCTGTAAATGCCCATCAACTAATTTCAGTCGTGTTGGCCTACCATCATTAAGACATATAAAACCGTTATCATAGGAGGCGTCTGCTATGTAGCCACCTCTTGTATCATTTCTGTTTGACCATAATGTGTTATGACCATTGAAGTCACCAGCTATTATAGTTTTGCATGGTTGATTCGAAAATATGCGATCCCAATCAGAAAAGGATGTTGTCACTGATGATGGGCAATAAACTGAAACTACTTTATGAAGACTTGTGCAATTTAGAATTTTTATCTCTACTATTTCTATACCTGGATTATTTACTTGTGTAAGACATACCTGGGTTTTGATACTTATATGTGTAAAGATTGCAACGCCTCCGTAGGAATCCCATCTATCCCGTCTGTAAATATTGTAATCACGCATATGAAGTGGTGTCTCTTCATCTAGCCACGTTTCACTTAATACAGCAATGTGAATTTTTTCTTGATTGAGTATGGCTTCGAGCTCGATGAATTTAGGACGTATACTCTGTGAGTTCCACTGTAGTATGTTAACACCGAAAATTTGTTTATTGACTGTCCCCATCAACAAATAAAGAAAATAGCTTGGTGATGCCATCGCTGCTACAGAAAGATTCCCTCAAAAATATCTTGATTTCTTCAATAAACATAACTATCGCTTTCTTAATTTTTTCTTCGATTGCAGCATCTGATAATATAATGTCTCGGGCTTTTTGAAGTATTTTTTTCAACGAAAATGATTTTTGCTTATCTTTGGTATGTTCTTGTATGATCACTGTCTCTTGGAGTGGTTGTGAACATTGTTCCATCAGTGATTCTGCTTCTACATTCTTGTTTAGTCGTTTGCTTTTAGATTTTTTCTTCTTTCCTTTCTTTGGAGTTTCAGTTTCAGTATGTTTATCAAAACTCTCGGTTACTTCTTCATCTGTTGATAGGCTATCCTCTTCTTGGTGAACTGAATATTTTACTGAATATTATAGCGTTGGTTACCACAATATCTCTATACGATCTCGTTAAGTTATAATGTTCGGATATGGGTGTAATAGACTGTTCTGTGTATCTTTCATCATCTTTCTCTTTATTTTTATTCAAGTGTATCCATAGCGCCTTTCTGTAGGTACAATTCTCGTTGCACATTATAGACCGTATGCTCTTTTCTTTCAAAAAGATAGGGCATGTTTTATCAAAAGAAGCGTGCGATCCTTTACAGTTTATGCACCGAAAATTGGTTGTCTCACAATTGACATGCCCATTGCCGCACTTTGGACACAGAATTTTCTTTGTTGGACAAGCGCGTACTAGGTGTCCAAATTTCCAACATCCTGAACATTGGGTAACTGGGAATGTGTATGGTTCTACCTTCAAACGACATCCGTGTGCAAAAACATACGGTGGTAAGGTGGAGCTTTTAAAGCATAGTCTTACGGTCTCGCTGTCGATCCATTTTCCATCATTATTTAATCTTTTCAGCCTTCTAGTCGACACAATATTGGAGTCACATTGAAATATTTCCTGTATTTCATTATCGCTTATATCAGTTTCTACTTGTTTTACGACACCAAATGTTAGATTTATTTCGTCTGTGAGCTGGCATCTGTAGCCTAATTTAGCTATCTCTTGATTATTTAGAAGTTTATCTGCATCTTCCTTTGTATTAAAGCGAACGAGTACCTTATATGGGCTTTTGTATTTTATTCTCAATATGTTTTTTATGTTATGCGATTGCAATAGTTTAGCCATGGCTATTTGTTTCGGTAACATCTCCTTCGAACTCATGCAGATCTCGATTACCTCCTCATTATGTTCAGTATTTCTTATTGTTGCCATTCTCCCAGCACCTCTAGCAGTAGGTAAAATAAGGGAGTTACTACGTGCCAAACGTTTGGGTTGTCTCCTAGTTACAGTCGTAAAACCATCTTCATTTTCATCACTCTCATTCCTATATCTCTTCTCTGGGCGATTGTCCTGCGATAACATATCTGTTCCTAGATTATCCCACTCAAACTCTTGGTTTACTTCACTTTGTTCCTCACATTCCACACTTAATTCGTTTGTACTATTTTCCTCCATATTTCACTTCGTTTCACCAATATCTAAAACATTTATTGAACATGTGGGTAGTTGCAAAAACGTCACAGCACCAAAGTGCAGACCGGTCACAGGTACGTGCGCTCGATACGCCGCACAGCGCGCAACTGTGAGCTAATATGATCGAAAAGTATGCTAAAAGATGATCAATTTGAACAGAAACGAAAAACTAAAACATTTCAAACTGAGCTTCAAAACGTAAAATATTCAGTGTCTTAAGTAGGTGAAAACGCTTAAATTATTGGAAACAGAATCCAGATTGCGATGTTTTTGAAGTGCTACAGTTCCGATCTACACAATCGAGGTGTCTTCGCAACGGCCTCAACGCGACGGTAAATATAAAGTCGGTTAATATCAAGACAAAATATTTCACGGTGACCGAAAAAGTGTAAAATTCGACTAACTTTGTTTGGGATGTATCTTTTAAAATATCGCAAAAAAGTACCTACTTCAACAGCGACACGTGCGCACAAACACTCTCGTGACCTAATTTGATCGAAAAGTATGCTAAAAGATGATCGATATGAACAGAAACGAAAAACTAAAACATTTCAAACTAAGCTTTAAAACGACAAATATTCAGTGTCTAAAGTAGGTGAAAACGCTAAAATTATTGCAAACAGAATCCACATTGCGATGTTTTTGAAGTGCAACAGGTCCGATCTACACAAACGAGTAGTCTACGCAACGGGCTCGACGCGACAGTCAATATAAAGTCGGTTAATATCAAGACAAAATATTTTACGTTGACCGAAAAAGTGTATAATTCGACTAACATTGTATGGCATGTATCTTTTAAAATTACGCAGAGAATACCTACTTTAACAGCGGAACGTGCGCACAAACACTTTGGTGAGCAAATATGATCGAAAAAATGCTAAAAAATGATCGATCCGAACAGACATGACAAACTAAAACATTTCAAACTGAGCTTCAAAACGACAAATATTCAGTGTCTAAAGAAGGTGAAAACGCTTAAATTATTGCAAACAGAATCTAGATTGCGATGTTTTTGAAGTGCAACAGGTCCGATCTACAGAATCGAGGTGTCTACGCAACGGCCTCAACGCGACGGTCAATATAAAGTCGGTTAATATCAATACAAAATATTTCACGGTGACCGAAAAAGTGTAAAATTCGACTAACTTTGTATGGGATGTATCTTTTAAAATATCGCAAAAGAGTACCTACTTCAACAGTGACACGTACGCACAAATCTCTCGTGAGCTAGTATGATCGAAAAGTATGCTAAAAGATGATCGATTTGAACAGAAACGACAAACTAAAACATTTCAAACTGAGCTTTAAAACGGCACATATTCAGTGACTAAAGTGGGTGAAAACGCTTAAATTATTGCAAACAGAATCCATATTGCGATGTTTTTGAAGTACAACAGGTCCGATCTACACAAACGTGTAGTCCACGCAACGGGTTCGACGCAACGGTCAATATAAAGTCGGTTAATAACAAGACAAAATTTTTCACGGTGACCGAAAAAGTGTAAAATTCGACTAACTTTGTATGGGATGTATCTTTTTAAATATCGCAAAAAGTACCTTCTTTAATAGCGGAACGTGCGCACAAACACTTCGGTGAGCAAATTTAATCGAAAAGTATGCTAAAAGATGATCAATTTGAACAGAAATGACAAACTAAAACATTTCAAACTCATATTCAGTGTCTAAAGTGGGTGAAAACGCTAAAATTATTGCAAACGGAATCAATATTGCGATGATTTTGAAGTGCAAAAGTTCCGATCTACACAATCGAGGTATTTACGCAACGGGCTCGATGCGACGGTCAATATAAAGTCGGTTAATATCAAGACAAAATATTTCACGGTGACCGAAAAAGTGTAAATTTCGACTAACATTGTACGGGATGTATTTTTTAAAATATCGCAAAAGAGTACATACTAGAACAGTAAAGTGTGCGCAAAAACACTCCGGTGAGCTAATATGATCGAAAAGTATGCTAAAAGATGATCGATTTGAACAGAAACGACAAACTAAAACATTTCCAACTGAGCTTTAAACCGACAAATATTCAGTGTCTAAAGTAGGTGAAAACGCTAAAATTATTCCAAACAGAATCCATATTGCAATGTTTTTGAAGTGCGACAGGTCCGATCCACACAAACAAGGTGTCTAAGCAACGGGCTCAACGCGACGGTCAATTTTAAGTCGGTTAATACCAAGACAAAATATTTCACGGTGACCGAAAAAGTGTAAAATTTGACTAACATTGTATGGGATGTATCTTTAAAAATATCGCAAAAGAGTACCTATTTTAACAGCGAATCGTGCAAAAAACCACTTCGGTGAGCTAATGTGATCGAAAAGTATGCTAAAAGATGATCGCTTTAAACAGAAACGACAAACTAAAACATTTCAAACAGAGCTTCAAAACGACAAATATTCAGTGTTTAAAGTAGGTGAAAACGCTAAAATTATTGCAAACAGAATCCATATTGCGACGGTTTTGAAGTGCAACAGGTCCAATCTACACAATCAAGGTGTCTACGCAACGGCATCGACGCGACGGTCAATATAAAGTCGGTTAATATCAAGACAAATTATTTCACGGTGACTGGAAAACTGTAAAATTCGACTAACTTTGTGCGAGATTTATCTTTTAAAATATCGCAAAAGAGTACCTACATCAACAGCAAAGCGTGCGCAGAACCACTTCGGTGAGCTAATAAAAAAGAAAAGTATGCTATAAGATGATCTATTTGAACAGAAACGACAAACTAAAACATTTCAAACTGAGCTTAAAAAGACAAATATTCGGTGTTAAAAGTAGGTGAAAACGCTAAAATTATTGCAAACATAATCAATATTGCGATGTTTTTGAAGTGCAACAGGTCCGATCTACACAATCGAGGTGTCTACGCAACGGGCTCGACGCGACGGTCAATATAAAGTCGGTTAATATCAAGACAAAATATTTCATGGTGACCGAAAAAGTGTAAAATTCGACTATCAATTTATGGCATGTATCTTTTCAAATGACGCAGTAAATACCTTTTTTAATTACGGAGCGTGCGCAAAAACACTCCGGTGAGCTAATATGATCGAAAAGTATGCTAAAAGATCATCGATTTGAACAGAAACGACAAACTAAAACATTTCAAACTGAGCTTTAAAACGACAAATATTCAGTGTCTAAAGTAGGTGAAAACGCTAAAATTATTGCAAACAGAATCCATATTGCGACGGTTTTGAAGTGCAACAGGTCCGATCTACACAATCGAGGTGTCTACGCAACGGCATCGACGCGACGGTCAATATAAAGTCGGTTAATATCAAGACAAAATATTTCACGATGACCGAAAAAGTGTAAATTCGACTAACTTTGTATGGGATGTATCTTTTAAAATATCGCAAAAGAGTACCTATTTCAACAGCGACACGTGCGCACAAACACTCTCATGAGCTACTATGATCGAAAAGTATGCTAAAAGATGATCGATTTGAACAGAAACGACAAACTAAAACATTTCAAACTGAGCTTCAAAACGACAAATATTCAGTGTCTAAAGTAGGTGAAAACGCTAAAATTATTGCAAACAGAATCCAGATTGCGATGTTTTTGAAGTGCAGTTGTTCCGATCTACACAATTCAGGTGTCTACGCAACGGGCCCGACGCGACGGTCAATATAAAGTCGGTTAATATCAAGACAAAATATTTCACGATGACCGAAAAAGTGTAAATTCGACTAACTTTGTATGGGATGTATCTTTTAAAATATCGCAAAAGAGTACCTCCTTTAACAGCGACACGTGCGCACAAACACTCTCGTGAGCTACTATGATCGAAAAGTATGCTAAAAGATGATCGATTTGAACAGAAACGACAAACTAAAACATTTCAAACTGAGCTTCAAAACGACAAATATTCAGTGTCTTAAGTAGGTGAAAACGCTAAAATTATTGGATGATCAAACGAACTTACCTTAAGTGAAGTTCGATCCAAATTGTCCTGACTTCGACGAAGAGATTTAATTGACCATGTAGTATGCCCTACTACGCGTCCATTCACTCGCACACAGGTTTAGCGCAAGAAAGAGAAGGTAAATGACCTTACTCCCTCCCACGCCTCACAGCACTGCCAGCCGCCTGTCGCTCATTCATTTCAGAGCAAGGAGACCGATGTATGAGATGTACAACATTGATTATACTTATTGTAAGGGTGACGATTATTTTTGCATAAAAAACGTACACGGGAATTGGGAAGGGTGGGACCTTAAATCTCTTCGTCGAAGTCAGGACAATTTGGATCGAACTTCACTTAAGGTAAGTTCGTTTGATCATCCAATTGTCCTGCCTTCGACTCTGAGATTTAATTGACCAAGTAGATGTTTGGAGTAAAATCAATGTTGTTACAATAGAATAAGTTGACATCTCTGATGTTAGTAGTGATTGATCATTAAAACGATCATATTAAACAACAATTCATTGTTCATGTCGCTATCTTTGACATGTACATGTATCACTATTACTAAAAAACATTAGTTGTATGATAACTATGATAAGTTATAACTTTCTACTAATTAAAAATATCTTTATTAGAAAGAAAGAAGTTATTTGTTAGTATTTTTTATTAATGATTAACTAAAAATTTATAATTTATTTATTTTAGTAATTTTAAGCTGAAATAAAGCATTTCTGTTTAATTGTGGCATGTTATAAAAATTGCAAACAATACAGAAGACGTATTGTTGGGCTGAGACGGTTTGCGAATAATATAGTTTTACACACTGAATTTGGCACGTAAAACAAATGATAATTTTATTACGAGGAAAGCCACATACAGAAAACACTTTTTAGTTAGCGCCTTATCTTTGGTAAGATAAAGGGCGTGAAGGTAATGTCGTCTGAAAAATCGTTATCTTATTCTTGCAGTATTTAGCATATTTTATAATTATAGTTTTGAAATACGTATGTACATGCTATTCTATTGCTTTTCAGTATGGGATATGTAGGTATTAATGCGACTGTTTGAAAAATATTCGATCGAATACCAAACACATAAATAATATTTTATAAATTAAAATTTCGAATACCTGAGAAAATTTATATACTTAATTTGGTTATAAAATGTGTTTATGATTTGTATAAAAGTAATTGATTAAAAGATTCATTCTTAGGAATGTAATTATTTTAAGATCATGATTATATTCACGGGTGTCTATCAATGATATATGATTATTTGCTGTGTAAGAAAAAGAATACAATAATTCAATGGCTTTGAAATATTATCGTTATCAGAAAGTTTAAGGCATATGTAGGTAGGTAATGATTTTTTATATATTATTTATATTTCATTAAGTATATTAGTTTTTTTTTTTTTTATAATAAGATTTAAAATCGGCTTCTGGGAGCTTTATAAGGGCAAACGGCCGCAAACGATTTCTCCGATATAAGTTTTGGTACCACCCGGCCCCGACCAAATACGTTTGCCTAATATTCGACTAATCGACCAGGAATGTTCGCCGAGTATTCGATAGTCGGCACATGTTCAGATTTATTTATATGATGTATATGATAAATTTAATCATAATTTTATTGCCTGGGTAAATGTCTGGATTACTTTTAAGGATTACAATAAATAGCAATCCTATGTTTCAGGTTGGTTGCTATGAGTTTTTTATTTATTTAACTTTATATATATTTTTAAGTTTGACAAATATTTGTAACATATTTGGCTACAGATGAGACTTGTTTCAATATTATGAGCTGTGTCAAAAAAAAAAAAAACTGATGATGACTTAGAATAAGGGTACCTATTTTGACACGAAATCCAAAAATAAACGGATATCGTATTAAAAGTACCTATGTCATATCGAGATCCCAAGGGTAAACTGGTTTTATACATATTTAAAAACATCTTTACATATGGTTAATAAAAAACATAGATAATTTGGTTTGAAATAATTAATTGATTCAAATTTTAATAAATAGTCGAATCACATGACGTCCACTGGCGTAAGAATTAAGGAAAAGCCCATAAAAAAAAATCATTTTCAAAATAAAATACTTTTTCTCAACCATACCACCCGACCTATTTTATTATTAATTTTTAATTTTCAATTGTTCCACCGTATGTAAGTAACTGGTGAATAGAAAGACAAAATGTCCTTTGAAAATTTATTAAACACAGTATATCGAATACTATAAACATCAAACAATAAAATGCATATAATAAGTACCTATTTTATTGCTTATTAGAGCAACGTTTTCAAGGAACAGTTCCTTAAAAACTTAGTGGCTTTCTGGGGAAGATTGTTGGGGAGTGGGTGGATGTAATTGATTACAAAAAACTGATGATTAGAGAATATATTTACTTGATGTACTTTATTCTTAAATCACAGAATAAATAGTAGGAAAATAAACATGGTTCATATTTCCAATAACTCAAATTAGATTATTATAGTGCAATTTGATTCTAATGCTGCATTGCATTTAGGATATGTAGTTTTTTTTTTAAATATATATATATATATATAAATAATAATTTCCTAGCCTTTTGTTACAAAAAATATTGATAGTGATATTTTTGTAATAATGAATATGGCTTGTATTTATTTCACGTCAAACGTAGGTGTGTGTGTAGATGGCAAATAAAAATAACCGAATTATATGAAATATTGTAATAATACTTGAGAAAATAAAATTGTGTCAATTTATATGCTTTGCTTATGCATTTCCATAAAAAGCAAAAAAGGCATTATCTTCATAAAATGAGCTTGTTTCAATTTAATAGCTACCTACTCTTATGGTATATCTAACAATGTGTCGATAAGTTTTGGTTTATGCTATCTGCCGCATACTTCAATACAATAGAACGTTTGATTTGAATTATTCTTAGGTGGTGCTTGAAACAAGGTCATAGAAACAAAGGTCAATTCCAGGTGACCAAAGGTTGTCACAATTTTTACTGGGCGTTGGCTGGCTTTTCCAAAGATAAAGGACACAGATCTTTATTAAGTTTTCTCGACTCGAGATTAAGTACCGAACTTTGCGACGGTTAAATGAACGTATTCATAAAAAAGCATATCACTTTCACATCATATTTTTCGAAAAACGAAATAACCTCTAAAACAATGGAATACAGCGCACCCTAATAAATCTTATATGACGGTAGTACTATATTGATTTCGGGGTTTGATAAGATGTCTCATTGGCATATTTAAAAAAAATACGCTTTCCAGGTAGTTGTTATTGCTTCAGTAAATAAAATCTAAGCTTTACCGAATTATTTACTGAGAAGTCGATTTAATCTTAGTTGGATATAAAATAAATACGGCAAACTTCCTACCATTCAGAATCATACATTTGCCAGGTATTTAGCAAAGCTCATTCTCATTTTTATTATAGCTGTTAAAATTAAAAGCATTTAATGGAGTTTTTAAACGGACTGGTTTTTATATGGACCCAACCATATTTTGGTACGTCCTGGGCAAGCTTACAGCTTGCTTGCTTGCTAGTTATAATCAAAGAGCCAACCACAAGCTTAATAGCTATAGGTATGAGCAGAAAGCAGAATTGAATGTAGAAAAATCTTGCTTTCTTAAAAAGTACATTGTTTTCTTTTTACAAAATCTGTTAAATTCAATATTTTAAGTAGTATTATTAAGCAATTTATGTTTACTATAGCATTGTCTAGTTAGACAATTTTATAGCCATTGGCAAGAAATAAGTACAAAAGAGTTGTGATCAATGGATAAGGACCCAAACCACCCATAACTATGTGAGCTATGGTGGGATGCTATGCTACCGTTTTTAGAGCTTTGTGGAAAACATATTAGGAACGTGTACTGCAGGATGCAGAGTACGTGTATTTATGATTAAGGTCTAAGTTGTTAAAGTGTTCTTGAGTCTCTCATGTTGACTATTCTGAGTAAAAATTTACAAAATAAATATTAATTTATTCGATTTGAAATAAATCTTCTGCCACTATTATTACTTGGTAAACCATTTTATTGCTATTTTGGTTTGTACGTGTGATAGCTCACATTATGCTCCATTTTAATATTTGCCTAAATATTGGCTGAGACAAGTGTTCGGTCGTGGTTTTGCCACGAGTGGAATACGGTAGCCCGTAATAAGTACATGTACGTACGGCCTTAAGGTGATATAACAAAGCATTCATAAGAACACATACCTTTTTTGGTCGGATTCTGATTCCGAGTGCGAGACGTTTAAAACACGCTGGAATTGTGACGGTAGATCACCGTTGCGAAGCAATTCGCGGCGCGTCATGGGCCACACACATCACAGGTATGGCCGGATGAGTGCGGGCGAGGGCCGCTGATTCATACTCAGAGGCCATAGTGGCGCATCGTCAGCGCTGCTTAATATTAATCATGAATGTCTTTGGCTGTAATTTATTATTATAGCGTCAAAGAACAATTGGCTGTAACTTCACCTTACTTGTTTCCCTTTTTTCGCAATGAAAATGAGGGTAGGATATTGGAAGCAACGCATACCAAAAGTCTCAGATAAGATCTAGAATAATCTAGATAATTAGGACTGGCTGACCTCACGTGTCAGCTCTGCCAGTATTTGCTACAGATCAATATCGCGTATTGATTCGGAGCGGAAAATGCGGACTGGCTAGCATCGCGTGCTAGCTCGGCCGCGAAGCGTAAAGCATGCATGGTGCAGCCACGCTGGGTAGTGCGTTTTACTTCACATTCACTTGTTAAATTAATAACAAAAACATTTTTGAACTAACATGTCACTTTAAGATAAATTTCGTTTAGCACGAAATAAAAACTTAACGGTTATATACTGTGGTTACTGCGTGCGTTGGAACGGCGCGCGCGCACGGACACGAATGAGCGACAGGCGGCTGGCAGTGCTGTGAGGCGTGGGAGGGAGTGAGGTCATTTACCTTCTCTTTCTTGCGCTAAACCTGTGTGCGAGTGAATGGACGCGTAGTAGGGCATACTACATGGTCAATTAAATCTCAGAGTCGAAGGCAGGACAATTGCAAACAGAATCCATATTGCGAAGTTTTTAAAATGCCACAGGTCCTGTCTACATAATCGAGGTGACTACGCAACGGCATCGGCGCGACGGTCAATATAAAGTCGGTTAATATCAAGACAAAATATTTCACGGTGACCGAAAAAGTGTAAAATTCGACTAACTTTGTATGGGATGTATCTTTTAAAATATCGCAAAAGAGTACCTACTTCAATAGCAAAGCGTGCGCAAAACCACTTCAGTGATCTAATAAAAAAGAAAAGTATGCTAAAAGATGATCGATTTGAACAGAAACGACAAACTAAAACATTTCAAACTGAGCTTCAAAACGACAAATATTCAGTGTTTAAATTAGGTGAAAACGCTAAAATTATTGCAAACAGAATCCATATTGCGAAGTTTTTTAAATGCCACAGGTCCTGTCTACATAATCGAGGTGACTACGCAACGGCATCGGCGCGACGGTCAATATAAAGTCGGTTAATATCAAGACAAAATATTTCACGGTGACCGAAAAAGTGTAAAATTCGACTAACTTTGTATGGCATGTATCTTTTAAAATAACGCAAAAGAGTACCTACTGCAACAGCAAAGCGTGCGCAGAATTACTTCAGTGATCTAATAAAAAAGAAAAATATGCTAAAAGATGATCGATTTAAACAGAAATGACAAACTAAAACATTTCAAACTGAGCTTTAAAACGACAAATATTCAGTGTCTAAAGTAGGTGAAAACGCTAAAATTATTGCAAACAGAATCCATATTGCAATGTTTTTAAAATGCCACAAGTGCGTTCTACATAATCGAGGTGTCTACGCAACGGCATCGACGCGATGGTCAATATAAAGTCGGTTAATATCAAGACAAAATATTTCACGGTGACCGAAAAAGTGTAAAATTCGACTAACTTTGTATGAGATGTATCTTTTAAAACATCGCAAAAGAGTAACTACTAGAATAGCGGAGCGTGCGTAGAACCACTTCGGTAAGCTCATAAAAAAGAAAACTATGCTAAAAGATGATCAATTTGAACAGAAATTACAAACTAAAACATTTCAAACTGAGCTTTAAAACGACACATATTCAGTGTCTAAAGTAGTTAAAAACGCTAAAATTAATGCAAACAGAATCTATATTGCGATGTTTTTGAAGTGCATCAGTTTCGATCTACAAAATCGAGGTGTCTACGTAATGGCCTCGACGCGTCGGTCAATATAAAGTCGGTTAATATCAAGACAAAATATTTCACGGTGACCGAAAAAGTGTAAAATTCGACTAACTTTGTATGGGATGTATCTTTTAAAACATCGCAAAAGAGTAACTACTAAAATAGCGGAGCGTGCGTAGAACCACTTCGGTAAGCTAATAAAAAAGAAAAGTATGCTAAAAGATAATCGATTTGAACAGAAACGACAAACTAAAACATTTCAAACTGAGCTTTAAAACGACAAATATTCAAAGTATAAAGTAGGTGAAAACGCTAAAATTATTGCAAACAGAATCCATATTGCAATGTTTTTAAAATGCCACAAGTGCGTTCTATATAATCGAGGGGTCTACGCAACGGCATCGACGCGATGGTCAATATAAAGTCGGTTAATATCAAGACAAAATATTTCACGGTGACCGAAAAAGTGTAAAATTCGACTAACTTTGTATGGGATGTATCTTTTAAAATATCGGAAAAGAGTACCTATTAGAACAGCGAAGTGTGCGCAAAAACACTCCATTGAGCTAATATGATCGAAAAGTATGCTAAAAGATGATCAATTTGAACAGAAACGACAAACTAAAACATTTCAAACTGATTTTAAAACGACAAATATTCAGTGTCTAAAGTAGTTAAAAACGCTAAAATTATTGCAAACAGAATCCATATTGCGATGTTTTTGAAGTGCAACAGGTCCACTCTATACAATTGAGGTGTCTACGCAACGGGCTCGACACGACAGTCAATATTAAGTCGGTTAATATCAAGACAAAATATTTCATGGTGACCGTAAAAGTGTAAAATTCGACTAACATTGTATGGCATGTATCTTTTAAAATTACGCAGAGAATACCTTTTTAACAGCGGAGCATTCGCAAAAACACTCCGTTGAGCTAACTTGATCGAAAAGTATGCTAAAAGATCATCGATTTAACAGAAACGACAAACTAAAACATTTCAAACTGAGCTTCAAAACGACAAATACTCAGTGTCTAAAGTTGATGAAAACGCTAAAATTATTGCAAACAGAATCAATATTGCGATGTTTTTAAAGTGCAACAGGTCCGGTCTACACAATTGAGGTGTCTTCGCAACGAGCTCGACGCGAGGGTCCACATAAAGTCGGTTAATATCAAGACAAAATATTTCACGGTGACCGAAAAAGTGTTAAATTCGACTTACATTCTATGGCATGTTTCTTTTAAAATAACACAGAAAGTACCTACTAGAACAGCGAAGTGTGCACAAAAACACTCCATTGAGCTAATATGATCGAAAAGTATGCTTAAAGTTGATCGATTTGAACAGAAACGACAAACTAAAACATTTCAAACTGAGCTTTAAAACGACAAATATTCAGTGTCTAAAGAAGGCGAAAACACTAAAATTATTGCAAACAGAATCCATATTGCGATGTTTTTGAAGTGAAAAAGGTTCGATATACAGAAACAAGGTGTCTGCGCAACGTTCTCGATGCGATGGTCAATATAAAGTCGGTTAATATCAAGACAAAATATTTCACGGTGACCGAAAAAGTGTAAAATTCGACTAACTTTGTATGGGATGTATCTTTTAAAATATCGCAAAAGTGTACCTACTTTAACAGCGGAACGTTCGCAGAACCACTTCTATGACCTAATATGATCAAAAAGTATGCTAAAAGATGATCGATTTAACAGAAACGACAAACTAAAACATTTCAAACTAAGCTATAAAACGACAAATATTCAGTGTCTAAAGTAGGTGAAAACGCTAAAATTATTGCAAACAGAATCTATATTGCGATGTTTTTGAAGTGCAACAGGTCCGATCTACACAATTGAAGTGTTTTCGCAACGAGCGCGACGCGAGTGTCCACATAAAGTCGGTTAATATCAAGACAAAATATTTCACGGTGACCGAAAAAGTGTATAATTCGACTTACATTCTATGGCATGTATCTTTTAAAATAACACAGAAAGTACCTAAAAGAACAGCGAAGTGTGCGCAAAAACACTCCATTGAGCTAATATGATCGAAAAGTATGCTTAAAGATGATCGATTTGAACAGAAACGACAAACTAAAACATTTCAAACTGAGCTTTAAATAGACAAATATTCAGTGTCTAAAGTAGGTGAAAACGCTAAAATTATTGCAAACAATCCATATTGCTATGTTTTTGAAGTGCAATAGGTCCGATCTACACAATCGAGGTGTCTACGCAACGGGCTCAACGCGACGGACAATATAAAGTCGGTTAATATCAAGACAAAATATTTCACGGTGACCGAAAAAGTGTAAATTCGACTAACATTGTATGGCATGTATCTTTTAAAATTACGCAGAAAATACCCTTTATTAACAGCGGACCGTGCGCAAAAACACTCCGGTGAGCTAATATGATCGAAAAGTATGCTGAAAGATGATCGGTTTGAACAGAAACGACAAACTAAAACATTTCAAACTGAGCTTTAAAACGACAAATATTCAGTGTCTAAAGTAGTTAAAAACGCTAAAATTATTGCAAACAAAATCCATTTTGCGATTTTTTTTAAGTGGATCAGGTCCGATCTACACAAACGAGTAGTCTACGCAACGAGTTCGACGCGACGGTCAATATAAAGTCGGTTAATATCAAGACAAAATATTTCACGGTGACCGAAAAAGTGTATAATTCTACTAACATTGTATGGCATGTTTCTTTCATAATTACGCAGAGAATACCTACTTTTACAGCGAAGCGTGCGCAAAAACACTCCAGAGAGCTAATACTCGTATGATCGAAAAGTATGCTAAAAGATGATCGATCCGAACAGAAATGACAAACTAAAACATTTCAAACTGAGCTTTAAAACGACACATAGTCAGTGACTAAAGTGGGTGAAAACGCTAAAATTATTGCAAACAGAATCCATATTGCGATGTTTTAGAAGTGAAACAGGTCCGATCTACACATACGAGGTGTCTACGCAATGGGCTCGACGCGACGGTCAATATAAAGTCGGTTAATATCAAGACAAAATATTTCACGGTGACCGAAAAAGTGTAAAATTCGACTTACTTTGTATGGCATGTATCTTTTAAAATATCGCAAAAGAGTACCTCCTAGAATAGCGAAACGTGCGCAAAACCACTTCGGTAAGGTAATAAAAACCAAAAACATGCTAAAAGATTATCGATGTGAACAGAAACGACAAACTAAAACATTTCAAACTGAGCTGTAAAACTATAAATATTCAGTGTCTAAAGTAGGTGAAAACACTAAAATTATTGCAAACAGAATCCATATTGCGATGTTTTTAAAATGCTACATGTCCGGTTTACATAAACGAGGTGTCTACGCAACGGCATCGACGCGACGGTCAATATAAAGTCGGTTAATATCAAGTTAAAATATTTCACGGTAACCGAAAAAGTGTATAATTCGACTAACTTTTTATGGGATGTATCTTTTAAAATATCGCAAAACAGTATCTACTTCAACAGCGGAGCGTGCGCAGAACCACTTCGGTGAGCTAATAAAAAAGAAAAGTATGCTAAAAGATGATCGATTTGAACAGAAACTACAAACTAAAACATTTCAAACTGAGCTTTAAAACAACAAATATTCAGTGTCTAAAGTAGGTGAAAACGCTTAAATTATTGCAAACAGAATCCATATTGCGAAGTTTTTGAAGTGCAACAGGTCCGATCTACACAAACAATGTGCCTACGCAATGGCCTCGACGCGTCGGTCAATAAAAAGTCGTTTTATATCACGACAAAATATTTCACGTTGGCCGAAAAAGTGTAAAATTCGACTAACTTTGTTTGGGATGTATCTTTAAAAATATCGCAAAAAGTATCTTCTTCAACAGCAGGAGCTTGCGCACAAACACTTCGGTGAGCAAATTTAATCGAAAAGTATGCTAAAAGATGATCAATTTGAACAGAAATGACAAACTAAAACATTTCAAACTGAGCTTTGAAACGACACATATTCAGTGTCTAAAGTAGTTAAAAACGCTAAAATTATTGCAAACAAAATCCATATTGCGATTTTTTTTAAGTGGATCAGGTCCGATCTACACAAACGAGTAGTCTACGCAACGAGTTCGACGCAACGTTCAATATAAATTCTGTTAATATCAAGACAAAATATTTTACGGTGACCGAAAATGTGTACAATTCGACTAACTTTGTATAGCGAGTATCTTATAAAATTACGCAGGAGAGTACCTTCTCCAACAGCGAAGCGTGCGCAAAAACACTCCGGAGAGCTAATATGATCGAAAAGTATGCTAAAAGATGATCGATCCGAACAGAAATGACAAACTAAAACATTTCAAAGTGAGCTTTAAAACGACACATATTCAGTGACTAAAGTGTGTGAAAACGCTAAAATTATTGCAAACAGAATCCAGATTGCGATGTTTTTGAAGTGCAACAGGTTTGATTTACACAAACGAGGTGTCTACGCAACGAGCTCGACGCGACGGTCAATATAAAGTCGGTTAATATCAAGACAAAATATTTCACGGTGACCGAAAAAGTGTAAAATTCGACTTACTTTGTATGGCATGTATCTTTTAAAATATCGCAAAGGAGTACCTCCTAGAATAGCGAAACGTGCGCAAAACCACTTCGGTAAGGTAATAAAAACCAAAAACATGCTAAAAGATTATCGATGTGAACAGAAACGACAAACTAAAACATTTCAAACTGAGCTGTAAAACTATAAATATTCAGTGTCTAAAGTCGGTGAAAACACTAAAATTATTGCAAACAGAATCCATATTGCGATGTTTTTAAAATGCTTCATGTCCGGTTTACATAAACGAGGTGTCTACGCAACGGCATCGACGCGACGGTCAATATAAAGTCGGTTAATATCAAGTTAAAATATTTCACGGTAACCAAAAAAGTGTATAATTCGACTAACGTTTTATGGGATGTATCTTTTAAAATATCGCAAAACAGTATCTACTTCAACAGCGGAGCGTGCGCAGAACCACTTCGGTGAGCTAATAAAAAAGAAAAGTATGCTAAAAGATGATCGATTTGAACAGAAACGACAAACTAAAACATTTCCAACTGAGCTTTAAAACAACAAATATTCAGTGTCTAAAGTAGGTGAAAACGCTTAAATTATTGCAAACAGAATCCATATTGCGAAGTTTTTGAAGTGCAACAGGTCCGATCTACACAAACAAGGTGTCTACGCAATGGCCTCGACGCGTCGGTCAATAAAAAGTTCTTTTATATCAAGACAAAATATTTCACGGTGACCGAAAAAGTGTAAAATTTGACTAACTTTGTATGGGATGTATCTTTTAAAATATCGGAAAAAGTACCTTCTTTAACAGCAGGAACGTGCGCACAAACACTTTGGTGAGCAACTTTAATCGAAAAGTATGCTAAAAGATGATCAATTTGAACAGAAATGACAAACTAAAACATTTCAAACTGAGCTTTAAAACGACACATATTCAGTGTCTTAAGTAGTTAAAAACGCTAAAATTATTGCAAACAAAATCCATATTGCGATTTTTTTTAAGTGGATCAGGTCCGATCTACACAAACGAGTAGTCTACGCAACGGGTTCGACGCAACGTTCAATATAAATTCTGTTAATATCATGACAAAATATTTTACGGTGACCGAAAATGTGTACAATTCGACTAACTTTGTATAGCGAGTATCTTATAAAATTACGCAGGAGAGTAACTTCTCCAACAGCGAAGCGTGCGCTAAAACACTTCGGAGAGCTAATATGATCGAAAAGTATGCTAAAAGATGATCGATCCGAACAGAAATGACAAACTAAAACATTTCAAAGTGAGCTTTAAAACGACACATATTCAGTGACTAAAGTGTGTGAAAACGCTAAAATTATTGCAAACAGAATCCAGATTGCGATGTTTTTGAAGTGCAACAGGTTTGATCTACACAAACGAGGTGTCTACGCAACGAGCTCGACGCGACGGTCAATATAAAGTCGGTTAATATCACGACAAAATATTTCACGGTGACCGAAAAAGTGTAAAATTCGACTTACTTTGTATGGCATGTATCTTTTAAAATATCGCAAAAGAGTACCTCCTAGAATAGCGAAACGTGCGCAAAACCACTTCGGTAAGGTAATAAAAACCAAAAACATGCTAAAAGATTATCGATGTGAACAGAAACGACAAACTAAAACATTTCAAACTGAGCTGTAAAACTATAAATATTCAGTGTCTAAAGTAGGTGAAAACACTAAAATTATTGCAAACAGAATCCATATTGCGATGTTTTTAAAATGCTACATGTCCGGTTTACATAAACGAGGTGTCTACGCAACGGCATCGACGCGACGGTCAATATAAAGTCGGTTAATATCAAGTTAAAATATTTCACGGTAACCGAAAAAGTGTATAATTTGACTAACTTTATATGGGATGTATCTTTTAAAATATCGCAAAACAGTATTTATTTCAACAGCAACGCGTGCGCAGAACCACTTCGGTGAGCTAATTAAAAAGAAAAGTATGCTAAAAGATGATCGATTTGAACAGAAACGACAAACTTAAACATTTCAAACTGAGCTTTAAAACAACAAATATTCAGTGTATAAAGTAGGTGAAAACGCTTATATTATTGCAAACAGAATCCATATTGCGAAGTTTTTGAAGTGCAACAGGTCCGATCTACACAAACAAGGTGTCTACGCAATGGCCTCGACGCGTCGGTCAGTAAAAAGTCGTTTTATATCAAGACAAAATATTTCACGGTGACCGAAAAAGTGTAAAATTCGACTAACATTGTATGGCATGTATCTTTTAAAACAACGCAGATAGTAACTACTTTAACAGCCGAGCGTGCGCAGAACCACTTCGGTGAGCTAATATGATCGAAAAATATGCTAAAAGATGATCGATTTGAACAGAAACGACAAATTAAAACATTTCAAACTGCTTTAAAACGACAAATATTCAGTGTCTAAAGTAGGTGAAAACGCTAAAATTATTGCAAACAGAATCAAGATTGCGATGTTTTTGAAGTGCAACAGGTCCGATCTACAGAATTGAGGTGTCTACGCAACGGACTCAACGCGACGGTCAATATAAAGTCGGTTAATATCAATACAAAATATTTCACGGTGACCGAAAAAGTGTAAAATTCGACTATTTTTGTATGGGATGTATCTTTTAAAATATTGCAAAAGAGTACCTACTTCAACAGTGACACGTACGCACAAATCTCTTGTGAGCTAGTGTGATCGAAAAGTATGCTAAAAGATGATCGATTTGAACAGAAACGACAAACTAAAACATTTCAAACTGAGCTTTAAAACGGCATATATTCAGTGACTAAAGTGGGTGAAAACGCTTAAATTATTGCAAACAGAATCCATATTGCGATGTTTTTGAAGTGCAACAGGTCCCATCTACACAATCGAGGTGTCTACGCAACGGCCTCCACGCGACGGTCAATATAAAGTCGGTTAATATCAAGACAAAATTTTTCACGGTGACCGAAAAAGTGTACAATTCGACTAACTTTTTACGGGTTGTATCTTTTGAAATATCGCAAAAGAGTACCTACTAGAACAGCGAAGTGTGCGCAAAAACACTCCATTGAGCTAATATGATAGAAAAAAATGCTTAAAGATAATCGATTTGAACAGAAATGACAAACTAAAACATTTCAAACTGAGCTTTAAAACGACACATATTCAGTGTCTAAAGTAGGTGAAAACTCTAAAATTATTGCAAAAGGAATCCATATTGCGATGTTCTTTAAGTGCAACAGGTCCGATCTACACAAACGTGTAGTCCACAAAACGGGTTCGACGCAACGGTCAATATAAAGTCGGTTAATAACAAGACAAAATTTTTCACGGTGACCGAAAAAGTGTAAAATTCGACTAACTTTTTACGGGTTGTATCTTTTGAAATATCGCAAAAGAAAACCTACTAGAACAACGAAGTGTGCGCAAAACACTTCGGTGAGCTAAAATGATCGGAAAGTATGCTAAAAGATGATCGATTTGAACAGAAACGACAAACTAAAATTTTTCAAACTGAGCTTTAAAACGACAAATATTCAGTGTCTAAAGTAGTTTAAAACGCTAAAATTATTGCAAACAAAATCCATATTGCGATTGTTTTGAAGTGCATCAGGTCCGATCTACACAAACGAGTAGTCAACGCAACGGGTTCGATGCGACAGTCAATATAAAGTCGGTTAATATCAAGACAAAATATTTTACGTTGACCGAAAAAGTGTATAATTCGACTAACATTGTATGGCATGTATCTTTTAAAATTACGCAGAGAATACCAACTTTAACAGCGGAACGTGCGCACAAACACTTCGGTGAGCAAATATGATCGAAAAAATGCTAAAAGATGATCGATCCGAACAGACATGACAAACTAAAACATTTCAAACTGAGCTTCAAAACGACAAATATTCAGTGTCTAAAGAAGGTGAAAACGCTAAAATTATTGCAAACAGAATCCATATTGCGATGTTTTAGAAGTGAAACAGGTTCGATCTACATATACGAGGTGTCTACGCAACGGGCTCGACGCGACGGTCAATATAAAGTCGGTTAATATCACGACAAAATATTTCACGGTGACCGAAAAAGTGTAAAATTCGACTTACTTTGTATGGCATGTATCTTTTAAAATATCGCAAAAGAGTACCTCCTAGAATAGCGAAACGTGCGCAAAACCACTTCGGTAAGGTAATAAAAACCAAAAACATGCTAAAAGATTATCGATGTGAACAGAAACGACAAACTAAAACATTTCAAACTGAGCTGTAAAACTATAAATATTCAGTGTCTAAAGTAGGTGAAAACACTAAAATTATTGCAAACAGAATCCATATTGCGATGTTTTTAAAATGCTTCATGTCCGGTTTACATAAACGAGGTGTCTACGCAACGGCATCGACGCGACGGTCAATATAAAGTCGGTTAATATCAAGTTAAAATATTTCACGGTAACCGAAAAAGTGTATAATTTGACTAACTTTATATGGGATGTATCTTTTAAAATATCGCAAAACAGTATTTATTTTAACAGCAAGGCGTGCGCAGAACCACTTCGGTGAGCTAATTAAAAAGAAAAGTATGCTAAAAGATGATCGATTTGAACAGAAACGACAAACTTAAACATTTCAAACTGAGCTTTAAAACGACACATATTCAGTGTCTAAAGTAGTTAAAAACGCTAAAATTATTGCAAACAGAATCCATATTGCGATGTTTTTGAAGTGCAACATGTCCGATCTACACAATCGAGGTGTCTACGCAACGGCCTCCACGCGACGGTCAATATAAAGTCGGTTAATATCAAGACAAAATTTTTCACGGTGACCGAAAAAGTGTACAATTCGACTAACTTTTTACGGGTTGTATCTTTTGAAATATCGCAAAAGAGTACCTACTAGAACAGCGAAGTGTGCGCAAAAACACTCAATTGAGCTAATTTGATCGAAAAGTATGCTTAAAGATAATCGATTTGAACAGAAATGACAAACTAAAACATTTCAAACTGAGCTTTAAAACGACACATATTCAGTGTCTAAAGTAGTTAAAAACGCTAAAATTATTGCAAACAGAATCCATATTGCGATGTTTTTGAAGTACAACAGGTCCGATCTACACAAACGTGTAGTCCACGCAACGGGTTCGACGCAACGGTCAATATAAAGTCGGTTAATAACAAGACAAAATTTTTCACGGTGACCGAAAAAGTGTAAAATTCGACTAACATTGTATGGCACGTATCTTTTAAAATTACGCAGAGAATACCTACTTTAACAGCGGAACGTGCGCACAAACACTTCGGTGAGCAAATATGATCGAAAAAATGCTAAAAGATGATCGATCCGAACAGACATGACAAACTAAAACATTTCAAACTGAGCTTCAAAACGACAAATATTCAGTGTCTAAAGAAGGTGAAAACGTTAAAATTATTGCAAACAGAATCCATATTAAGATGTTTTAGAAGTGAAACAGGTTCGATCTACACATACGAGGTGTCTACGCAACGGGCTCGACGCGACGGTCAATATAAAGTCGGTTATTATCAAGACAAAATATTTCACGGTGACCGAAAAAGTGTAAAATTCGACTAACATTGTATGGCATGTATCTTTTAAAATAACGCAGAGAGTACTTACTTTAACAGCGGAGAGTGCGCAAAATCACTCCGATGAGCTAGTATGATCGAAAAGTATGCTAAAAGATGATCGATTTGAACAGAAACGACAAACTAAAACATTTCCAACTGAGCTTCAAAACGACAAATATTCAGTGTCTAAAGTAGTTAAAAACGCTAAAATTATTGCAAACAGAATCCATATTGCGATGTTTTTGAAGTGCAACAGTTCCGATCTACACAATCGAGGTGTCTACGCAACGGGCTCGACGCGACGGTCAATATAAAGTCGGTTAATATCAAGACAAAATTTTTCACGGTGACCGAAAAAGTGTAAAATTCGACTAACTTTTAACGGGTTGTATCTTTTGAAATATAGCAAAAGAGTACCTACTTGAACAACGAAGTGTGCGCAAAACACTCCGGTGAGCTAATATGATCGAAAAGTATGCTAAAAGATGGTCGATTTGAACAGAAACGACAAACTAAAACATTTCAAACTGAGCTTCAAAACGACAAATATTCAGTGTCTAAAGTAGTTAAAAACGCTAAAATTATTGCAAACAGAATCCATATTGCGATGTTTTTGAAGTGCAACAGTTCCGATCTACACAATCGAGGTGTCTACGCAACGGGCTCGACGCGACGGTCAATATAAAGTCGGTTAATATCAAGACAAAATATTTCACGGTGACCGAAAAAGTGTAAAATTCGACTAACATTGTATGGCATGTATCTTTTAAAATAACGCAGACAATACCTTTTTAACCAGCGGAGCGTGCACAAAAACTCCGGTGAGCTAATATGATCGAAAAGTATGCTAAAAGATGATCAATTTGAACAGAAACGAAAAACTAAAACATTTCAAACTGAGCTTCAAAACGTAAAATATTCAGTGTCTTAAGTAGGTGAAAACGCTAAAATTATTGGAAACAGAATCCAGATTGCGATGTTTTTGAAGTGCAACAGGTCCGATCTACACAATCGAGGTGTCTACGCAACGGGCTCGACGCGACGGTCAATATAAAGTCGGTTAATATCAAGACAAAATATTTCACGGTGACCGAAAAAGTGTAAAATTCGACTAACTTTGTTTGGGATGTATCTTTTAAAGTATCGCAAAAGAGTACCTACTTCAACAGCGACAAGTGCGCACAAACACTCTCGTGACCTAATTTGATCGAAAAGTATGCTAAAAGATGATCGATTTGAACAGAAACGACAAACTAAAACATTTCAAACTGAGCTTTAAAACGACAAATATTCAGTGCCTAAAGTAGGTGAAAACGCTAAAATTATTACAAACAGAATCCAAATTGCAATGTTTTTAAAATGCCACAAGTCCGTTCTACATAATCGAGGTGTCTACGCAACGGCATCGACGCGATGGTCAATATAAAGTCGGTTAATATCAAGACAAAATATTTCACGGTGACCGAAAAAGTGTAAAATTCGACTAACATTGTATAGCATGTATCTTTAAAAACAACTCAAACGAGTAACTACTAGAATAGCGGAGCGTGCGAAGAACCACTTCGTTAAGCTCATAAAAAAGAAAAGTATGCTAAAAGATGATCGATTTGAACAGAAACGACAAACTTAAACATTTCAAACTGAGCTTTAAAACGACAAATATTCAGTGTCTAAAGTAAGTGAAACCACTAAAATTATTACAAACAGAATCCATATTGCTATGTTTTTGAAGTTCAATAGGTCCGATCTACACAATCGAGGTGTCTACGCAACGGGCTCGACGCGACGGACAATATTAAGTCGGTTAATATCAAGACAAAATATATCACGGTGACCGAAAAAGTGTAAATTCGACTAACATTGTATGGCATGCATCTTTTAAGATTACGCAGAAAATACCCTTTTTTAACAGCGGACCGTGCGCAAAAACTATCAGGTGAGCTAATATGATCGAAAAGTATGCTGAAAGACGATAGATTTGAACAGAAACGACAAACTAAAACATTTCAAACTGAGCTTCAAAACGACAAATATTCAGTGTCTAAAGTAGGTGAAAACTCTAAAATTATTGCAAACAGAATCCATATTGCAATGTTTTTAAAATGCCACAGGTCCGTTCTACATAAACGAAGTGTCTACGCAACGGCATCGACGCGACGGTCAATATAAAGTAGGTTAATATCAAGACAAAATATTTCACGGTAACCGAAAAAGAATAAAATTCGACTAACTTTGTATAGGATGTATCTTTTAAAATTTCGCAAAACAGTACCTACTAGAACAGCAAAGCGTGCGCAAAAACACTCCGGTGAGCTAATATGATCGAAAAGTATGCTAAAAGATGATCGATTTGAACAGAAACGACAAACTAAAACATTTCAAACTGAGTTTTAAAACGACAAATATTCAGTGTCTAAAGTAGGTGAAAACGCTAAAATTATTACAAACAGAATCCAAATTGCAATGTTTTTAAAATGCCACAAGTCCGTTCTACATAATCGAGGTGTCTACGCAACGGCATCGACGCGATGGTCAATATAAAGTCGGTTAATATCAAGACAAAATATTTCACGGTGACCGAAAAAGTGTAAAATTCGACTAACATTGTATAGCATGTATCTTTAAAAACAACTCAAACGAGTAACTACTAGAATAGCGGAGCGTGCGAAGAACCACTTCGTTAAGCTCATAAAAAAGAAAAGTATGCTAAAAGATGATCGATTTGAACAGAAACGACAAACTTAAACATTTCAAACTGAGCTTTAAAACGACAAATATTCAGTGTCTAAAGTAAGTGAAACCACTAAAATTATTACAAACAGAATCCATATTGCTATGTTTTTGAAGTTCAATAGGTCCGATCTACACAATCGAGGTGTCTACGCAACGGGCTCGACGCGACGGACAATATTAAGTCGGTTAATATCAAGACAAAATATTTCACGGTGACCGAAAAAGTGTAAATTCGACTAACATTGTATGGCATGCATCTTTTAAAATTACGCAGAAAATACCCTTTTTTAACAGCGGACCGTGCGCAAAACTATCAGGTGAGCTAATATGATTGAAAAGTATGCTGAAAGACGATAGATTTGAACAGAAACGACAAACTAAAACATTTCAAACTGAGCTTCAAAACGACAAATATTCAGTGTCTAAAGTAGGTGAAAACTCTAAAATTATTGCAAACAGAATCCATATTGCAATGTTTTTAAAATGCCACAGGTCCGTTCTACATAAACGAGGTGTCTACGCAACGGCCTCGACGCGACGGTCAATATAAAGTAGGTTAATATCAAGACAAAATATTTCACGGTAACCGAAAAAGAATAAAATTCGACTAAATTTGTATAGGATGTATCTTTTAAAATATCGCAAAACAGTACCTACTAGAACAGCAAAGCGTGCGCAAAAACACTCCGGTGAGCTAATATGATCGAAAAGTATGCTAAAAGATGATCGATTTGAACAGAAACGACAAACTAAAACATTTCAAACTGAGCTTTAAAACGACAAATATTCAGTTTCTAAAGTAGGTGAAAACGCTAAAATTATTGCAAACAATCCATATTGCTATGTTTTTGAAGTTCAATAGGTCCAATCTACACAATCGAGGTGTCTACGCAACGGGCTCGCCGCGACGGACAATATAAAGTCGGTTAATATCAAGACAAAATATTTCACGGTGACCGAAAAAGTGTAAATTCGACTAACATTGTATGGCATGTATCTTTTAAAATTACGCAGAAAATACCTTTTTTAACAGCGGAGCGTGCGCAAAAACTCCGTTGAGCTAATATGATCGAAAAGTATGCTAAAAGATGATCGATTTGAACAGAAACGAAAAACTAAAACATTTCAAACTAAGCTTTAAAACGACAAATATTCAGTGTCTAAAGTAGGTGAAAACGCTAAAATTATTGCAAACAGAATCCACATTGCGATGTTTTTGAAGTGCAACAGGTCCGTTCTTCACAAACGAGTAGTCTACGCAACGGCATCGACGCGACGGTCAATATAAAGTAGGTTAATATCAAGACAAAATATTTCACGGTAACCGAAAAAGTGTAAAATTCGACTAACTTTGTATAGGATGTATCTTTTATAATATCGCAAAACAGTACCTACTAGAACAGCAAAGCGAGCGCAAAAACACTCCGGTGAGCTAATATGATCGAAAAGTATGCTAAAAGATGATCGATTTGAACAGAAACGACAAACTAAAACATTTCAAACTGAGCTTTAAAACGACAAATATTCAGTGTCTAAAGTAGGTGAAAACGCTAAAATTATTGCAAACAATCCATATTGCTATGTTTTTGAAGTTCAATAGGTCCAATCTACACAATCGAGGTGTCTACGCAACGGGCTCGACGCGACGGACAATATAAAGTCGGTTAATATCAAGACAAAATATTTCACGGTGACCGAAAAAGTGTAAATTCGACTAACATTGTATGGCATGTATCTTTTAAAATTACGCAGAAAATACCTTTTTTAACAGCGGAGCGTGCGCAAAAACTCCGTTGAGCTAATATGATCGAAAAGTATGCTAAAAGATGATCGATTTGAAGAGAAACGAAAAACTAAAACATTTCAAACTAAGCTTTAAAACGACAAATATTCAGTGTCTAAAGTAGGTGAAAACGCTAAAATTATTGCAAACAGAATCCACATTGCGATGTTTTTGAAGTGCAACAGGTCCGTTCTTCACAAACGAGTAGTCTACGCAACGGCATCGACGCGACGGTCAATATAAAGTAGGTTAATATCAAGACAAAATATTTCACGGTAACCGAAAAAGTGTAAAATTCGACTAACTTTGTATAGGATGTATCTTTTATAATATCGCAAAACAGTACCTACTAGAACAGCAAAGCGAGCGCAAAAACACTCCGGTGAGCTAATATGATCGAAAAGTATGCTAAAAGATGATCGATTTGAACAGAAACGACAAACTAAAACATTTCAAACTGAGCTTTAAAACGACAAATATTCAGTGTCTAAAGTAGGTGAAAACGCTAAAATTATTGCAAACAATCCATATTGCTATGTTTTTGAAGTTCAATAGGTCCAATCTACACAATCGACGTGTCTACGCAACGGGCTCGACGCGACGGACAATATAAAGTCGGTTAATATCAAGACAAAATATTTCACGGTGACCGAAAAAGTGTAAATTCGACTTACATTGTATGGCATGTATCTTTTAAAATTACGCAGAAAATACCTTTTTTAACAGCGGAGCGTGCGCAAAAACTCCGGTGAGCTAATATGATCGAAAAGTATGCTAAAAGATGATCGATTTGAACAGAAACGAAAAACTAAAACATTTCAAACTAAGCTTTAAAACCACAAATATTCAGTGTCTAAAGTAGGTGAAAACGCTAAAATTATTGCAAACAGAATCCACATTGCGATGTTTTTGAAGTGCAACAGGTCCGTTCTTCACAAACGAGTAGTCTACGCAACGGCATCGACGCGACGGTCAATATAAAGTAGGTTAATATCAAGACAAAATATTTCACGGTAACCGAAAAAGTGTAAAATTCGACTAACTTTGTATAGGATGTATCTTTTAAAATATCGCAAAACAGTACCTACTAGAACAGCAAAGCGTGCGCAAAAACACTCCGGTGAGCTAATATGATCGAAAAGTATGCTGAAAGATGATCGATTTGAACAGAAACGACAAACTAAAACATTTCAAACTAAGCTTCAAAACGACAAATATTCAGTGTCTAAAGAAGTCAAAAACGCTAAAATTATTGCAAACAATCCATATTGCTATGTTTTTAAAGTTCAATAGGTCCAATCTACACAATCGAGGTGTCTACGCAACTGGCTCGACGCGACGGACAATATAAAGTCGGTTAATATCAAGACAAAATATTTCACGGTGACCGAAAAAGTGTAAATTCGACTAACATTGTATGGCATGTATCTTTTAAAATTACGCAGAAAATACCTTTTTTAACAGCGGAGCGTGCGCAAAAACTCCGGTGAGCTAATATGATGGAAAAGTATGCTAAAAGATGATCGATTTGAACAGAAACGAAAAACTAAAACATTTCAAACTAAGCTTTAAAACGACAAATATTCAGTGTCTAAAGTAGGTGAAAACGCTAAAATTATTGGAAACAGAATCCAGATTGCGATGTTTTTGAAGTGCAACAGGTCCGATCTACACAATCGAGGTGTCTACGCAACGGGCTCGACGCGACGGTCAATATAAAGTCGGTTAATATCAAGACAAAATATTTCATGGTGACCGAAAAAGTGTAAAATTCGACTAACTTTGTTTGGGATGTATCTTTTAAAGTATCGCAAAAGAGTACCTACTTCAACAGCGACAAGTGCGCACAAACACTCTCGTGACCTAATTTGATCGAAAAGTATGCTAAAAGATGATCGATTTGAACAGAAACGACAAACTAAAACATTTCAAACTGAGCTTTAAAACGACAAATATTCAGTGCCTAAAGTAGGTGAAAACGCTAAAATTATTACAAACAGAATCCAAATTGCAATGTTTTTAAAATGCCACAAGTCCGTTCTACATAATCGAGGTGTCTACGCAACGGCATCGACGCGATGGTCAATATAAAGTCGGTTAATATCAAGACAAAATATTTCACGGTGACCGAAAAAGTGTAAAATTCGACTAACATTGTATAGCATGTATCTTTAAAAACAACTCAAACGAGTAACTACTAGAATAGCGGAGCGTGCGAAGAACCACTTCGTTAAGCTCATAAAAAAGAAAAGTATGCTAAAAGATGATCGATTTGAACAGAAACGACAAACTTAAACATTTCAAACTGAGCTTTAAAACGACAAATATTCAGTGTCTAAAGTAAGTGAAACCACTAAAATTATTACAAACAGAATCAATATTGCTATGTTTTTGAAGTTCAATAGGTCCGATCTACACAATCGAGGTGTCTACGCAACGGGCTCGACGCGACGGACAATATTAAGTCGGTTAATATCAAGACAAAATATATCACGGTGACCGAAAAAGTGTAAATTCGACTAACATTGTATGGCATGCATCTTTTAAGATTACGCAGAAAATACCCTTTTTTAACAGCGGACCGTGCGCAAAAACTATCAGGTGAGCTAATATGATCGAAAAGTATGCTGAAAGACGATAGATTTGAACAGAAACGACAAACTAAAACATTTCAAACTGAGCTTCAAAACGACAAATATTCAGTGTCTAAAGTAGGTGAAAACTCTAAAATTATTGCAAACAGAATCCATATTGCAATGTTTTTAAAATGCCACAGGTCCGTTCTACATAAACGAGGTGTCTACGCAACGGCATCGACGCGACGGTCAATATAAAGTAGGTTAATATCAAGACAAAATATTTCACGGTAACCGAAAAAGAATAAAATTCGACTAACTTTGTATAGGATGTATCTTTTAAAATTTCGCAAAACAGTACCTACTAGAACAGCAAAGCGTGCGCAAAAACACTCCGGTGAGCTAATATGATCGAAAAGTATGCTAAAAGATGATCGATTTGAACAGAAACGACAAACTAAAACATTTCAAACTGAGTTTTAAAACGACAAATATTCAGTGTCTAAAGTAGGTGAAAACGCTAAAATTATTACAAACAGAATCCAAATTGCAATGTTTTTAAAATGCCACAAGTCCGTTCTACATAATCGAGGTGTCTACGCAACGGCATCGACGCGATGGTCAATATAAAGTCGGTTAATATCAAGACAAAATATTTCACGGTGACCGAAAAAGTGTAAAATTCGACTAACATTGTATAGCATGTATCTTTAAAAACAACTCAAACGAGTAACTACTAGAATAGCGGAGCGTGCGAAGAACCACTTCGTTAAGCTCATAAAAAAGAAAAGTATGCTAAAAGATGATCGATTTGAACAGAAACGACAAACTTAAACATTTCAAACTGAGCTTTAAAACGACAAATATTCAGTGTCTAAAGTAAGTGAAACCACTAAAATTATTACAAACAGAATCCATATTGCTATGTTTTTGAAGTTCAATAGGTCCGATCTACACAATCGAGGTGTCTACGCAACGGGCTCGACGCGACGGACAATATTAAGTCGGTTAATATCAAGACAAAATATTTCACGGTGACCGAAAAAGTGTAAATTCGACTAACATTGTATGGCATGCATCTTTTAAAATTACGCAGAAAATACCCTTTTTTAACAGCGGACCGTGCGCAAAACTATCAGGTGAGCTAATATGATCGAAAAGTATGCTGAAAGACGATAGATTTGAACAGAAACGACAAACTAAAACATTTCAAACTGAGCTTCAAAACGACAAATATTCAGTGTCTAAAGTAGGTGAAAACTCTAAAATTATTGCAAACAGAATCCATATTGCAATGTTTTTAAAATGCCACAGGTCCGTTCTACATAAACGAGGTGTCTACGCAACGGCATCGACGCGACGGTCAATATAAAGTAGGTTAATATCAAGACAAAATATTTCACGGTAACCGAAAAAGAATAAAATTCGACTAAATTTGTATAGGATGTATCTTTTAAAATATCGCAAAACAGTACCTACTAGAACAGCAAAGCGTGCGCAAAAACACTCCGGTGAGCTAATATGATCGAAAAGTATGCTAAAAGATGATCGATTTGAACAGAAACGACAAACTAAAACATTTCAAACTGAGCTTTAAAACGACAAATATTCAGTTTCTAAAGTAGGTGAAAACGCTAAAATTATTGCAAACAATCCATATTGCTATGTTTTTGAAGTTCAATAGGTCCAATCTACACAATCGAGGTGTCTACGCAACGGGCTCGACGCGACGGACAATATAAAGTCGGTTAATATCAAGACAAAATATTTCACGGTGACCGAAAAAGTGTAAATTCGACTAACATTGTATGGCATGTATCTTTTAAAATTACGCAGAAAATACCTTTTTTAACAGCGGAGCGTGCGCAAAAACTCCGTTGAGCTAATATGATCGAAAAGTATGCTAAAAGATGATCGATTTGAAGAGAAACGAAAAACTAAAACATTTCAAACTAAGCTTTAAAACGACAAATATTCAGTGTCTAAAGTAGGTGAAAACGCTAAAATTATTGCAAACAGAATCCACATTGCGATGTTTTTGAAGTGCAACAGGTCCGTTCTTCACAAACGAGTAGTCTACGCAACGGCATCGACGCGACGGTCAATATAAAGTAGGTTAATATCAAGACAAAATATTTCACGGTAACCGAAAAAGTGTAAAATTCGACTAACTTTGTATAGGATGTATCTTTTATAATATCGCAAAACAGTACCTACTAGAACAGCAAAGCGAGCGCAAAAACACTCCGGTGAGCTAATATGATCGAAAAGTATGCTAAAAGATGATCGATTTGAACAGAAACGACAAACTAAAACATTTCAAACTGAGCTTTAAAACGACAAATATTCAGTGTCTAAAGTAGGTGAAAACGCTAAAATTATTGCAAACAATCCATATTGCTATGTTTTTGAAGTTCAATAGGTCCAATCTACACAATCGACGTGTCTACGCAACGGGCTCGACGCGACGGACAATATAAAGTCGGTTAATATCAAGACAAAATATTTCACGGTGACCGAAAAAGTGTAAATTCGACTTACATTGTATGGCATGTATCTTTTAAAATTACGCAGAAAATACCTTTTTTAACAGCGGAGCGTGCGCAAAAACTCCGGTGAGCTAATATGATCGAAAAGTATGCTAAAAGATGATCGATTTGAACAGAAACGAAAAACTAAAACATTTCAAACTAAGCTTTAAAACCACAAATATTCAGTGTCTAAAGTAGGTGAAAACGCTAAAATTATTGCAAACAGAATCCACATTGCGATGTTTTTGAAGTGCAACAGGTCCGTTCTTCACAAACGAGTAGTCTACGCAACGGCATCGACGCGACGGTCAATATAAAGTAGGTTAATATCAAGACAAAATATTTCACGGTAACCGAAAAAGTGTAAAATTCGACTAACTTTGTATAGGATGTATCTTTTAAAATATCGCAAAACAGTACCTACTAGAACAGCAAAGCGTGCGCAAAAACACTCCGGTGAGCTAATATGATCGAAAAGTATGCTGAAAGATGATCGATTTGAACAGAAACGACAAACTAAAACATTTCAAACTAAGCTTCAAAACGACAAATATTCAGTGTCTAAAGAAGTCAAAAACGCTAAAATTATTGCAAACAATCCATATTGCTATGTTTTTAAAGTTCAATAGGTCCAATCTACACAATCGAGGTGTCTACGCAACTGGCTCGACGCGACGGACAATATAAAGTCGGTTAATATCAAGACAAAATATTTCACGGTGACCGAAAAAGTGTAAATTCGACTAACATTGTATGGCATGTATCTTTTAAAATTACGCAGAAAATACCTTTTTTAACAGCGGAGCGTGCGCAAAAACTCCGGTGAGCTAATATGATAGAAAAGTATGCTAAAAGATGATCGATTTGAACAGAAACGACAAATTAAAACATTTCAAACTGCTTTAAAACGACAAATATTCAGTGTCTAAAGTAGGTGAAAACGCTAAAATTATTGCAAACAAAATCTAGATTGCGATGTTTTTGAAGTGCAACAGGTCCGATCTACACAATCGAGGTGTCTACGCAACGGCCTCAAAGCGACGGTCAATATAAAGTCGGTTAATATCAATACAAAATATTTCACGGTGACCGAAAAAGTGTAAAATTCGACTAACTTTGTATGGGATGTATCTTTTAAAATATCGCAAAGAGTACCTACTTCAACAGTGACACGTACGCACAAATCTCTCGTGAGCTAGTATGATCGAAAAGTATGCTAAAAAATGATCGATTTGAACAGAAACGACAAACTAAAACATTTCAAACTGAGCTTTAAAACGACACATATTCAGTGTCTAAAGTAGTTAAAAACGCTAAAATTATTGCAAAGAGAATCCATATTGCGATGTGTTTGAAGTGCAACAGGTCCGATCTACACAAACGTGTAGTCCACGCAACGGGTTCGACGCAACGGTCAATATAAAGTCGGTTAATAACAAGACAAAATTTTTCACGGTGACCGAAAAGTGTAAAATTCGACTAACTTTGTATGGGATGTATCATTTAAAATATCGAAAAAGAGTACCTTTTTTAACAGCGACACGTACGCACAAACACTTTTATGAGCTACTATGATCGAAAAGTATGCTAAAAGATGATCGATTTGAACAGAAACGACAAACTAAAACATTTCAAACTGAGCTTTAAAACGACAAATATTCAGTGTCTAAAGTAGTTTAAAACGCTAAAATTATTGCAAACAAAATCCATATTGCGATTTTTTTGAAGTGCATTAGGTCCGATCTACACAAACGAGTAGTCTACGCAACGGGTTCGATGCGACAGTCAATATAAAGTCGGTTAATATCAAGACAAAATATTTTACGTTGACCGAAAAAGTGTATAATTCGACTAACATTGTATGGCATGTATCTTTTAAAATTACGCAGAGAATACCTACTTTAACAAAGGAACGTGCGCACAAACACTTCGGTGAGCAAATATGATCGAAAAAATGCTAAAAGATGATCGATCCGAACAGACATGACAAAGTAAAACATTTCAAACTGAGCTTCAAAACGACAAATATTCAGTGTCTAAAGAAGGTGAAAACGCTAAAATTATTGCAAACAGAATCCATATTGCGATGTTTTAGAAGTGAAACAGGTTCGATATACAAATACGAGGTGTCTACGCAACGGGCTCGACGCGACGGTCAATATAAAGTCGGTTATTATCAAGACAAAATATTTCACGGTGACCGAAAAAGTGTATAATTCGACTAACATTGTATGGCATGTATCTTTTAAAATTACGCAGAGAATACCTACTTTAACAGCGGAACGTGCGCACAAACACTTCGGTGAGCAAATATGATCGAAAAATGCTAAAAGATGATCGATCCGAACAGACATGACAAACTAAAACATTTCAAACTGAGCTTCAAAACGACAAATATTCAGTGTCTAAAGAAGGTGAAAACGCTAAAATTATTGCAAACAGAATCCATATTGCGGTGTTTTAGAAGTGAAACATGTCCGATCTACACATACGAGGATTCTACGCAACGGCCTCGACGCGACGGTCAATATAAAATCGGTTATTATCAAGACAAAATATTTCACGGTGACCGAAAAAGTGTAAAATTCGACTAACATTGTATGGCATGTATCTTTTAAAACAACGCAGATAGTAACAACTTCAACAGCCGAGCGTGCGCAGAACCACTTCGGTGAGCTAATATGATCGAAAAATATGCTAAAAGATGATCGATTTGAACAGAAACGACAAATTAAAACATTTCAAACTGCTTTAAAACGACAAATATTCAGTGTCTAAAGTAGGTGAAAACGCTAAAATTATTGCAAACAGAATCAAGATTGCGATGTTTTTGAAGTGCAACAGGTCCGATCTACAGAATCGAGGTGTCTACGCAACGGCCTCAACGCGACGGTCAATATAAAGTCGGTTAATATCAATACAAAATATTTCACGGTAACCGAAAAAGTGTAAAATTCGACTAACTTTGTATGGGATGTATCTTTTAAAATATCGCAAAAGAGTACCTTCTTCAACAGTGACACGTACGCACAAATCTCTCGTGAGCTAGTATGATCGAAAAGTATGCTAAAAGATTATCGATTTGAACAGAAACAACAAACTAAAACATTTCAAACTGAGCTTTAAAACGGCATATATTCAGTGACTAAAGTGGGTGAAAACGCTTAAATTATTGCAAACAGAATCCATATTGCGATGTTTTTGAAGTGCAACAGGTCCCATTGTAACGCCTCGATACAATACTTCGCAAAATAGCCTAAAAATTAGTTAATATAATATCTAAAATAAACTTACCTAATAACTAAACCTAACCTAGAATCTATATTTACAAAACCTATCCGAAAATCCTTGTCCTAAGCACAGTCAGGCAGTTTTTACTTAAATTTGGATTAAGCGCGCTTGAACATTGAATGAATAGTTCAAAGAACGACTGCACTCTGAAGGCGCTGCGTCATCTCTCGACCGGCCGGCCCGTGCGGCGCTGTCCTCCCAGTCCCTGCCACGCTGATTTTGCGTGAGGACGTATCGCTGCGGCTGAGAAATATTACTCGCGTATCACTACTCTAATCCTCAAAATTATCTAGTGTTAATCCCTAAACATTATTTATTGTTACCCCAATATCGGGGTTCATACCTCCGGCGTGGAGGACGGTTCGATGGTCGGTCCTACTGCCGCTCGACCGGACTACTTACCTGCCACATCGCAAGCGGACTGCCGCGACGCGACGTGTAGACGCGTGTTACGCGTGTGTCATCTATCTACCCGGGGCTCCTACGGCGACAAAGAACAAGGACAGTGCGGTTTGATTTAGAGACACTAGTAGTGCGTCGGTTGTGATGATAGGTTACCCACTCCCTGTGACTACCTGACTTTAAATTATTTAATAAATTTGTTATATTAGTTATATCATATCTTTCATTTCCGCTTACTTAATTATTAATTTGTTGCCGCCTTAGCTAAGGGGCTGGTACATTGGCGCCCATTCAAGGTCTATTAATCACAGCCCAAACGCTACTAGTGGTTTCTTACAGCATCTTATGGTTTTCTTTATGTGTTGGCTTTCTAAATTATAGTTCTTAGGCTGATTTCGCTAATTTCTGTTCTTCTCTGTGTGGTAATTGAAATGCTCTTATTTTATAAATCTTTTGATTTCTGAACTACTGTATATTCCAAAAAACTATTGTACTCAATAATTGTTTGTTATTTTACCACACATTGAGCCGCTTTTGTTGTAACTGTCGTAGTTAAGCTTCAACTTGCAATACACACCCGAATCAAAATGTCATACCCAGTTAAATTTTTGTCACTACAAAAGACCGAACTCCAATATGAAGTTGAACTGCGGGGTGGTTCTGGAGATTCAGTTTCAGAACTACGCAAACAAATTACTAAATTTAGTCACCTTGAATCCGAAGACATTCTCGAATCACACTTAGAAGCCGACGAGGATCTCAAAGGCGTCAAAGAGTCCCTCATTAAAGCCCAAAATAATATTGTTTCATTAAAAACAAAGTTCGATAAAAATCAGTTTCTTAGAACCGAGACACTGCTGAATCATCTTTATCATCGCATAAATAGAATAACTGTCATACCTGAGGTTGCTGATGTTTATAAAGTATGTGTTTCCAATTTCAACTCCCAATACAAAGATCTTCTATCTCTAAAAAGTCAACTGTCTATTCAAAAGACTGTATCAGAACCAGCTACTTCTAATGCTGAGTCACCTCCTATATTAGTGTCTTGCGAACGCAGTTTGACTTCTGATATCGGGAAGCTTAAATTTTCGGGTAAAACTTGTGTACACTCTTTTATTCAAAAAGTTGACGAGTTTGTTCAATCTCGTGGAATACCCTTTGATAAAGTTCTCTCACTAGCCTTCGAGATATTTACAGATGATGCCCTTCATTGGTATCGATACAACAAAGATCGCGTTAATACATGGCAAGAATTGTGCGCTCTTCTTAAAAAAGATTTTAGCAGTAGCGACTATGACTATAGGCTTGCCGCAGAAATAAGATCACGGACACAAGGCGAAAGAGAAAATATTACAATATATATTTCTATAATGCATGGCTTATTCTCACGTCTTTCTAAACCTCTCTCAGACGATGAAAAGTTAGAAATACTCCTACATAACATTCGCCCCTGCTACGCGAACACATTGGCTTCTTGTTCCGAAATTAAAAGTATAGACACACTGGTAGCACTGTGCCGCAATTACGAAGCCATTCAATCTAGATTTGTATCATTCCAGGAACCCCCTAGGGCATCTAGTAACACGCTCGCTCCTGAATTTGCCTACAAATATAATCAAACTAATGCTAGTAATAATCTCACAAATAATAAAAAACCTTTTTCTAATTTCTATTCTAATTATAATAACAACATTGCATACAATAAAAATACAGTAGCTACTATACAAACTGAAAATATTATTGAACCCAAAAATGACACCAATACTATCAGCGCAATAGCTTCAAGCTCTACCAACCATTCTAGACAACCATTTTGTCCAAGATGCAGAATAACTGGTCACACTCTAAGAAATTGTCAGAAAGAGTAAGTAAGTAAGTAAGTAAGTAAGTAAGTCTTTATTGTGTATATGAACAAAGGTTACAAAAGCTCTTATAAGTAGGTACACATCACTTAGTTCTACCTTTTCAGGCGTATACACACACATGCACACAACATTTTTGAATCATTTTTAACAAAATTATTTGTATTGCAAATATTCTTGCACACTATAAAAACATTTTTCCACCAGCCATTTCTTTAATTCAATTTTAAATTTTGTAGAGTTATATTGTTTGAAAACATCTGGCAGATTATTGTAAATTTTGATGCACATCATAAATGCATTACTAGACACGAGCGTTAATTTAGATGTAGGTTTAAAGAGTTTGTTTTTATACATAGAACGAAGATTACGAGTAGTAGTTTGACAATTTTGTTCAAATAGGTCATTATGATGATACACAAACAGACATATATCAAAAATGTATAGACAAGGTAGTGTAAGTAAACTAAAGCGTCTAAAAAACGGTCTACATGAATCAGTTTGTTTTAATCCAAATATCGCACGAATACATTTTCTCTGCAAGATAAATACCCTATCTTTATGAACAGAGTTTCCCCATATCATAATTTCGTATCTTAAACAAGAATTCACGTAACCATTGTAAGCGGTAATAGCAGCTTCTTTTGATACAATCTGACTTATGCGAAAAAGTGCAAATACAAATCTATTAAGCTTAGAGCACAATTCACTGATATGTTGCTTCCAGTCGCAGAAGCAGTCCACTGTAATACCCAGAAATTTAGCACTTGTAGCCGCTTCTACAACTTTGTCATTAAATTGTATACGAAGACTCGGGCGTTTTTGTTTATAGCTACCAAACTGAAGGTATTTTGTTTTTTCAATGTTTACTTTTAAATTGTTACAACCTAACCATTCTACGATGTTGGACAAGGCAGTGTTTATATTTTTTTCATAGTCTTCAACGTTCTTTCCTGCTTTTTCCCCCTTAATTATAACAGTAGTGTCGTCAGCAAATAAAACACACTCATGCGACATACTATTAGGTAAATCATTTATGTATAAGAGGAACAATAGTGGACCCAGAACACAAGAGCGCATTATTATTTGCTTTCGTTGTGGAAAAAAAGATTTTCGATATCCCGATTGTCCTAACTGCCAACCCAAGAGCGATGAGAACCAAAAAAACTAGCTAACCTGGATTGGAAAAACAGCGGCAATAAGTTATACCATAAGACCGAAAATTTCAATTTATCTGAGTGGCAAAGTTGGTTAAATTTTGTGTCTTCGTTCACTAAATATAACGCTGTCTCTTCAATCCAGAATGACAATCTATCAAATATTAATGTATCCCGTCCCTACGTTTCTGTCACTATCGATGGCAAATCACTGATAGGTCTATTGGATACGGGATCTTCCACTACTATTCTTGGCAATAGAAGCCACGAACCCTTCTTAAAATCTGGTTTTTCTCTTCAACAGTCTGACACTACAAAATTCATTACAGCTGGTGGCGAGAAATTACATTCCTTAGGAATTATCTATCTTCCCGTAACCTTTTATGGGCAAACTCACACCCTTAAAGCCTACGTGGTTCCTGACTTAAAACACCACCTAATTTTAGGAATGGACTTTTGGAGAATGTTTGGTTTATTTCCCAAACATATCGACCATATCATATACTGCAAAGATAATGACAATATAGATACTGTTAATACTGATGAGCCCGAACCTACTAGCCTGTGCTCTTATGACCATTTGACCAGTGAACAGAAAAGTATGGCCGACCGAGTGATAGCTCAGTTTCGAGAAGTCTCCTACGAAGAACGTGGTTTAGGGCGTACCTCTCTAATTACACATCCAATTGACACTGGGGATGCTGCCCCCATTCGTCAAAGGTACTACCGGATGTCACCAGAGAAGCAGCGCATTATAATTGATCAATTAGACGAAATGCTCAAAGAAGACGTAGTCGAACCATGCGAAAGTCCGTGGTCATCGCCAGTACTCCTAACACCAAAGAAGAACGGCGAGTTACGATTTTGTCTTGACAGTCGAAAACTCAACGCCGTTACAAGAAAAGATGCGTATAGTATACCCTATATGGCTGAAATCTTAGACAATTTACGCGACGCTCGTTATTTGTCTAGTTTAGATCTCTCTAAAAGTTTCTGGCAAATTTTGATCCGAGAGGAAGATAGACAAAAAACAGCTTTCTACGTTCCCTCTCGCGGCACTTTTCAATTTAAAGCCATGGCGTTTGGACTGACTAATGCCCCTGCTACCCAGCAAAGGTTAGTCGATGCCTTGTTTTATGGTCCGGAATTTGAACACAAGGTTTTTGTGTTCATTGATGACGTCATCGTCGTTTCCAACAATTTCGACCAACATCTATCCCTACTATCAAGAGTATTGGAAAAACTAAAAACTGCAAATCTTACCATAAATTTTTCTAAGTGTAATTTTTTTAGGAACCAACTTAAATACCTCGGCTACGTAGTGGACTCTAGCGGCTTACACGCTGACCCCGAAAAAGTCGAGTCAATTGTTAAATACCCTACTCCTACAAATCGTCAAGAAGTTCGGCGTTTTCTCGGTACAGCTTCTTGGTACCGCCGATTTATAGAAAATTTTAGTTCCATAGCTAGCCCCTTGAATAAATTAACGTCTCAAGGCAAAAATGCCCCTCCTTTTGTTTGGTCTACTGAGGCTGATCTGGCCTTCAAAAAACTAATAACATGTCTTTCTTCGACACCCATACTTTCTTGCCCTGATTACAACCAACCTTTTGAAGTTCATACCGATGCCAGTGACTACGGAATCGGCGCAGTACTGACCCAGACTTTAGACGGGAAAGAAAGAGTAATTGCATACATGAGCAAGTCCTTATCTAAACCAGAACGCAATTACAGTGCAACGGAACGTGAAGCGTTGGCGGTGCTCACCGCAATTGAATATTGGCGTTGTTATTTGGAAAATGGTCTCAAGTTTACAGTCTACACAGACCATTCTTCCCTCAAATGGTTCTTGAACCTTAACAACCCAACTGGGAGACTGGCTAGATGGGGAGTACGCCTATCTGCTTATAATTTTGAAATTAAACACAGAAAGGGGTCAGAAAATGTGGTCCCAGATAGTTTATCTCGCTCCGTTGCTGTTTCTGCTATAGGTACAGACGCTAATAGTTTTCGGAATACTAACGATGCCTGGTATTTAAATATTTTTAATGGTTGTCGAAAAGCACCAACATCTTTTCTTAATTATCGCGTTGATAATGGAATCTTATTTCGCTTCGTAAAGTCACTGAACCCCCTAACTCGTGAATTTGAATGGAAAGAAGTGGTTCCCTTAGAATACAGAAATGACATAATAACTAAAAATCACTCCGACCCCACCTCAGGTCATTTCGGAATATTCAAAACCCATAAACGCTTAAGTTTAAAATATTTTTGGCCTAATATGCATAAAGACATCGCAAAATTCGTTACTAGTTGCGATGTTTGTCTGTCACGCAAGCATCCTAATCATCCAACTCTTGGCGTAATGGGCAGACCTAAAGACTGTTGTCGACCATTTCAGATGCTGAGTGTTGACTTAGTAGGACCACTACCCGCCTCTAGGAAACAAAATACATTCTTGCTTGTAGTGACCTGTTGCTTTTCTAAATATTGTCTGCTTTTCCCTATACGCCGCGCTACTGCCGAAATAATTGCAAAAATTATGGAGGAACACGTCTTTTTAGTACATGGTATCCCTAGCACAATCATTATGGATAACGGAAGGCAGTTCGTTAGTAACACTTTGAAAAATTTATTTAACACCTACAGAATTCCGAATATTTTTTATACACCGTTATATACCCCCCAAGTAAATACAGTTGAACGTTATAACAAAACTATAATAACCTCAGTTTCCTCATTTATTGAGAACGACCATAGAGCTTGGGATACAAACATAGCTAAAATCCAATTCGCCCTCAATAGTGCCGTGAATGAAGTGACCGGTTTCACACCTTCTTTTTTGGTCTTTGGCAGAGAGCTCATAAGCTGCGGTTCTCATTATATTGACTCGGATTTGGAAAATCAAATTACTTTCGCCCCTCGTGATAGTTATGCAGAAAACTTAGGTGCTTTGCATAAAATCTTTGATAAAGTCCAACTGTCCTTAGTAAAGGCACACTCAAGAAATAGCACAAATTACGATCTGCGAAGAAAAAACGTTGATTTTAACGTTGGTGATGTCATCTGGAAAAGAACCTTTTACCAAAGCGACAAAGATAATAAATTCTCCAAAAAGCTAGCACCAAAATATATCAAATGTCGTATAGTAAATAAAAAATCTAAATTAGTCTACGAACTTGAGGATATGGCAGGTAACAATTTAGGAACCTGGCATGTCAAAGACTTTAAGCTAACTTAGGTCTGGCAGTTATTTTAGTTAAGCGGGTTTTTCTAGAAAAACCCTAACCTAAAAAGGGGGGTATGTAACGCCTCGATACAATACTTCGCAAAATAGCCTAAAAATTAGTTAATATAATATCTAAAATAAACTTACCTAATAACTAAACCTAACCTAGAATCTATATTTACAAAACCTATCCGAAAATCCTTGTCCTAAGCACAGTCAGGCAGTTTTTACTTAAATTTGGATTAAGCGCGCTTGAACATTGAATGAATAGTTCAAAGAACGACTGCACTCTGAAGGCGCTGCGTCATCTCTCGACCGGCCGGCCCGTGCGGCGCTGTCCTCCCAGTCCCTGCCACGCTGATTTTGCGTGAGGACGTATCGCTGCGGCTGAGAAATATTACTCGCGTATCACTACTCTAATCCTCAAAATTATCTAGTGTTAATCCCTAAACATTATTTATTGTTACCCCAATATCGGGGTTCATACCTCCGGCGTGGAGGACGGTTCGATGGTCGGTCCTACTGCCGCTCGACCGGACTACTTACCTGCCACATCGCAAGCGGACTGCCGCGACGCGACGTGTAGACGCGTGTTACGCGTGTGTCATCTATCTACCCGGGGCTCCTACGGCGACAAAGAACAAGGACAGTGCGGTTTGATTTAGAGACACTAGTAGTGCGTCGGTTGTGATGATAGGTTACCCACTCCCTGTGACTACCTGACTTTAAATTATTTAATAAATTTGTTATATTAGTTATATCATATCTTTCATTTCCGCTTACTTAATTATTAATTTGTTGCCGCCTTAGCTAAGGGGCTGGTACATTGGCGCCCATTCAAGGTCTATTAATCACAGCCCAAACGCTACTAGTGGTTTCTTACAGCATCTTATGGTTTTCTTTATGTGTTGGCTTTCTAAATTATAGTTCTTAGGCTGATTTCGCTAATTTCTGTTCTTCTCTGTGTGGTAATTGAAATGCTCTTATTTTATAAATCTTTTGATTTCTGAACTACTGTATATTCCAAAAAACTATTGTACTCAATAATTGTTTGTTATTTTACCACACATTGAGCCGCTTTTGTTGTAACTGTCGTAGTTAAGCTTCAACTTGCAATACACACCCGAATCAAAATGTCATACCCAGTTAAATTTTTGTCACTACAAAAGACCGAACTCCAATATGAAGTTGAACTGCGGGGTGGTTCTGGAGATTCAGTTTCAGAACTACGCAAACAAATTACTAAATTTAGTCACCTTGAATCCGAAGATATTCTCGAATCACACTTAGAAGCCGACGAGGATCTCAAAGGCGTCAAAGAGTCCCTCATTAAAGCCCAAAATAATATTGTTTCATTAAAAACAAAGTTCGATAAAAATCAGTTTCTTAGAACCGAGACACTGCTGAATCATCTTTATCATCGCATAAATAGAATAACTGTCATACCTGAGGTTGCTGATGTTTATAAAGTATGTGTTTCCAATTTCAACTCCCAATACAAAGATCTTCTATCTCTAAAAAGTCAACTGTCTATTCAAAAGACTGTATCAGAACCAGCTACTTCTAATGCTGAGTCACCTCCTATATTAGTGTCTTGCGAACGCAGTTTGACTTCTGATATCGGGAAGCTTAAATTTTCGGGTAAAACTTGTGTACACTCTTTTATTCAAAAAGTTGACGAGTTTGTTCAATCTCGTGGAATACCCTTTGATAAAGTTCTCTCACTAGCCTTCGAGATATTTACAGATGATGCCCTTCATTGGTATCGATACAACAAAGATCGCGTTAATACATGGCAAGAATTGTGCGCTCTTCTTAAAAAAGATTTTAGCAGTAGCGACTATGACTATAGGCTTGCCGCAGAAATAAGATCACGGACACAAGGCGAAAGAGAAAATATTACAATATATATTTCTATAATGCATGGCTTATTCTCACGTCTTTCTAAACCTCTCTCAGACGATGAAAAGTTAGAAATACTCCTACATAACATTCGCCCCTGCTACGCGAACACATTGGCTTCTTGTTCCGAAATTAAAAGTATAGACACACTGGTAGCACTGTGCCGCAATTACGAAGCCATTCAATCTAGATTTGTATCATTCCAGGAACCCCCTAGGGCATCTAGTAACACGCTCGCTCCTGAATTTGCCTACAAATATAATCAAACTAATGCTAGTAATAATCTCACAAATAATAAAAAACCTTTTTCTAATTTCTATTCTAATTATAATAACAACATTGCATACAATAAAAATACAGTAGCTACTATACAAACTGAAAATATTATTGAACCCAAAAATGACACCAATACTATCAGCGCAATAGCTTCAAGCTCTACCAACCATTCTAGACAACCATTTTGTCCAAGATGCAGAATAACTGGTCACACTCTAAGAAATTGTCAGAAAGAGTAAGTAAGTAAGTAAGTAAGTAAGTAAGTCTTTATTGTGTATATGAACAAAGGTTACAAAAGCTCTTATAAGTAGGTACACATCACTTAGTTCTACCTTTTCAGGCGTATACACACACATGCACACAACATTTTTGAATCATTTTTAACAAAATTATTTGTATTGCAAATATTCTTGCACACTATAAAAACATTTTTCCACCAGCCATTTCTTTAATTCAATTTTAAATTTTGTAGAGTTATATTGTTTGAAAACATCTGGCAGATTATTGTAAATTTTGATGCACATCATAAATGCATTACTAGACACGAGCGTTAATTTAGATGTAGGTTTAAAGAGTTTGTTTTTATACATAGAACGAAGATTACGAGTAGTAGTTTGACAATTTTGTTCAAATAGGTCATTATGATGATACACAAACAGACATATATCAAAAATGTATAGACAAGGTAGTGTAAGTAAACTAAAGCGTCTAAAAAACGGTCTACATGAATCAGTTTGTTTTAATCCAAATATCGCACGAATACATTTTCTCTGCAAGATAAATACCCTATCTTTATGAACAGAGTTTCCCCATATCATAATTTCGTATCTTAAACAAGAATTCACGTAACCATTGTAAGCGGTAATAGCAGCTTCTTTTGATACAATCTGACTTATGCGAAAAAGTGCAAATACAAATCTATTAAGCTTAGAGCACAATTCACTGATATGTTGCTTCCAGTCGCAGAAGCAGTCCACTGTAATACCCAGAAATTTAGCACTTGTAGCCGCTTCTACAACTTTGTCATTAAATTGTATACGAAGACTCGGGCGTTTTTGTTTATAGCTACCAAACTGAAGGTATTTTGTTTTTTCAATGTTTACTTTTAAATTGTTACAACCTAACCATTCTACGATGTTGGACAAGGCAGTGTTTATATTTTTTTCATAGTCTTCAACGTTCTTTCCTGCTTTTTCCCCCTTAATTATAACAGTAGTGTCGTCAGCAAATAAAACACACTCATGCGACATACTATTAGGTAAATCATTTATGTATAAGAGGAACAATAGTGGACCCAGAACACAAGAGCGCATTATTATTTGCTTTCGTTGTGGAAAAAAAGATTTTCGATATCCCGATTGTCCTAACTGCCAACCCAAGAGCGATGAGAACCAAAAAAACTAGCTAACCTGGATTGGAAAAACAGCGGCAATAAGTTATACCATAAGACCGAAAATTTCAATTTATCTGAGTGGCAAAGTTGGTTAAATTTTGTGTCTTCGTTCACTAAATATAACGCTGTCTCTTCAATCCAGAATGACAATCTATCAAATATTAATGTATCCCGTCCCTACGTTTCTGTCACTATCGATGGCAAATCACTGATAGGTCTATTGGATACGGGATCTTCCACTACTATTCTTGGCAATAGAAGCCACGAACCCTTCTTAAAATCTGGTTTTTCTCTTCAACAGTCTGACACTACAAAATTCATTACAGCTGGTGGCGAGAAATTACATTCCTTAGGAATTATCTATCTTCCCGTAACCTTTTATGGGCAAACTCACACCCTTAAAGCCTACGTGGTTCCTGACTTAAAACACCACCTAATTTTAGGAATGGACTTTTGGAGAATGTTTGGTTTATTTCCCAAACATATCGACCATATCATATACTGCAAAGATAATGACAATATAGATACTGTTAATACTGATGAGCCCGAACCTACTAACCTGTGCTCTTATGACCATTTGACCAGTGAACAGAAAAGTATGGCCGACCGAGTGATAGCTCAGTTTCGAGAAGTCTCCTACGAAGAACGTGGTTTAGGGCGTACCTCTCTAATTACACATCCAATTGACACTGGGGATGCTGCCCCCATTCGTCAAAGGTACTACCGGATGTCACCAGAGAAGCAGCGCATTATAATTGATCAATTAGACGAAATGCTCAAAGAAGACGTAGTCGAACCATGCGAAAGTCCGTGGTCATCGCCAGTACTCCTAACACCAAAGAAGAACGGCGAGTTACGATTTTGTCTTGACAGTCGAAAACTCAACGCCGTTACAAGAAAAGATGCGTATAGTATACCCTATATGGCTGAAATCTTAGACAATTTACGCGACGCTCGTTATTTGTCTAGTTTAGATCTCTCTAAAAGTTTCTGGCAAATTTTGATCCGAGAGGAAGATAGACAAAAAACAGCTTTCTACGTTCCCTCTCGCGGCACTTTTCAATTTAAAGCCATGGCGTTTGGACTGACTAATGCCCCTGCTACCCAGCAAAGGTTAGTCGATGCCTTGTTTTATGGTCCGGAATTTGAACACAAGGTTTTTGTGTTCATTGATGACGTCATCGTCGTTTCCAACAATTTCGACCAACATCTATCCCTACTATCAAGAGTATTGGAAAAACTAAAAACTGCAAATCTTACCATAAATTTTTCTAAGTGTAATTTTTTTAGGAACCAACTTAAATACCTCGGCTACGTAGTGGACTCTAGCGGCTTACACGCTGACCCCGAAAAAGTCGAGTCAATTGTTAAATACCCTACTCCTACAAATCGTCAAGAAGTTCGGCGTTTTCTCGGTACAGCTTCTTGGTACCGCCGATTTATAGAAAATTTTAGTTCCATAGCTAGCCCCTTGAATAAATTAACGTCTCAAGGCAAAAATGCCCCTCCTTTTGTTTGGTCTGCTGAGGCTGATCTGGCCTTCAAAAAACTAATAACATGTCTTTCTTCGACACCCATACTTTCTTGCCCTGATTACAACCAACCTTTTGAAGTTCATACCGATGCCAGTGACTACGGAATCGGCGCAGTACTGACCCAGACTTTAGACGGGAAAGAAAGAGTAATTGCATACATGAGCAAGTCCTTATCTAAACCAGAACGCAATTACAGTGCAACGGAACGTGAAGCGTTGGCGGTGCTCACCGCAATTGAATATTGGCGTTGTTATTTGGAAAATGGTCTCAAGTTTACAGTCTACACAGACCATTCTTCCCTCAAATGGTTCTTGAACCTTAACAACCCAACTGGGAGACTGGCTAGATGGGGAGTACGCCTATCTGCTTATAATTTTGAAATTAAACACAGAAAGGGGTCAGAAAATGTGGTCCCAGATAGTTTATCTCGCTCCGTTGCTGTTTCTGCTATAGGTACAGACGCTAATAGTTTTCGGAATACTAACGATGCCTGGTATTTAAATATTTTTAATGGTTGTCGAAAAGCACCAACATCTTTTCTTAATTATCGCGTTGATAATGGAATCTTATTTCGCTTCGTAAAGTCACTGAACCCCCTAACTCGTGAATTTGAATGGAAAGAAGTGGTTCCCTTAGAATACAGAAATGACATAATAACTAAAAATCACTCCGACCCCACCTCAGGTCATTTCGGAATATTCAAAACCCATAAACGCTTAAGTTTAAAATATTTTTGGCCTAATATGCATAAAGACATCGCAAAATTCGTTACTAGTTGCGATGTTTGTCTGTCACGCAAGCATCCTAATCATCCAACTCTTGGCGTAATGGGCAGACCTAAAGACTGTTGTCGACCATTTCAGATGCTGAGTGTTGACTTAGTAGGACCACTACCCGCCTCTAGGAAACAAAATACATTCTTGCTTGTAGTGACCTGTTGCTTTTCTAAATATTGTCTGCTTTTCCCTATACGCCGCGCTACTGCCGAAATAATTGCAAAAATTATGGAGGAACACGTCTTTTTAGTACATGGTATCCCTAGCACAATCATTATGGATAACGGAAGGCAGTTCGTTAGTAACACTTTGAAAAATTTATTTAACACCTACAGAATTCCGAATATTTTTTATACACCGTTATATACCCCCCAAGTAAATACAGTTGAACGTTATAACAAAACTATAATAACCTCAGTTTCCTCATTTATTGAGAACGACCATAGAGCTTGGGATACAAACATAGCTAAAATCCAATTCGCCCTCAATAGTGCCGTGAATGAAGTGACCGGTTTCACACCTTCTTTTTTGGTCTTTGGCAGAGAGCTCATAAGCTGCGGTTCTCATTATATTGACTCGGATTTGGAAAATCAAATTACTTTCGCCCCTCGTGATAGTTATGCAGAAAACTTAGGTGCTTTGCATAAAATCTTTGATAAAGTCCAACTGTCCTTAGTAAAGGCACACTCAAGAAATAGCACAAATTACGATCTGCGAAGAAAAAACGTTGATTTTAACGTTGGTGATGTCATCTGGAAAAGAACCTTTTACCAAAGCGACAAAGATAATAAATTCTCCAAAAAGCTAGCACCAAAATATATCAAATGTCGTATAGTAAATAAAAAATCTAAATTAGTCTACGAACTTGAGGATATGGCAGGTAACAATTTAGGAACCTGGCATGTCAAAGACTTTAAGCTAACTTAGGTCTGGCAGTTATTTTAGTTAAGCGGGTTTTTCTAGAAAAACCCTAACCTAAAAAGGGGGGTATGTAACGCCTCGATACAATACTTCGCAAAATAGCCTAAAAATTAGTTAATATAATATCTAAAATAAACTTACCTAATAACTAAACCTAACCTAGAATCTATATTTACAAAACCTATCCGAAAATCCTTGTCCTAAGCACAGTCAGGCAGTTTTTACTTAAATTTGGATTAAGCGCGCTTGAACATTGAATGAATAGTTCAAAGAACGACTGCACTCTGAAGGCGCTGCGTCATCTCTCGACCGGCCGGCCCGTGCGGCGCTGTCCTCCCAGTCCCTGCCACGCTGATTTTGCGTGAGGACGTATCGCTGCGGCTGAGAAATATTACTCGCGTATCACTACTCTAATCCTCAAAATTATCTAGTGTTAATCCCTAAACATTATTTATTGTTACCCCAATATCGGGGTTCATACCTCCGGCGTGGAGGACGGTTCGATGGTCGGTCCTACTGCCGCTCGACCGGACTACTTACCTGCCACATCGCAAGCGGACTGCCGCGACGCGACGTGTAGACGCGTGTTACGCGTGTGTCATCTATCTACCCGGGGCTCCTACGGCGACAAAGAACAAGGACAGTGCGGTTTGATTTAGAGACACTAGTAGTGCGTCGGTTGTGATGATAGGTTACCCACTCCCTGTGACTACCTGACTTTAAATTATTTAATAAATTTGTTATATTAGTTATATCATATCTTTCATTTCCGCTTACTTAATTATTAATTTGTTGCCGCCTTAGCTAAGGGGCTGGTACACCATCTACACAATCGAGGTGTCTACGCAACGGCCTCCACGCGACGGTCAATATAAAGTCGGTTAATATCAAGACAAAATTTTTCACGGTGACCGAAAAAGTGTACAATTCGACTAACTTTTTACGGGTTGTATCTTTTGAAATATCGCAAAAGAGTACCTACTAGAACAGCGAAGTGTGCGCAAAAACACTCCATTGAGCTAATATGATAGAAAAAAATGCTTAAAGATAATCGATTTGAACAGAAATGACAAACTAAAACATTTCAAACTGAGCCTTAAAACGACACATATTCAGTGTCTAAAGTAGGTGAAAACTCTAAAATTATTGCAAAAAGAATCCATATTGCGATGTTCTTTAAGTGCAACAGGTCCGATCTACACAAACGTGTAGTCCACGCAACGGGTTCGACGCAACGGTCAATATAAAGTCGGTTAATAACAAGACAAAATTTTTCACGGTGACCGAAAAAGTGTAAAATTCGACTAACTTTTTACGGGTTGTATCTTTTGAAATATCGCAAAAGAGTACCTACTAGAACAACGAAGTGTGCGCAAAACACTTCGGTGAGCTAATATGATCGGAAAGTATGCTAAAAGATGATCGATTTGAACAGAAACGACAAACTAAAATTTTTCAAACTGAGCTTTAAAACGACAAATATTCAGTGTCTAAAGTAGTTTAAAACGCTAAAATTATTGCAAACAAAATCCATATTGCGATTGTTTTGAAGTGCATCAGGTCCGATCTACACAAACGAGTAGTCAACGCAACGGGTTCGATGCGACAGTCAATATAAAGTCGGTTAATATCAAGACAAAATATTTTACGTTGACCGAAAAAGTGTATAATTCGACTAACATTGTATGGCATGTATCTTATAAAATTGGACCTAGTTCTGCAGAAAGCAGCCATATGAGGAAAAGTACGAACGGAGATATGAGCGTTTTTCTGTCGAATGTTCTCCTTCAGTAATTTATTACTTTTCTGTTAATGTTATACTTGTAAATTTTAAGGAATGCTATTTCAATTTTTTATATCCTATCCAGTACTTCGTATCGTTTAGAATAATACCAATAATAGCGTTTTTGAAGTGGCTGTTTTCTCCAAAATAGCACATTTCATCGAATTCGCAATAAAGAAGAAACCAGCCACATGAGTTGGCTGTGTTCTGCATTAATTAAAAAATGAATAACAGTTTATAAAAGACAGCCAAGAAAAGTTGTATTACCTTAATTGTATTGACATACCTATATATTTTTATGTAAAATAATATTAGTGTTTTTTAAGAAAACTAAAAAAACCTGTTATAAGTTTTTGTTAAAAAAAACAAGCAATGGTTTTCCCAAATAAGTTTTGTCCATGTCCGTTGAAATTTTTGTTAAGCATATATTCAGAGTTTTACAATACATGTCTCTGCAAACAGTTAAAATTTCTATTGTATATCTTCGAGAAAACTCTTTCCTTTTTGTAGATTTCCCGTTTCTAACCTCTTTTACAGAAACGCCCAGAAAATTTGTCTGAGAGTTAAAGGAACCAAGTCTCAATTATTTTTTAGTGTAACCAAGGCGTGTTTATTTATTTATATAAAGACTATTGCACAAATTTAGTGAACAAAGGTGGACTTAATGCTAAAAGCATTTTCTGCCAGTCACACCTTTAGGTCATGAGGAAAGATGGCAACGGGTGCATTGAAAAGCTTCTAAAGAAAGAAGGAACATAGTATAATAATCCTGTTATAATAAATAAACATATTATAATATATTATATAAATAAATAAATCAACTTTAAAATAGTCGCTTTAACTTTAACTATAAACTTATATAATTATAAGTACTTAAGCATACACAAAGCAATAAGACATACAAATACTAATAATATTATTATGCAATAATCACTCTATCAGAAATGTGCGAGTTTTATCCTTGAAAGATAACTTCGAATCAGTCTTCTTTATATCTAGGGGAAGAGAGATCGTGTTGCGGTTACTGTAAATGACTTAAAAACGTACGAGGAGCGTTGAGCTGGCGTGGACAGACTACTATGTATTGACCAACATGCAAACCAAAAAATCCACTGAAACAGCCCTACTCGATCTGGTCAACAAGGTGCAAAAATCCCTAGAGGATAAACAGCCCTATGCGCTTTTCTAGACGTTGAAGGTGAGGTAAGGCCCCTATAGAAACCGTTCTAAAAGGTATGGAGGCTAAAGGGATAGATGAAAGCACCCTCAGATGGGTAAGAAACTTGCTATCAAACCGACTAGCAAGCATCACCCTCAATGCTTCAAAGCTTGAATTCCTTTCCACGAGAGGATGTCCACAAGGAGGCGCGCTGTCCCCACTTCTATAGACCCTAGAGGTAGACCAACTACTTGTAAGATGGCAGAAAGGCTATGGCTGTAAACAGCGGTCGTGAGACCAGTACCTAATAACATATGCACTTGCTGTCTGGTACAGCAAGATCAACCAAGCGACAACTATAGAGAAACAGAGCAGCCTAAAGGCTTGCCAGCATTACAGCAACTAAAGCACTATCTACGACATAAGGGGTAGCTTTTAATGCTCTGCTGGATTTAACACATCTGCATATGCATGTGCAAAAATAAGCTAAGCAGAGCACATATAGAATCTGTTCCCGCACGAAAGTCAGATGGGCGTCTCAAAATTTGATAAGACTCAAGGAATCAGTATTTGAAATTTGTAACTTTACTAAGCTATACTCCATAAACATACCTACTAGATACAAATGGCTTAGAGGACCAAATATCATTCACGAAAGGTAGCCACGTCTGGTACATGGACGGATCCAAAAAGGGAAATGATGTAGGCTGTGGGATCTAGAGAGAGGCCTTAGCTCAATGTTTTGTCATTTGTCATAAACCAATGTGCAGAGATAAACCTTAAGAGGAAGCTCCGGAACCAACACATATACATCAAATCAGACAGCCAAGCTGCCCTGCTGGCTTTAAAATCCTTCAAACAAAAGTCATAACTGGTGCAATCATGCACTGAGACATTGAATGAACTGGAACACCAACAAAGTCACACTTACATGGGTACCAGGGCATTCAAATGTTGAAGGAAACGAAGTAGCTGATGAAATCGCTAGGGAAGGAGCCGATAGCCCTCAAATCGGCGTAGAACCGTTTTGTGGCATCACCAAACAACGCGCCACTACGCTTCTAACCATCCTCTGTTAACAAGAAGCTATTGAGTCATGGAAGTCTATACCAGGACAAGAACACTCAAAAGCACTCCTTCGGGGTTACAACAATAAAGTTACTAAAGAACTGTTTAAGTTCGAAAGATACAAAGCTTATGCATTGACTAGAATACTAACCCGCCCTGCAAACTGAACAAACATTTTGTTCAATATGAACATGACCGAAGACACTCTGTGCAGATTCTGCAATACAGAAGAAGAAACGTCCTTATTCGCTTCAACTTAAGTGTCATTATTTTTTTTATGTAAGGGAGTAAAATAGCTTAGTGATTGTTTCCGAGTACGGCGGTTACGGTACTACACGTAAAATAGTACATTTTAGTTACAGCAAAATTTGATAAAAACAGCCTGGCTGACGTTGGAGAAAGCCAAGTATGGAATCGTAACAAATACACAATTTACAGAAAAACAGCTAACGTTCACTGGCTGTTTTTTACGAAACTTCATCCCCGATACCGCCTAACATTTTGAAATTTGTACTAAACAGCCATATAGCTGGCTGTTTTATGCAATATCAGTTAGGCAGTTTATGTTAAAATTGGCTGCATTTTACACCATGATGACTGTTTTTTACAAAAATTTTTTTTTTGAATGGCTGCATTTGACGGCTCGTATCTTCGCCGTAAAAAGAGATATCGACATGGCTGTCTTTGCAAAAAATCCGGCATGTCGAATCAAGCATGGCTGTGTTATTATCTCGATTTTCGGAAAAGTGCCAGGTGGCTGCTTTCTGCAGAACTAGGTCCAATTACGCAGAGAATACCTACTTTAACAGCGGAACGTGCGCACAAACACTTCAGTGAGCAAATATGATCGAAAAAATGCTAAAAGATGATCGATCCGAACAGACATGACAAACTAAAACATTTCAAACTGAGCTTCAAAACGACAAATATTCAGTGTCTAAAGAAGGTGAAAACGCTAAAATTATTGCAAACAGAATCTATATTGCGATGTTTTAGAAGTGAAACAGGTTCGATCTACACATACGAGGTGTCTACGCAACGGGCTCGACGCGACGGTCAATATAAAGTCGGTTATTATCAAGACAAAATATTTCACGATGACCGAAAAAGTGTAAATTCGACTAACTTTGTATGGGATGTATCTTTTAAAATAACGCAGACAATACCTTTTTTAACAGCGGAGCGTGCGCAAAAACTCCGGTGAGCTAATATGATCGAAAAGTATGCTAAAAGATGATCAATTTGAACAGAAACGAAAAACTAAAACATTTCAAACTGAGCTTCAAAACGTAAAATATTCAGTGTCTTAAGTAGGTGAAAACGCTAAAATTATTGGAAACAGAATCCAGATTGCGATGTTTTTGAAGTGCAACAGTTCCGATCTACACAATCGAGGTGTCTTCGCAACGGCCTCAACGCGACGGTAAATATAAAGTCGGTTAATATCAAGACAAAATATTTCACGGTGACCGAAAAAGTGTAAAATTCGACTAACTTTGTTTGGGATGTATCTTTTAAAATATCGCAAAAGAGTACCTACTTCAACAGCGACACGTGCGCACAAACACTCTCGTGACCTAATTTGATCGAAAAGTATGCTAAAGATGATCGATTTGAACAGAAACGAAAAACTAAAATATTTCAAACTAAGCTTTAAAACGACAAATATTCAGTGTCTAAAGTAGGTGAAAACGCTAAAATTATTGCAAACAGAATCAACATTGCGATGTTTTTGAAGTGCAACAGGTCCGATCTACACAAACGAGTAGTCTACGCAACGGGCTCGACGCGACAGTCAATATAAAGTCGGTTAATATCAAGACAAAATATTTTACGTTGACCGAAAAAGTGTATAATTCGACTAACATTGTATGGCATGTATCTTTTAAAATTACGCAGAGAATACCTAATTTAACAGCGGAACGTGCGCAAAAACACTTCAGTGAGCAAATATGATCGAAAAAATGCTAAAAGATGATCGATCCGAACAGACATGACAAACTAAAACATTTCAAACTGAGCTTCAAAACGACAAATATTCAGTGTCTAAAGAAGGTGAAAACGCTAAAATTATCTCAAACAGAATCCATATTGCGATGTTTTAGAAAAGTAACAGGTCCGATCTACACAAACGAGGTGTCTACGCAACGGGCTCGACGCGACGGTCAATATAAAGTCGGTTATTATCAAGACAAAATATTTCACGGTGACCGAAAAAGTGTAAAATTCGACTAACATTGTATGGCATGTATCTTTTAAAATATCGCAAAAGAGTACCTACTTCAACAGTGACACGTACGCACAAATCTCTCGTGAGCTAGTATGATCGAAAAGTATGCTAAAAGATGATCGATTTGAACAGAAACGACAAACTAAAACATTTCAAACTGAGCTTTAAAACGGCACATATTCAGTGACTAAAGTGGGTGAAAACGCTTAAATTATTGCAAACAGAATCCATGTTGCGATGTTTTTGAAGTACAACAGGTCCGATCTACACAAACGTGTAGTCTGCGCAACGGGTTCGACGCAACGGTCAATATAAAGTCGGTTAATAACAAGACAAAATTTTTTACGGTGACCGAAAAAGTGTAAAATTCGACTAACTTTTTACGGGTTGTATCTTTTGAAATATCGCAAAAGAGTACCTACTAGAACAACGAAGTGTGCGCAAAACACTCCGGTGAGCTAATATGATCGGAAAGTATGCTAAAAGATGATCGATTTGAACAGAAACGACAAACTAAAATTTTTCAAACTGAGCTTTGAAACGACAAATATTCAGTGTCCAAAGTAATTTAAAACGCTAAAATTATTGCAAACAAAATCCATATTGCGATTGTTTTGAAGTGCATCAGGTCCGATCTACACAAACGAGTAGTCAACGCAACGGGTTCGATGCGACAGTCAATATAAAGTGGGTTAATATCAAGACAAAATATTTTACGTTGACCGAAAAAGTGTATAATTCGACTAACATTGTATGGCATGTATCTTTTAAAATTACGCAGAGAATACCTACTTTAACAGCGGAACGTGCGCACAAACACTTCGGTGAGCAAATATGATCGAAAAAATGCTAAAAGATGATCGATCCGAACAGATATGACAAACTAAAACATTTCAAACTGAGCTTCAAAACGACAAATATTCAGTGTCTAAAGAAGGTGAAAACGCTAAAATTATTGCAAACAGAATCCATATTGCGATGTTTTAGAAGTGAAACAGGTTCGATCTACACATACGAGGTGTCTACGCAACGGGCTCGACGCGACGGTCAATATAAAGTCGGTTATTATCAAGACAAAATATTTCACGATGACCGAAAAAGTTTAAAATTCGACTAACTTTGTATGGGATCTTTTAAAATAACGCAAACAATACCTTTTTTAACAGCGGAGCGTGCGCAAAAACTCCGGTGAGCTAATATGATCGAAAAGTATGCTAAAAGATGATCAATTTTAACAGAAACGTTTCATTTCAAACTGAGCTTCAAAACGTAAAATATTCAGTGTCTTAAGTAGGTGAAAACGCTAAAATTATTGGAAACAGAATCCAAATTGCGATGTTTTTGAAGTGCAACAGTTCCGATCTACACAATCGAGGTGTCTTCGCAACGGCCTCAACGCGACGGTAAATATAAAGTCGGTTAATATCAAGACAAAATATTTCACGGTGACCGTAAAAGTGTATGGGATGTATCTTTTAAAATATCGCAAAAGAATACCTACTTCAACAGCGACACGTGCGCAGAACCACTTCGGTGAGCTAATATGATCGAAAAATATGCTAAAAGATGATCGATTTGAACAGAAACGACACATTAAAACATTTCCATCTGCTTTAAAACGACAAATATTCAGTGTCTAAAGAAGGTGAAAACGCTAAAATTATTTTAAACAGAATCCATACTCTTTTAACAGCGGAACGTTCGAAGAACTACTTCTATGAGCTAATATGATCGAAAAGTATGCTAAAAGATGATCGATTTAACAGAAACGACAAACTAAAACATTTTAAACTAAGCTATAAAACGATAAATATTCAGTGTCTAAAGCAGGTGAAAACGCTAAAATTTTTGCAAACAGAATCTTTTTTGCGATGTTTTTAAAGTGCAACAGGTCCGTTCTACACAATTGAGGTGTCTTCGCAACGAGCTCGACGCGAGGGTCCACATAAAGTCGGTTAATATCAAGACAAAATATTTCACGATGACCGAAAAAGTGTTAAATTCGACTTACATTCTATGGCATGTATCTTTTAAAATTACACAGAAAGTACCTAAAAGAATAGCGAAGTGTGCGCAAAAACACTTCATTGAGCTAATATGATCGAAAAAAATGCTTAAAGATGATCGATTTGAACAGAAACGACAAACTAAAACATTTCAAACTGAGCTTCAAAACGATAAATATTCAGTGTTTAAGTAGGTGAAAACGCTAAAATTATTGCAAGCAGAATCCATATTGCGATGTTTTAAAAGTGGAACAGGTTCGACCTACACAAACGAGGTGTCTACGAAACGGGCTCGACGCGACGGTCAATATAAAGTCGGTTAATATCAAGACAAAATTTTTCACGGTGACCGAAAAAGTGTAAAATTCGACTAACTTTGTATGGCATGTATCTTTTTAAATAACGGAGAGAGTACCTATTTTAACAGCAGATCGTGCGCACAACTACTCTGCTGAGCTTATATGATCGAAAATGATGCTTAAATGCTCTGACAGATGTGACTCGTCGTTGACAGTCCTCGAAACGAAGCTAGATGTTTTGGAGCAACAAGCCAGACAATGTAATGTCGAGATATGTAATGTGCCTGAGAGGCGCAACGAAAACTTGCTCACTGTAATCGAGGCGCTCGGAAACATCATCAAACATCCCATTGCGCAGACTGACATAGTCTCGATACATAGAGTGCCGCACGCGAGCTCTGATGACAAAAAGCCGAAAAACATAGTTTTTAAGTTTAAATCACGCATCATGAGAGACAACGTGCTTAGCGCATTTAGGAAACGCAAAGAGATTAAATCAGATCAGATAGGTGTCTCTGGCACCTCTTTGACAGTCTACATGAATGAGCATGTTACTCTAAAAAGGAAGAAGTTATTTCGTGCTTCCAGAGAAATTGTCAAAAGAAACAATTTTAAATACATCTGGATTAAAAACGCTACTATACTTGTTCGAGAAAACGACACGGCTCCCGCAATCGCTATACGGACGGAGGAGGACCTCAAGAAAATTAAGCGCAAGCAGGGTCAGCCTAACAATAGTTAACTTTATTATGATATCACTGTTTATTTTGTCAAGCTCTGTCTTAAGCTACCTTATTGAGGCTGTAAAAGTTTACATTGTTTTTCTTTCGTGCTCTTCCGTAATCAAAATGTTAAATATGACAAGTTATTGTTATTGTTATTTCTTTTCTCATTACCCAAGACAGAGTTCCCGTAATTCTGGCTGTGCTCTTTATTTAATTTTTTTATTATTATTAGGACCAAATGTGCTAGTCTTTTTAAATAATGCTAATGTCTATTATAGTGTAATTATTTTTTTAAATGTGTGTTTGTATTACTTAAGGTGTCTGGGATTTAATCACGCTTGGTTGGTTTTGCAAACTCTCCTCCTACTATTTTACTCTCTTTTCAAAATAGCATTTAAAACTTTTCTAGTAACACAATATTATATATTGATTTTCCTGTTTTATGGATAGTAATCTCACTATATACTATCAAAATTGTACTGGAATCAGATCTAAACTCCATACAGTTTACATGAATATTCTTTCTCTGGCCTATGATATCATAGTTTTGACCGAGACTTGGCTTGTACCAGAAATATCTGTTGGCGAATTCATGGACAGTCGCTACAACGTGTTCAGATGTGACCGTGACCGCCAGGCAACTGGAAAAAGCGACGGCGGGGGTGTACTTATAGCTATAAAAAGTGAGCTCAGACCAGTCAGTCTACAGATCAATCATTGTAGCTCAGCGATTGAACATATCATAGTTTTGATACCTTCCTTTGACCCAGCAAAAAGACACTGCTTCAGTGCAGTTTATATTCCGCCGCAAACTCCCCGAGATACATATTTAGACCATTTTACTCTATTACAAAATGTCATAAATGATCAAAGCATAGAATCTTTCTTTATAATAGGTGATTATAACTTACCCAATCTTGATTGGTCAAACTTTCATCTAACGGCCCCCACTAATTCCCCTACCTCTATCAGTTATTGCCTATATAAGTTTTTAGCTACATTTAATGCTAAACAGTTAAATTCAATCAAAAACGATAATGATCGTATCCTGGACCTGTTTATATCAAACACGAAAAGCAGCTTAAGCCTCTGCTCCCCTATAGTGCCCGCGAATCAGCATCATCCTCCAATTTGCGCGCTTACTTACGTCAACCTTAAATCTAAACATATGCCTCGATATCATTTTCCCAAACCTAACTTCCACAAAGCAAATTATGAAGATATTAATGCTATTATAAGGGAAGTAGATTGGGAGTCAGTTTTGTCCGACCTCTCCGCTAATGAATCGGCTAATTTATTCTATGAAAAAATCCTCGAAATCATTCAATATCACGTACCTCTGTCAACAGTAAGATCATCACGTTTTCCTGTTTGGTTCTCCCCAGCCCTTAGACATATCTACAATAACAAAGAGCGTGCCTGGCGGAAATGGAAAACGTATGGAAATATCTCAGATTACGAATCTTTCTCAGTATTTAGAGCAAGATTCAAATATCAATGCTCAATTTGCTATAGCAAGTATATTGATAGCGTCGAAGATAGTATTGGTCTGAATACAAAGTTCTTTTGGTCATACTTAAGGAACCGTAAGAACACTACATGTTATCCTTCTTCAATGTTCTATAAGTCTAATACTTCGAGTGACCCCAAGGATATTTGTAATTTGTTTTCTGAATTCTTTATGTCTGTATACGAACCTTCAACGCTTAATCTTTTTGATGACACTCAACACGCAGACGGCGGGGACTGTGACCTTCTAATCTCTGACATTGGCATAACTTTAGAGAACATCAGAAAAGTACTAAATACGCTTAACATATCTAAAGGTAAGGGACCAGACGGCATACCACCGTTATTCTTGAAACTTACATATAAAACTATAAGTGTTCCCTTGTACATCATATTTAATAAATGCCTGCAGGAGGGCAACTTTCCTAGCGTATGGAAAAATGCTTTCATCACGCCTATACCAAAGACAGGGGACGCACGCAACGTGGAGAATTACCGGCCCATTTCTGTTCTGTCCACGTTGCCTAAGGTATTTGAACGCTTGGTCCATAACGAAATATATCCATTGCTGCATCACACTCTAATACCAGAACAGCATGGTTTTGTTAAACGTCGATCTACATTAACCAATTTAACACTGTTCACTAACGACTTATTCACAAGTATGGATAGGAGAACACAAGTAGATGCAGTATATACGGACTTTCAGAAAGCTTTTGATAAGGTGGACCATAGATTGCTTTTGGAGAAATTGGCGTTCAACGGAATCCGCGGCAACCTCTTGCGCTGGTTTGCCTCGTATATATCTAATAGGACACAGAAAGTTGCCATCAATGGACTCGAGTCAGTCAATATTCTGGTCACTTCTGGTGTACCACAAGGATCTATTCTTGGCCCGTTGTTGTTCCTTTTGTATGTAAATGACATCAAAAAATGCTTTAATCACTCAAATTTTTTATTGTACGCAGACGACCTCAAAATATTTAAAGAAATAAAGTCTGTTAATGATTGCATTCTTCTTCAATCGGACCTTGATAAATTAAATGAATACTGTAAGGCGAATAAATTATTCTTGAGTATCCCCCAATGTAATTGCATAAGTTTTACTAAAAAGAAAACTATTTGTAACTTTGATTATCATTTGGCCAATAATACTTTGAAGAAAGTATCTGTTATTCGGGATCTTGGTGTTGTCCTTGACTCTAAACTTCACTTAGATATACATATTAACACCATAATTAATAAAGCCTATAAGATGTATGGTTTCGTTTCCAGGTCTGCAGTTAACTTTAAAAAACCTAACACATTTCTGCATTTGTACCGTTCACTGGTGAGGTCTCAGTTGGAGTACGCCGTGCCTATTTGGAACCCAATATACAAAAGGTACACCGAGTCCATTAAAAAGTCCAGCGTAAATTTTTACGTCTAGTAAACTTCAAGTGTTATCGCTCCTGTGACCCTTATGAACAGCTGTTAGCAAAATTTAAATTCTTACGCCTTGAATCGCGCCGATCGCTCCTTTCTGTTATGTTTCTTTTTAACTTAATAAATAATAAAATCGATTGCATAAGTCTTAGTAACAAAATAAATTACAATATCCCCAGGCGCGCTGTGCTCAGAAGTACTCGCAGACATAGGACTTTTCATGTTAGCGTCTGTAAAACCAATGCAGGCAAGCGAGCCCCATTAAATAGAATGCTTTCCGATTTTAACGGGCAGTTTAATGAACTTGATTTTTCCCAGACTCCTTCTAAATTTAAAAAACTTGTTCTAGATATTCTGAAGGCCTAGCACAAATATGTATACCTCTTGTTTATTTTTACATGCCTATCTAAATATATATATTTTTTTTTCTCCTCCCAAAATTGTAGCTTTTGAGACATAAATTGTTACATAGATTTTAGACTATCCCATAAGTAGCACGCATTTTACCTCGTATATTTTATTAATTTTGTATACTAATACGTGGATTACGCGGTGGGATGTGTTACCACTCATAGTTTATAAGTTTATATGTTTTAATTAATTGTTGTGACACATTTGTTTGTAATCCCTAAAATAAAATAAAAAAAAAAAAAAGATGATCGATTTGAACAGAAACGACAAACTAAAACATTTCAAACTGAGCATCAAAACGACAAATATTCAGTGTCTAAAGTAGGTGAAAACGCTAAAATTATTGCGAACAGAATCCAGATTGCGATGTTTTTGAAGTGCAACAGGTCCGTTTTACATAAACGAGGTGTCTACGCAACGGCATCGACGCGACGGTCAATATAAAGTGTGTTTATATCAAGACAAAATATTTCACGGTGACCGAAAAAGTGTAAAATTCGACTAACTTTGTATGGGATGTATCTTTTAAAACATCGCAAAAGAGTAACTACTAGAATAGCAAAGCGTGAGTAGAACCACTTTAGTAAGCTAATATGATCGAAAAGTATGTTAAAAGATGATCAATTTAACAGAAACGACAAACTAAAACATTTCAAACTAAGCTATAAAACGACAAATATTCAGTGTCTAAAGTAGGTGAAAACGCTGAAATTATTGCAAACAGAATCTATATTGCGATGTTTTTGAAGTGCAACAGGTCCGATCTACACAATTGAAGTGTTTTCGCAACGAGCTCGACGCTAGGGTCCACATAAAGTCGGTTAATATCAAGACAAAATATTTCACGGTGACCGTAAAAGTGTAAAATTTGACTTACATTCTATGGCATGTATCTTTTAAAATAACACAGAAAGTACTCAAAAGAACAGCGAAGTGTGCGCAAAAACACTCCATTGAGCTAATATGATCGAAAAGTATGCTTAAAGATGATCGATTTGAACAGAAACGACAAACTAAAACATTTCAAACTGAGCTTTAAAACGACAAATATTCAGTGTCTAAAGTAGTTAAAAACGCTAAAATTATTGCAAACAGAATCTATATTGCGATGTTTTTGAAGTGCAACAGGTCCGATCTACAAAAACGATGTGGCTATGCAACGGGCTCGATGCGACGGTCAATATAAAGTCGGTTAATATCAAGACAAAATATTTCACGGTGACCGAAAAAGTGTAAAATTCGACTAACTTTGTATGGGATGTATCTTTTGAAATATCGCAAAAGAGTACCTACTTTAACAGCGTAGCGTTCGCAGAACCACTTCTATGAGCTAATATGATCGAAAAGTATGCTAAAAGATGATCGATTTGAACAGAAACGACAAACTAAAACATTTCAAACTAAGCTATAAAACGACAAATATTCAGTGTCTAAAGTAGGTGAAAACGCTAAAATTATTGCAAACAGAATCTATATTGCGATGTTTTTGAAGTGCAACAGGTCCGATCTACAAAAACGATGTGGCTATGCAACGGGCTCGATGCGACGGTCAATATAAAGTCGGTTAATATCAAGACAAAATATTTCACGGTGACCGAAAAAGTGTAAAATTCGACTAACTTTGTATGGGATGTATCTCTTAAAACATCGCAAAAGAGTAACTACTAGAATAGCAAAGCGTGAGTAGAACCACTTTAGTAAGCTAATATGATCGAAAAGTATGTTAAAAGATGATCAATTTAACAGAAACGACAAACTAAAACATTTCAAACTAAGCTATAAAACGACAAATATTCAGTGTCTAAAGTAGGTGAAAACGCTAAAATTATTGCAAACAGAATCCATATTGCGATGTTTTTAAAGTGCAACAGTTCCGATCTACACAATCGAGGTGTCTACGCAACGGGCTCGACGCGAGGGTCCACATAAAGTCGGTTAATATCAAGACAAAATATTTCACGGTGACCGAAAAAGTGTAAAATTTGACTAACTTTGTATGGGATGTATCTTTTAAAATATCGCAAAAGAATACCTACTTCAACAGCGACACGTGCGCAGAACCACTTCGGTGAGCTAATATGATCGAAAAATATGCTAAAAGATGATCGATTTGAACAGAAACGACAAATTAAAACATTTCCATCTGCTTTAAAACGACAAATATTCAGTGTCTAAAGAAGGTGAAAACGCTAAAATTATTTCAAACAGAATCCATACTACTTTAACAGCGGAACGTTCGAAGAACTACTTCTATGAGCTAATATGATCGAAAAGTATGCTAAAAGATGATCGATTTAACAGAAACGACAAACTAAAACATTTTAAACTAAGCTATAAAACGATAAATATTCAGTGTCTAAAGTAGGTGAAAACGCTAAAATTTTTGCAAACAGAATCTTTTTTGCGATGTTTTTAAAGTGCAACAGGTCCGGTCTACACAATTGAGGTGTCTTCGCAACGAGCTCGACGCGAGGGTCCACATAAAGTCGGTTAATATCAAGACAAAATATTTCACGATGACCGAAAAAGTGTTAAATTCGACTTACATTCTATGGCATGTATCTTTTAAAATTACACAGAAAGTACCTAAAAGAATAGCGAAGTGTGCGCAAAAACACTTCTTTGAGCTAATATGATCGAAAAAAATGCTTAAAGATGATCGATTTGAACAGAAACGACAAACTAAAACATTTCAAACTGAGCTTCAAAACGATAAATATTCAGTGTTTAACCCTTGGATAGCCAGAGCGCCCGATGGTGGGCGCTGAGCATGAGTTTCGCGATTTTACCAAGCGCCCACCTGTGGGCGCTTTTTAATTACTTTTTTGCAAAAAAAAATAATGGGTGTATAAATGCTTATTCCTTGGGCATGTTGACCTTCATGAGTAAAAAACAGATGTTTGTACACCATAGACCGCAAACACATCCGGTTGCTGTCAGTTATTGATTAAAATTCGATTTTTTTTTCTCGCAATTTTTTTCGTATATGTCGTCACCCTACCACGAATTTGTTTGGTTCTATTTTTTCATTTTTGAATACATTTTTTTTTATTACAAGCATAGGTTATTTATTCAGTAACAATAAGCTTTTTACAGAATTATAATAGCTTGTTTCAATAAGATTTTATAACTGTTTACGTAACGTGTATCCTGACACCGCGCGAATTGCGTACGCGCACGCAGTCCACCGCGGTAACGCGACCGCCACCGCAATTGCGCCTTAGGAGGTTAAGTAGGTGAAAACGCTAAAATTATTGCAAGCAGAATCCATATTGCGATGTTTAAAAAGTGGAACAGGTTCGACCTACACAAACGAGGTGTCTACAAAACGGGCTCGACGCGACGGTCAATATAAAGTCGGTTAATATCAAGACAAAATTTTTCACGGTGACCGAAAAAGTGTAAAATTCGACTAACTTTGTATGGCATGTATCTTTTTAAATAACGGAGAGAGTACCTATTTTAACAGCAGATCGTGCGCACAACTACTCTGCTGAGCTTATATGATCGAAAAGGATGCTAAAAGATGATCGATTTGAACAGAAACGACAAACTAAAACATTTCAAACTGAGCATCAAAACGACAAATATTCAGTGTCTAAAGTAGGTGAAAACGCTAAAATTATTGCAAACAGAATCCAGATTGCGATGTTTTTGAAGTGCAACAGGTCCGTTTTACATAAACGAGGTGTCTACGCAACGGCATCGACGCGACGGTCAATATAAAGTGTGTTTATATCAAGACAAATTATTTCACGGTGACCGAAAAAGTGTAAAATTCGACTAACTTTGTATGGGATGTATCTTTTAAAACATCGCAAAAGAGTAACTACTAGAATAGCAAAGCGTGAGTAGAACCACTTTTGTAAGCTAATATGATCGAAAAGTATGTTAAAAGATGATCAATTTAACAGAAACGACAAACTAAAACATTTCAAACTAAGCTATAAAACGACAAATAGTCAGTGTCTAAAGTATGTGAAAACGCTGAAATTATTGCAAACAGAATCTATATTGCGATGTTTTTGAAGTGCAACAGGTCCGATCTACACAATTGAAGTGTTTTCGCAACGAGCTCGACGCTAGGGTCCACATAAAGTCGGTTAATATCAAGACAAAATATTTCACGGTGACCGTAAAAGTGTAAAATTCGACTTACATTCTATGGCATGTATCTTTTAAAATAACACAGAAAGTACTCAAAAGAACAGCGAAGTGTGCGCAAAAACACTCCATTGAGCTAATATGATCGAAAAGTATGCTTAAAGATGATCGATTTGAACAGAAACGACAAACTAAAACATTTCAAACTGAGCTTTAAAACGACAAATATTCAGTGTCTAAAGTAGTTAAAAACGCTAAAATTATTGCAAACAGAATCTATATTGCGATGTTTTTGAAGTGCAACAGGTCCGATCTACAAAAACGATGTGGCTATGCAACGGGCTCAATGCGACGGTCAATATAAAGTCGGTTAATATCAAGACAAAATATTTCACGGTGACCGAAAAAGTGTAAAATTCGACTAACTTTGTATGGGATGTATCTTTTAAAATATCGCAAAAGAATACCTACTTCAACAGCGACACGTGCGCAGAACCACTTCGGTGAGCTAATATGATCGAAAAATATGCTAAAAGATGATCGATTTGAACAGAAACGACAAATTAAAACATTTCCATCTGCTTTAAAACGACAAATATTCAGTGTCTTAAGAAGGTGAAAACGCTAAAATTATTTCAAACAGAATCCATACTACTTTAACAGCGGAACTTTCGAAGAACTACTTCTATGAGCTAATATGATCGAAAAGTATGCTAAAAGATGATCGATTTAACAGAAACGACAAACTAAAACATTTTAAACTAAGCTATAAAACGATAAATATTCAGTGTCTAAAGTAGGTGAAAACGCTAAAATTTTTGCAAACAGAATCTTTTTTGCGATGTTTTTAAAGTGCAACAGGTCCGGTCTACACAATTAAGGTGTCTTCGCAATGAGCTCGACGCGAGGGTCCACATAAAGTCGGTTAATATCAAGACAAAATATTTCACGATGACCGAAAAAGTGTTAAATTCGACTTACATTCTATGGCATGTATCTTTTAAAATTACACAGAAAGTACCTAAAAGAATAGCGAAGTGTGCGCAAAAACACTTCTTTGAGCTAATATGATCGAAAAAAATGCTTAAAGATGATCGATTTGAACAGAAACGACAAACTAAAACATTTCAAACTGAGCTTCAAAACGATAAATATTCAGTGTTTAAGTAGGTGAAAACGCTAAAATTATTGCAAGCAGAATCCATATTGCGATGTTTTAAAAGTGGAACAGGTTCGACCTACACAAACGAGGTGTCTACGAAACGGGCTCGACGCGACGGTCAATATAAAGTCGGTTAATATCAAGACAAAATTTTTCACGGTGACCGAAAAAGTGTAAAATTCGACTAACTTTGTATGGCTTGTTTCTTTTTAAATAACGGAGAGAGTACCTATTTTAACAGCAGATCGTGCGCACAACTACTCTGCTGAGCTTATATGATCGAAAAAGATGCTAAAAGATGATCGATTTGAACAGAAACGACAAACTAAAACATTTCAAACTGAGCATCAAAACGACAAATATTCAGTGTCTAAAGTAGGTGAAAACGCTAAAATTATTGCGAACAGAATCCAGATTGCGATGTTTTTGAAGTGCAACAGGTCCGTTTTACATAAACGATGTGTCTACGCAACGGCATCGACGCGACGGTCAATATAAAGTGTGTTTATATCAAGACAAAATATTTCACGGTGACCGAAAAAGAGTAAAATTCGACTAACTTTGTATGGGATGTATCTTTTAAAACATCGCAAAAGAGTAACTACTAGAATAGCAAAGCGTGAGTAGAACCACTTTAGTAAGCTAATATGATCGAAAAGTATGTTAAAAGATGATCAATTTAACAGAAACGACAAACTAAAACATTTCAAACTAAGCTATAAAACGACAAATATTCAGTGTCTAAAGTAGGTGAAAACGCTGAAATTATTGCAAACAGAATCTACATTGCGATGTTTTTAAAGTGCAACAGGTCCGATCTACACAATTGAAGTGTTTTCGCAACGAGCTCGACGCTAGGGTCCACATAAAGTCGGTTAATATCAAGACAAAATATTTCACGGTGACCGTAAAAGTGTAAAATTCGACTTACATTCTATGGCATGCATCTTTTAAAATAACACAGAAAGTACTCAAAAGAACAGCGAAGTGTGCGCAAAAACACTCCATTGAGCTAATATGATCGAAAAGTATGCTTAAAGATGATCGATTTGAACAGAAACGACAAACTAAAACATTTCAAACTGAGCTTTAAAACGACAAATATTCAGTGTCTAAAGTAGTTAAAAACGCTAAAATTATTGCAAACAGAATCTATATTGCGATGTTTTTGAAGTGCAACAGGTCCGATCTACAAAAACGATGTGGCTATGCAACGGGCTCGATGCGACGGTCAATATAAAGTCGGTTAATATCAAGACAAAATATTTCACGGTGACCGAAAAAGTGTAAAATTCGACTAACTTTGTATGGGATGTATCTTTTGAAATATCGCAAAAGAGTACCTACTTTAACAGCGTAGCGTTCGCAGAACCACTTCTATGAGCTAATATGATCGAAAAGTATGCTAAAAGATGATCGATTTGAACAGAAACGACAAACTAAAACATTTCAAACTGAGCTTTAAAACGACAAATATTCAGTGTCTAAAGTAGGTGAAAACGCTAAAATTATTGCAAACAGAATCTATATTGCGATGTTTTTGAAGTGCAACAGTTCCGATCTACACAATCGAGGTGTCTACTCAACGGGCTCGACGCGAGGGTCCACATAAAGTCGGTTAATATCAAGACAAAATATTTCACGGTGACCGAAAAAGTGTAAAATTCGACTTACATTCTATGGCATGTATCTTTTAAAATAACACAGGAAGTACCTAAAAGAACAGCGGAGCGTGGGTAAAAACACTCCGTTGAGCTAATATGATCGACAATTATGCTAAACGATGATCGATTTGAACAGAAACGACAAACATAAACATTTCAAACTGAGCTTCAAAACGACAAATATTCAGTGTCTAAAGTAGGTGAAAACGTCAAAATTATTGCAAACAGAATCCATATTGCGATGTTTTTGAAGTGCATCAGGTCCGATCAACACAATCAAAGTGTCTACGCAACGGCCTCGACGCGACGGTCAATATAAAGTCGGTTAATATCAAGACAAAATATTTCATGGTGACCGAAAAAGTGTAAAATTCGACTAACATTGTATGGCATGTATCTTTTAAAATTACTCAACCTCCTTTAACAGCGAAACGCGCGCAAAAACACTCCGGTGAGCTAATATGATCGAAAAATATGCTAAAAGATGATCGATTTGAACAGAAACGACAAACTAAAACATTTCAAACTGAGCTTCATAACGACAAATATTCGTGTCTTAAGTAGGTTAAAACGCTAAAACTATTGCAAACAGAATCCATATTGCGATGTTTTAGAAGTGCTACAGGTCCGATCTACACAAACCACGTGTCTACGCAACGGGCTCGACGCGACGGTCAATATAAAGTCGGTTAACATCAAGACAAAATATTTCACGGTGACCGAAAAAGTGTAAAATTCGACTAAAATTGTATGGCATGTATCTTTTAAAATTACGCAGAGAATATCTTTTTTACAGCGGAGCATGCGCAAAAACACTCCAGTGAGCTAATATGATCGAAAAGTATGCTAAAAGATGATCGATTTGAACAGAAACGACAAACTAAAACATTTCAAACTGAGCTTTACAACGACAAATATTCAGTGTCTAAAGTAGTTAAAAAACCGGCCAAGTGCGAGTCGGACTCGCGCACTGAGGGTTCCGTGCCGTGAATTAGGGAATCCATTTACTTCTACTTAGTAAAATACCACAATATTTTGTTGACTACAAACATAACTTTGTTTTTCATAGTGTTTGTATGAAGTACAAAGTTATGTTTGCGGTTGTTGAAAATGTGCTATATCTCAAAAACTACTGGTTCGATCCCGTCCGAACCAATTTTCGTTGAAAGTATTTATAAAGATCTACATCATATATTTTTTTCAAAATTAACACTTGCTTGGTTTAGAAATTAGATGGGGGGGGACGCCCATTTTACCACTTTGGAAGCGTCTAGCTATGAAACGTTTGTTTTTAAAAGAAAATGGTTTTAGGAACCTCTATGTCATTTTAAAATACCGTAATAAAGTTGGTTTATATCAAGACAAAAAATTTCACGGTGACCGAAAAAGTGTCAAATTCGACTAACTTTGTATGGGATGTATCTTTTAAAATATCGCAAAAGAGAACCTACTTCAACAGCGGAGCGTGCGCAAAAATACTCCGAGGAGCTAATATGATCGAAAAATATTTCAAAAGATGATCGATTTGAACACAAACGACAAACTAAAACATTCCAAACTGAGCTTTAAAACGACAAATATTCAGTGTCTAAAGTAGGTGAAAACGCTAAAATTATTGCAAACAGAATCCACATTGCGATGTTTCTGAAGTGCAACAGGTCCGATCTACACAAACGAGGTATCAACGCAACGGCCTCGACGCGACGGTCAATATAAAGTCGTTTAATATCAAGACAAAATATTTCATGTTGACCGGAAAAAGTGTTAAATTCGACTAACATTGTATAGGATGTATCTTTTAAAATATCGCAGAAAATACCTACTTTAACAGCGGAACGCGCGCACAAACACTCTCGTGAGCTAGTATGATCGAAAAGTATGCTAAAAGATGATCGATTTGAACAGAAACGACAAACTAAAACATTTCAAACTGAGCTTTAAAACGACAAATATTCAGTGTCTAAAGTAGGTGAAAACGCTAAAATTATTGCAAACAGAATCCATATTGCGACGTTTTTGAAGTGCAACAAGTCCGATCTTCACAAACGAGTAGTGTACGCAACGGGTTCGACGCGACGGTCAATATAAAGTCGGTTAATATCAATACAAAATATTTCACGGTGACCGAAAATGTGTAAAATTCGACTAACATTTTACGGGTTGTATCTTTTGAAATATCGCAAAAGAGTACCTACTAGAACAGCGAAGTGAGCGCAAAAACACTCCAGTGAGCTAATGTGATCGAAAAGTATGCTAAAAGATGATCGATTTGAACAGAAACGACAAACTAAATTATTTCAAACTAAGCTTTAAAACGACAAATATTCAGTGTCTAAAGTAGGTGAAAACGCTAAAATTATTGCACAAAGAATCCATATTGCGATGTCCTTTAAAGGCAACAGGTCCGATCTACACAAACGAGTAGTCTACGCAACGGGCTCGACGCGACGGTCAATATAAAGTCGGTTAATATCAAGACAAAATTTTTCAAGGTGACCGAAAAAGTGTAAAATTCGACTAACTTTTTACGGGTTATATCTTTTGCAATATCGCAAAAGAAAACCTACCAGAACAGCAAAGTGTGCGCAAAAACACTCCGTTGAGCTAATATGATCGAAAAATACGCTAAAAGATGATAGATTTGAACAGAAGCGACAAACATACTGAGCTTTAAAACGACAAATATTCAGTGTCTAAAGTAGGTGAAAACGCTAAAATTATTGCAAACAGAATCCATATTGCGACGTTTTTGAAGTGCAACAGGTCCGGTCTACACAATCGAGGTGTCCACACAACGGCCTCAACGCGACGGTCAATATAAAGTCGGTTAATATCAATACAAAATATTTTACGGTGACCGAAAACGTGTAAAATTCGACTAACATTGTATGGCAGGTATCTTTTAAAATATCGCAAAAGAGTACCTACTTGAATAGCGGAGCGTGCGCAAAACCACTTCGGTGAGCTAAGGTGATCGAAAAATATGCTAAAAGATAATCGATTTGAACAGAAACGACAAACTAAATCATTTCAAACTGAGCTTTAAACGACAAATATTCAGTGTTTAAAGTAGGTAAAAACGCTAAAATTCTAGCAAACAGAATCCAGATTGCGATGTTTTTGAAGTGCAATAGGTCCGATCTACACAAACGAGGTGTCTACGCAACGGCCTCGACGCGACGGTCAATATAAAGTCGGTTAATATCAAGACAAATTATTTCACGGTGACTGGAAAACTGTACAATTCGACTAACATTGTGTAAGATGTATCTTTTAAAATATCGCAAAAGAGTACCTACTAGAACAGCGGTGCGTGCGCAAAACCACTTCGGTAAGCTAATGTGATTAAAAAGTATGCTAAAAGATGATCGATTTGAACAGAAACGACAAACTAAAACATTTCAAATTTAGCTTTAAAACGACAAATATTCAGTGTCTAAAGTAGGTGAAAACGCTAAAATTATTGCAAACAGAATTCATATTGCGATGGTTTTGAAGTGCAACAGGTCCGATCTACACAAACGAGTAGTCTACGCAACGGGCTCGACGCGACGGTCAATATAAAGTCGGTTAATATCAAGACAAAATATTTCACGGTGACCGAAAAAGTGTAAAATTCGACTAACTTTGTATGGGATGTATCTTTTAAAATATCGCAAAAGATTTCCTATTTTAACAGCGACACGTGCGCACAAACACTCTGGTGAGCTAGTATGATCGAAAAGTATGCTAAAAGATGACCGATTTGAACAGAAACGACAAACTAAAACATTTCAAACTAAGCTTTAAAACGACAAATATTCGGTGTCTAAAGTAGGTGAAAACGCTAAAATTATTGCAAACAGAATCCATATTGCGATTTTTTTGAAGTGCAACAGGTCCGATCTACACAAACGAGTAGTCTGCGCAACGGGCTCGAAGCGACGGTCAATATTACGTCGGTTAATATCAAGACAAAATTTTTCAAGGTGACCGAAAAAGTGTAAAATTCGACTAACATTTTACGGGTTGTATCTTTTGAAATATCGCAAAAGAGTATCTACTAGAACAGCGAAGTGTGCGCAAAAACACTTCAGTGAGCTAATATGATCAAAAATTATGCTAAAAGATGATCGATTTGAACAGAAACGACAAATTAAAACATTTCAAACTGAGCTTTAAAACGACAAATATTCAGTGTCTAAAGTAGGTAAAGACGCTAAAATTATTACTAACAGAATCCATATTGCGATTTTTTTGAAGTGCAACAGGTCCGATCTACACAAACGAATAGTCTACGCAACGGGTTCGACGCGACGGTCAGTATAAAGTCGGTTAATATCAAGACAAAATATTTCACGGTGACCGAAAAAGTGTATAATTCGACTAACATTGTATGGCATGTATCTTTTAAAATTACGCAGAGAATACCTACTTTAACAGCGAAACGCACGCAGAACCACTTAAATGAGCTAATGTGATCGAAAAGTATGATAAAAGATGATCGTTTTGAACAGAAACGACAAACTAAAACATTTCAAACTGAGCTTTAAAACGACAAATATTCAGTGTCTCAAGTAGGTGAAAACGCTAAAATTATTGCAAACAGAATTCACATTGCGATGTTTTTGAAGTGCAACAGGTCCGATCTACACAAACGAGTAGTCTACGCAACAGGTTCGACGCGACGGTCAATATAAAGTCGGTTAATATCAAGACAAAATATTTCACGGTGACCGAAAATTACGCAGAGAATATCTTTTTAACAGCGGAGCATGCGCAAAAACACTCTGGTGAGCTAATATGATCGAAAAGTATGCTAAGAGATGATCGATTTGAACAGAAACGACAAACTAAAACATTTCAAACCGAGTTTTAAAACGACAAATATTCAGTGTCTAAAGTAGTTAAAAACGCTAAAATTATTGCAAACAGAATCCATATTGCAATGTTTTTGAAGTGCAACAGGTCCGGTCTACATAAACGAGGTGTCTACGCAACGGCATCGACGCGACGGTCAATATAAAGTCGGGTAATATCAAGACAAAATATTTCACGGTGACCGAAAAAGTGTAAAATTCGACTAACTTTGTATGGGATGTATCTTTTAAAATATCGCAAAAGATTTTCTATTTTAACAGCGACACGTGCGCACAAACACTCTGGTGAGCTATAATCATCCAAAAGTATGCTAAAAAATGACCAATTTGAACAGAAACGACAAACTAAAACATTTCAAACTAAGCTTTAAAACGACAAATATTCAGTGTCTAAAGTAGGTGAAAACGCTAAAATTATTGCAAACAGAATCCATATTGCGATTTTTTTGAAGTGCAACAGGTCCGATCTACACAAACGAGTAGTCTACGCAACGGGTTCGACGCGACGGTCAATATTAAGTCGGTTAATATCAAGACAAAATTTTTCAAGGTGACCGAAAAAGTGTAAAATTCGACTAACTTTTTACGGGTTGTATCTTTTGAAATATCGCAAAAGAGTATCTACTAGAACAGCGAAGTGTGCGCAAAAACACTTCAGTGAGCTAATATGATCGAAAATTATGCTAAAAGATGATCGATTTGAACAGAAACGACAAATTAAAACATTTCAAACTACTTTAAAACGACAAATATTCAGTGTCTAAAGTAGGTGAAAACGCTAAAATTATTGCAAACAGAATCCACATTGCGATGTTTTTGAAGTGCAACAGGTCCGATCTACACAAACGAGTAGTCTACGCAACGGCATCGACGCGACGGTCAATATAAAGTCGGTTAATATCAAGACAAAATATTTCACGGTGACCGAAAAAGTGTCAAATTCGACTAAATTTTTACGGGTTGTATCTTTTGAAATATCGCAAAAGAGTACCTATTAAAACAGCGAAGTGTGCGCAAAAACACTCCAGTGAGCTAATATGATCGAAAAATATGCTAAAAGATGATCGATTTGAACAGAAACGACAAATTAAAACATTTCAAACTGCTTTAAAACGACAAATATTCAGTGTCTAAAGTAGGTGAAAACGCTAAAATTATCTCAAACAGAATCCATATTGCGATGTTTTAGAAAAGAAACAGGTCCGATCTACACAAACGAGGTGTCTGCGCAACGAGCTCTACGCGACGGTCAATATAAAGTCGGTTAATATCAAGACAAAATATTTCACGGTGACTGAAAAAGTGTAAAATTCGACTAACATTGTATGGCATGTATCTTTTAAAATAACGCAGAGAGTACCTTCTAGAACAGCGAAGTTTGCGCAAAAACACTCCGGTGAACTTATATGATCTGAAAGTATGCTAAAAGATGATCGATTTGAACAGAAACGACAAACTAAAACATTTCAAACTGAGCTTTAAAACGACAAATATTCAGTGTCTAAAGTAGTTAAAAACGCAAAAATATTGCAAACAGAATCCAAATTGCGATGTTTTTAAAGTGCAACAGGTCCGATCTACACAAACGAGTAGTCTTCGCAACGGGCTCGACGCGACGGTCACTATAAAGTCGGTTAATATCAATACAAAATATTTCACGGTGACCGAAAAAGTGTAAAATTCGACTAACATTGTATGGCATGTATCTTTTAGAATATCGCAAAAGAGTAACTATTTCAACAGCGGAGCGTGCGCAAAAGCACTCCGAGGAGCTTAAATGATCGAAAAATATGTTAAAAGATGATCAATTTGAACACAAACGACAAACTAAAACATTTAAAACTAATCTTTCAAACGACAAATATTCAGTGTCTAAAGTAGGTGAAAACGCTAAAATTATTGCAAAGAGAATCCATACTGCGACGGTTTTGAAGTGCAACAGGTCCGATCTTCACAATCGAGGTGTCTACGCAACGGCATCGACGCGACGGTCAATATAAAGTCGGTTAATATCAATACAAAATATTTCACGGTGACCGAAAAAGTGTAAAATTCGACTAACTTTGTATGGGATGTATCTTTTAAAATATCGCAAAAGATTTTCTATTTTAACAGCGACACGTGCGCACAAACACTCTGGTGAGCTATAATCATCCAAAAGTATGCTAAAAAATGACCAATTTGAACAGAAACGACAAACTAAAACATTTCAAACTAAGCTTTAAAACGACAAATATTCAGTGTCTAAAGTAGGTGAAAACGCTAAAATTATTGCAAACAGAATCCATATTGCGATTTTTTTGAAGTGCAACAGGTCCGATCTACACAAACGAGTAGTCTACGCAACGGGTTCGACGCGACGGTCAATATTAAGTCGGTTAATATCAAGACAAAATTTTTCAAGGTGACCGAAAAAGTGTAAAATTCGACTAACTTTTTACGGGTTGTATCTTTTGAAATATCGCAAAAGAGTATCTACTAGAACAGCGAAGTGTGCGCAAAAACACTTCAGTGAGCTAATATGATCGAAAATTATGCTAAAAGATGATCGATTTGAACAGAAACGACAAATTAAAACATTTCAAACTACTTTAAAACGACAAATATTCAGTGTCTAAAGTAGGTGAAAACGCTAAAATTATTGCAAACAGAATCCACATTGCGATGTTTTTGAAGTGCAACAGGTCCGATCTACACAAACGAGTAGTCTACGCAACGGCATCGACGCGACGGTCAATATAAAGTCGGTTAATATCAAGACAAAATATTTCACGGTGACCGAAAAAGTGTCAAATTCGACTAAATTTTTACGGGTTGTATCTTTTGAAATATCGCAAAAGAGTACCTATTAAAACAGCGAAGTGTGCGCAAAAACACTCCAGTGAGCTAATATGATCGAAAAATATGCTAAAAGATGATCGATTTGAACAGAAACGACAAATTAAAACATTTCAAACTGCTTTAAAACGACAAATATTCAGTGTCTAAAGTAGGTGAAAACGCTAAAATTATCTCAAACAGAATCCATATTGCGATGTTTTAGAAAAGAAACAGGTCCGATCTACACAAACGAGGTGTCTGCGCAACGAGCTCTACGCGACGGTCAATATAAAGTCGGTTAATATCAAGACAAAATATTTCACGGTGACTGAAAAAGTGTAAAATTCGACTAACATTGTATGGCATGTATCTTTTAAAATAACGCAGAGAGTACCTTCTAGAACAGCGAAGTTTGCGCAAAAACACTCCGGTGAACTTATATGATCTGAAAGTATGCTAAAAGATGATCGATTTGAACAGAAACGACAAACTAAAACATTTCAAACTGAGCTTTAAAACGACATATATTCAGTGTCTAAAGTAGTTAAAAACGCAAAAATATTGCAAACAGAATCCAAATTGCGATGTTTTTAAAGTGCAACAGGTCCGATCTACACAAACGAGTAGTCTTCGCAACGGGCTCGACGCGACGGTCACTATAAAGTCGGTTAATATCAATACAAAATATTTCACGGTGACCGAAAAAGTGTAAAATTCGACTAACATTGTATGGCATGTATCTTTTAGAATATCGCAAAAGAGTAACTATTTCAACAGCGGAGCGTGCGCAAAAGCACTCCGAGGAGCTTAAATGATCGAAAAATATGTTAAAAGATGATCAATTTGAACACAAACGACAAACTAAAACATTTAAAACTAATCTTTCAAACGACAAATATTCAGTGTCTAAAGTAGGTGAAAACGCTAAAATTATTGCAAACAGAATCCATATTGCGATGTTTTTGAAGTGCAACAGGTCCGATCTACACAATGGAGGTGTCTACGCAACGGCATCGACGCGACGGTCAATATAAAGTCGGTTAATAACAAGACAAAATATTTCACGGTGACCGAAAAAGTGTAAAATTCGACTAACTTTGTATGGGATGTATCTTTTAAAATATCGCAAAAGCGTAACTACTTCAACAGCGGAGCTTGCGCAAAAACACTCCGAGGAGCTAATTTGATCGAAAAATATGTTAAAAGATGTTCGATTTGAACACAAACGACAAACTAAAACATTTCAAACTGAGCTTCAAAACGACAAATATTCAGTGTCTAAAGTAAGTGGAAACGCTAAAATTATTGCAAACAGAATCCATATTGCGATGTTTTTGAAGTGCGACAGGTCCGATCTACACAATGGAGGTGTCTACGCAATGGCCTCGACGCGACGGTCAATATAAAGTCGGTTAATATTAAGACAAAATATTTCACGGTGACCGAAAAAGTGTAAAATTCGACTAACTTTGTATGGGATGTATCGTTTAAAATATTGCAAAAGCGTAACTACTTCAACAACGGAGCGTGCGCAAAAACACTCCAAAGAGCTAATTTGATCGAAAAATATGTTAAAAGATGATCGATTTGAACACAAACGACAAACTAAAACATTTCAAACTGAGCTTCAAAACGACAAATATTCAGTGTCTAAAGTAGGTGAAAACGCTAAAATTATTGCAAAGAGAATCCATACTGCGACGGTTTTGAAGTGCAACAGGTCCGATCTTCACAATCGAGGTGTCTACGCAACGGCATCGACGCGACGGTCAATATAAAGTCGGTTAATATCAATACAAAATATTTCACGGTGACCGAAAAAGTGTAAAATTCGACTAACTTTGTATGGGATGTATCTTTTAAAATATCGCAAAAGAGTACCTACTTCAACAGCGACACGTACGCACAAATTTCTCGTGAGCTAGTATGATCGAAAAGTATGCTAAAAGATGATCGATTTGAACAGAAACGACAAACTAAAACATTTCAAACTGAGCTTCAAAACGACATATATTCAGTGTCTAAAGAAGGTGAAAACGCTCAAATTATTGTAAACAGAATCCATATTGCGATGTTTTTGAAGTGCAACAGGTCCGATCTTCACAAACGAGTAGTCTACGCAACGGGCTCGATGCGACGGTCAATATAGAGTCGGTTAATATCAAGACAAAATATTTCACGGTGACCGAAAACGTGTAAAATTCGACTTTTATTGTATGGCATGTATCTTTTAAAATATCGCAAAAGAGTACCTACTTGAATAGCAAAGCGTACGCAGAACCACTTCGGTGAGCTAATGTGATCGAAAAATATGCTAAAAGATAATCGATTTGAACCGAAACGACAAACTAAAACATTTCAAACTGAGCTTTAAAACGACAAATACTCAGTGTCTAAAGTAGTTAAAAACGCTAAAATTATTGCAAACAGAATCCATATTGCGATTTTTTTGAAGTGCAACAGGTCCGATCTACACAAACGAGTAGTCTTCGCAACAGGTTCGACGCGACGGTCAATATAAAGTCGGTTAATATCAAGACAAAATATTTCACGGTGATCGAAAAAGTGTATAATTCGATTAACATTGTATGGCATGTATCTATTAAAATTACGCAGAGAATACCTACTTTAACAGCAAAACGAGCGCAAAAACACATCGGTGAGCAAATATGATCGAAAAGTATGTTAAAAGATGATCGATGCAACGGGCTCAACGCGACGGTCAATATAAAGTCGGTTTATATCAAGACAAAATATTTCACGGTGACCGAAAAAGTGTAAAATTCCACTTACATTCTATGGGATGTATCTTTTAAAATAACACAGAAAGTACCTAAAAGAACAGCGGAGCGTGGGCAAAAACACTGCGGTAAGCTAATATGATCGAAAAGAATGCTAAAAGATGATGGATTTGAACAGAAACGACAAACTAAAACATTTCAAACTGAGCTTTAAAACGACAAATATTCAGTGTCTAAAGTAGGTGAAAACGCTAAAATTATTGCAAACAGAATCCATATTGCGATGTTTTTGAAGTGCAACAGGTCCGGTCTACATAAACGAGGTGTCTACGCAACGGGCTCGACGCGACGGTCAATATAAAGTCGGTTAATATCAAGACAAAATATTTCATGGTGACCGAAAAAGTGTAAAATTCGACTAACATTGTATGGCATGAATCTTTTAAAATTACGCAGAGAATATCTTTTTAACAGCGAAACATGCGCAAAAACACTCTGGTGAGCTAATATGATCGAAAAGTATGCTAAAAGATGATCGATTTGAACAGAAACGACAAACTAAAACATTTCAAACTGAGCTTTAAAACGACAAATACTCAGTGTCTAAAGTAGTTAAAAACGCTAAAATTATTGCAAACAGAATCCACATTGCGATGTTTTTGAAGTGCAACAGGTCCGATCTACACAAACGAGTAGTCTACGCAACAGGTTCGACGCGACGGTCAATATAAAGTCGGTTAATATCAAGACAAAATATTTCACGGTGACCGAAAAAGTGTATAATTCGATTAACATTGTATGGCATGTATCTATTAAAATTACGCAGAGAATACCTACTTTAACAGCAAAACGAGCGCAAAAACACATCGGTGAGCAAATATGATCGAAAAGTATGTTAAAAGATGATCGATGCAACGGGCTCAACGCGACGGTCAATATAAAGTCGGTTTATATCAAGACAAAATATTTCACGGTGACCGAAAAAGTGTAAAATTCCACTTACATTCTATGGGATGTATCTTTTAAAATAACACAGAAAGTACCTAAAAGAACAGCGGAGCGTGGGCAAAAACACTGCGGTAAGCTAATATGATCGAAAAGAATGCTAAAAGATGATGGATTTGAACAGAAACGACAAACTAAAACATTTCAAACTTAGCTTTAAAACGATAAATATTCAGTGTCTAAAGTAGGTGAAAACGCTAAAATTATTGCAAACAGAATCCATATTGCGATGTTTTTGAAGTGCAACAGGTCCGGTCTACATAAACGAGGTGTCTACGCAACGGGCTCGACGCGACGGTCAATATAAAGTCGGTTAATATCAAGACAAAATATTTCATGGTGACCGAAAAAGTGTAAAATTCGACTAACATTGTATGGCATGAATCTTTTAAAATTACGCAGAGAATATCTTTTTAACAGCGAAACATGCGCAAAAACACTCTGGTGAGCTAATATGATCGAAAAGTATGCTAAAAGATGATCGATTTGAACAGAAACGACAAACTAAAACATTTCAAACTGAGCTTTAAAACGACAAATATTCAGTGTCTAAAGTAGGTGAAAACGCTAAAATTATTGCAAACAGAATCCATATTGCGATGTTTTTGAAGTGCAACAGGTCCGGTCTACATAAACGAGGTGTCTACGCAACGGGCTCGACGCGACGGTCAATATAAAGTCGGTTAATATCAAGACAAAATATTTCATGGTGACCGAAAAAGTGTAAAATTCGACTAACATTGTATGGCATGAATCTTTTAAAATTACGCAGAGAATATCTTTTTAACAGCGAAACATGCGCAAAAACACTCTGGTGAGCTAATATGATCGAAAAGTATGCTAAAAGATGATCGATTTAAACAGAAACGACAAACTAAAACATTTCAAACTGAGCTTCAAAACGACAAATATTCAGTGTCTAAAGAAGGTGAAAACGCTAAAATTATTGCAAACAGAATTCATATTGCGATGTTTTTGAAGTGCAACCGGTCCGATCTACACAAACGAGGTGTCTACGCAACGGGCTCGACTCGACGGTCAATATTAAGTCGGTTAATATCAAGACAAAATATTTCACGGTGACCGAAAAAGTGTAAAATTCGACTAACTTTGTATGGGATGTATCTTTTAAAATATCGCAAAAAAGTACCTACTTTAACAGCAAAGCTTGCGCAGAACCACTTCAGTGATCTAATAAAAAAGAAAAGTATGCTAAAAGATGATCGATTTGAACAGAAACGACAAACTAAAACATTTCAAACTGAACTTTAAAACGACAAATATTCAGTGTCTAAAGTAGGTGAAAACGCTAAAATTATTGCAAACAGAATCCATATTGCAATGTTTTTGAAGTGCAACAGGTCCGATCTACACAATTGAGGTGTCTACGCAACGGCATCGACGCGACGGTCAATATAAAGTCGGTTAATATCAAGACAAAATATTTCACGGTGACCGAAAAAGTGTAAAATTCGACTCACTTTGTATGGGATGTATCTTTTAAAATATCGCAAAAGAGTACCTACTTTAACAGCGACACATGCACACAAACACTCTCGTGAGCTACTATTATTGAAAAATATGTTAAAAGATGATCGATTTGAACACAAACGACAAACTAACACATTTCAAACTAAGCTTTAAAACGACAAATATTCAGTGTCTAAAGTAGGTGAAAACGCTAAAATTATTGCAAACAGAATCCACATTGCGATGTTTTTTAAGTGCAACAGGTCCGGTCTATACAAACAAGTAGTCGACGCAACGGCTTCGACGCGACGGTCAATATAAAGTCGGTTAATATCAAGACAAAATATTTCATGGTGACCGGAAAAAGTGTAAAATTCGACTAACTTTGTATGGTATGTATCTTTAAAAATATCGCAGAGAATACCTACTTTAACAGCAAAACGCGCGCAGAACTACTTCAGTGAGGTAATATGATCGAAAAGTATGCTAAAAGATGATCGATTTAAACAGAAACGACAAACTAAAACATTTCAAACTGAGCTTCAAAACGACAAATATTCAGTGTCTAAAGAAGGTGAAAACGCTAAAATTATTGCAAACAGAATTCATATTGCGATGTTTTTGAAGTGCAACCGGTCCGATCTACACAAACGAGGTGTCTACGCAACGGGCTCGACGCGACGGTCAATATTAAGTCGGTTAATATCAAGACAAAATATTTCACGGTGACCGAAAAAGTGTAAAATTCGACTAACTTTGTATGGGATGTATCTTTTAAAATATCGCAAAAGAGTACCTACTTGAATAGCGGAGCGTGCGCAGAACCACTTCGGTGAGCTAAGAAGATCGAAAAATATGCTAAAAGATAATCGATTTGAACAGAAACGACAAACTAAAACTTTTCAAACTGAGCTTAAAAACGACAAATATTCAGTGTTTAAAGTAGTTAAAAACGCTAAAATTATTGCAAACAGAATCCAGATTGCGATGTTTTTGAAGTGCAACAGGTCCGATCTATACAATCGAGGTGTCTACGCAACGGGCTCGACGCGACGGTCAAAATAAAGTCGGTTAATATCAAGACAAAATATTTCATGGTGACCGAAAAAGTGTAAAATTCGACTAACATTGTATGGCATGTATCTTTTAAAATTACGCAGAGAATATCTTTTTAACAGCAAAACATGCGCAAAAACACTCTGGTGAGCTAATATGATCGAAAAGTATGCTAAAAGATGATCGATTTGAACAGAAACGACAAACTAAAACATTTCAAACTGAGCTTCAAAACGACAAATATTCAGTGTCTAAAGTAGGTGAAAACGCTAAAATTATTGCAAACAGAATCCATTTTGCAATGTTTTTTAAGTGCAACAGGTCCGGTCTACATAAACGAGGTGTCTACGCAACGGCATCGACGCGACGGTCAATATAAAGTCGGTTAATATCAAGACAAATTTTTTTAAGGTGACCGAAAAAGTGTAAAATTCGACTAAAATTTTACGGGTTGTATCTTTTGAAATATCGCAAAAGAGTACCTTTTTGAAGTGCAACCGGTCCGATCTACACAAACTAGGTGTCTACGCAACGGGCTCGACGCGACGGTCAATATTAAGTCGGTTAATATCAAGACAAAATATTTCACGGTGACCGAAAAAGTGTAAAATTCGACTAACTTTGTATGGGATGTATCTTGTACAATCAAGGTGTCTACGCAACGGGCTCGACGCGACGGTCAATATAAAGTCGGTTAATATCAAGACAAAATATTTCATGGTGACCGAAAAAGTGTAAAATTCGACTAACATTGTATGGCATGTATCTTTTAAAATTACGCAGAGAATATCTTATTAACAGCAAAACATGCGCAAAAACATTCTGGTGAGCTAACATGATCGAAAAGTATGCTAAAAGATGATTGATTTGAACAGAAACGACAAACTAAAACATTTCAAACTGAGCTTTAAAACGACAAATATTCAGTGTCTAAAGTAGTTAAAAACGCTAAAATTATTGCAAACAGAATCTATATTGCAATGTTTTTGAAGTGCAACAGGTCCGGTCTACATAAAAGAGGTGTCTACGCAACGGCATCGACGCGACGGTCAATATAAAGTCGGTTAATATCAAGACAAAATATTTCAAGGTGACCGAAAAAGTGTTAAATTCGACTTACATTGTATGGGATGTATCTTTTAAAATGTCGCAAAAGAGATATTACTTTAACAGCGACACGTGCGCACAAACACTCTGGTGAGCTAGTATGATCGAAAAGTATGCTAAAAGAAGACCGATTTGAACAGAAACGACAAACTAAAACATTTCAAACTTAGCTTTAAAACGACAAATATTCAGTGTCTAAAGTAGTTAAAAACGCTAAAATTATTGCAAACAGAATCCATATTGCGATTTTTTTGAAGTGCAACAGGTCCGATCTACACAAACTAGTAGTCTACGCAACGGGCTCGACGCGACGGTCAATATTAAGTCGGTTAATATCAAGACAAAATATTTCACGGTGACCGAAAAAGTGTAAAATTCGACTAAATTTTTACGGGTTGTATCTTTTGAAATATCGCAAAAGAGTACCTACTAGTAAAGCGAAGTGTGCGCAAAAACTTTCCGGTGAGCTAAGATGATTGAAAAAGATGATCGATTCGAACAGAAACGACAAACTAAAACATTTCAAACTGAGCTTCAAAACGACAAATATTCAGTGTCTAAAGTAGGTTAAAACGCTAAAATTATTGCAAAAAGAATCCATATTGCGATTTTTTTGAAGTGCAACAGGTCCGATCTACACAAACGAATAGTCTACGCAACGGGCTCGACGCGACGGTCAATATAAAGTCGGTTAATATCAAGACAAAATATTTCATGGTGACCGGAAAAAGTGTAAAATTCGACTAACTTTGTATGGGATGTATCTTTTAAAATATCGCAAAAAAGTACCTACTTCAACAGCAAAGCTTGCGCTGAACCACTTCAGTGATCTAACTAAAAAGAAAAATATGCTAAAAGATGATCGATTTGAACAGAAACGACAAACTAAAACATTTCAAACTGAGCTTCAAAACGACAAATATTCAGTGTCTAAAGTAGGTGAAAACGCTAAAATTATTGCAAACAGAATCCATATTGCAATGTTTTTGAACTGCAACAGGTCCGATCTACACAAACGAGTAGACTACGCAACGGGCTCGACGCGACGGTCAATATTAAGTCGGTTAATATCAAGACAAATTTTTTTAAGGTGACCGAAAAAGTGTAAAATTCGACTAAAATTTTACAGGTTGTATCTTTTGAAATATCGCAAAAGAGTACCTATTAGAACAGCGAAGTGTGCGCAAAAACACTCCAGTGAGCTAATATGATCGAAAAATATGCTAAAAGATGATCGATTTGAACAGAAACGACAAATTAAAACATTTCAAACTGCTTTAAAACGACAAATATTCAGTGTCTAAAGTAGGTGAAAACGCTAAAATTATTGAAAACAGAATCCATATTGCGATGTTTTTGAAGTGCAACAGGTCCGATCTACACAAACAAGTAGTCTACGCAACGGGTTCGACGCGACGGTCAATATAAAGTTGGTTTATATCAAGACAAAATATTTCACGGTGACCGAAAAAGTGTAAAATTCGACTAACTTTGTATGGGATGTATCTTGTAAAATATCGTTAAAAGTACGTTCTGTAACAGCGAAATGTGCGCAAAAACACTCTGGTGAGCTAATATAATCGAAAAATATGCTAAAAAATGATCGATTTGAACAGAAACGACAAACTAAAACATTTCAAACTGAGCTTTAAAACGACAAATATTCAGTGTCTAAAGTAGTTAAAAACGCTATAATTATTGCAAACAGAATCCATTTTCCAATTTTTTTGAAGTGAAACAGGTCCGATCTACACAAACGAGTAGTCTACGCAACGGGTTCGACGCGACGGTCTATATAAAGTCGGTTTATATCAAGACAAAATATTTCACAGTGACCGAAAAAGTGTAAAATTCGACTTACATTCTATGGCATGTATCTTTTAAAATAACGGAGGAAAGTACCTACTTCAACAGCGAAGCGTGCGAAAAACCACTCCGGTGAGCTAATGTGATCCAAATGTATGATAAAAGATGATCGATTTGAACAGAAACGACAAACTAAAACATTTCAAACTGAGCTTTAAAACGACAAATATTCAGTGTCTAAAGTAGTTAAAAACGCTAAAATTATTGCAAACAATCCATATTGCTATGTTTTTGAAGTGCAATAGGTCCGATCTACACAATCGAGGTGTCTACGCAACGGGCTCAACGCGACGGACAATATAAAGTCGGTTAATATCAAGACAAAATATTTCATGGTGACCGAAAAAGTGTAAAATTCGACTAACATTGTATGGCATGTATCTTTTAAAATTACGCAGAGAATATCTTTTTAACAGCAAAACATGCGCAAAAACATTCTGGTGAGCTAGTATGATCGAAAAGTATGCTAAAAGATGATTGATTTGAACAGAAACGACAAACTAAAACATTTCAAACTGAGCTTTAAAACGACAAATATTCAGTGTCTAAAGTAGTTAAAAACGCTAAAATTATTGCAAACAGAATCTATATTGCAATGTTTTTGAAGTGCAACAGGTCCGGTCTACATAAAGGAGGTGTCTACGCAACGGCATCGACGCGACGGTCAATATAAAGTCGGTTAATATCAAGACAAAATATTTCACGGTGACCGAAAAAGTGTTAAATTTGACTTACATTGTATGGGATGTTTCTTTTAAAATGTCGCAAAAGAGATCCTACTTTAACAGCGACACGTGCGCACAAACACTCTGGTGAGCTAGTATGATCGAAAAGTATGCTAAAAGAAGACCGATTTGAACAGAAACGACAAACTAAAACATTTCAAACTTAGCTTTAAAACGACAAATATTCAGTGTCTAAAGTAGTTAAAAACGCTAAAATTATTGCAAACAGAATCCATATTGCGATTTTTTTGAAGTGCAACAGGTCCGATCTACACAAACTAGTAGTCTACGCAACGGGCTCGACGCGACGGTCAATATTAAGTCGGTTAATATCAAGACAAAATATTTCACGGTGACCGAAAAAGTGTAAAATTCGACTAAATTTTTACGGGTTGTATCTTTTGAAATATCGCAAAAGAGTACCTATTAAAACAGCGTAGTGTGCGCAAAAACACTCCAGTGAGCTAATATGATCGAAAAATATGTTAAAAAATGATCGATTTGAACAAAAACGCTAAACTAAAACATTTCAAACTGAGCTTTAAAACGACAAATATTCAGTGTCGAAAGTAGGTAAAAACGCTAAAATTATTGCAAACAGAATCCATATTGCGATGATTTTGAAGTGCAACAGGTCCGATCTACACAATCGAGTAGACTACGCAACGGGCTCGACGCGACGGTCAATATAAAGTCGGTTAATATCAATTAATTTAATTTCAAAAAGTTAATTTTTAAAAGAAAATGGTTTTAGGAACCTCAATATCATTTTAAAAGACCTATCTATAGACACCCCCCACGCATAGGTTTGACTAAAAAATTTTTTTTTGGTTATAGTGTTATGTATGGGAGCCCCCCCTAAAATGACATTATTTTTTATTTTTTGTATGAGAATCGGTAAGCGGTTAACAGGATACATCTTCCTACCAAATTTCAACAGTGTAGTGCTTATAGTTACAGAATAAGATGGCTGTGACATACGGACGGACAGACAGACAGACAGACAGACTTGACGAAACTATAAGGGTTCCGTTTTTTGCCATTCGGCTACGGAACCCTAAAAAAATGACATAGAGGTTTCCAAAACCGTAAATCTCATAAATAATATCCAAATAAAAATACTTAAATGTTAAAAATACATGGTTAATCTTTGATAATTTTGTTAACTGACATGCTGCTGACTGTGAAACTGTACAAATTTAATGAAATTTAGTAAAATCGTTCCACTTTTTAAATCAGGAGAAAAATGCGACCCCTCCAACTTTCGACCAATATCAATTTTACCCGTGCTTAGCAAAATTTTTGAAAAGATAATTTTTAATCAACTTCTATTTCATTTCGCAACTAATCAATTATTTCATAATAAACAGTTTGGTTTTACAAAAGGTAGAAGTACTGCTGATGCTGGAGTTGCTCTCTTGAAACATGTATTTGATGCATACGACGGTAGGTGTGATGCTATAGGAGTATTTTGTGACCTCTCTAAAGCATTTGATTGTGTAGACCATGAGACCTTATTGAAAAAACTTCAACATTACGGCGTTTCGATCGATGCGCTAGGTTTATTGAAATCTTATGTTAGTGATAGAACTCAAAAGGTTTATATTAATGGAACTGAGTCCCCTGGAGCACCTCTAAAAATGGGAGTGCCCCAAGGATCGATATTGGGACCGTTGTTGTTTCTGATATATATAAATGACCTTCCATACTTTGTCGATGATGTATGTGAAATAGTACTGTTTGCAGATGATACTTCCTTAATTTTTAAGACTCCAAGGGCCAAATAATCTTTTGACGATGTAAATGGTGCTCTTTCACAGGTGCTTCATTGGTTTACCGTTAATAATTTAGTGCTTAATGCGGGTAAAACCAAATGCTTAAAATTACAATGCCTAATGTCAGACAAGTTCCAACGCAGATCATGGTTAAAGATGAGCCACTAGATACTATACAAAGCTCAACGTTTTTGGGAATAACCGTAGATCATAATCTTCAATGGGGTCCACATATCGAGACCTTGTCAGGGAAACTTAGTTCGGCTGCCTATGCAGTAAGAAAGATAAGGCTTTTGACTGACGTTGAAACGGCAAGGTTAGTTTATTTTAGCTATTTTCATAGTATCATGTCTTATGGTATCTTGTTATGGGGCTCGGCTGCAGATATTGAAACAATATTCATACTGCAAAAGCGAGCTGTACGGGCTATTTACAATCTCAAATCTGACGACTCTTTAAGGGATTTGTTTAAAGAAGTCAAGATACTTACAGTATATTCACAGTTTATTTATGAAAATTTGATTTATGTTCGTAAAAACTTGCACTTATTTCCTAAAAAAAGTGATTTACATGATTTCAATACTAGAAACAAGAATAAACTTGCTGTTCCAAACTTCAGACTTCAGAAGGTTAATCACTCGTTTATTGGAAGATGTATTTCTTTCTTTAATAAATTGCCTCAAAATATAATTGAATTACCTTTACATAAATTCAAATCTATTGTTAAACAATGTTTAATGACTAAAGGATATTATAGAATAAATGATTATATGAACGATAACAATGTATGGTCTAGCTTGTAAGAACATTTAATTGTAATATTTTTAAAAGAGGCATTGACAATAGTGACTGAGTTTGTTGCGCAGCTTCTTCTCAGCACTAGCCCACAAGTGTCCCGAAGCTGTGGTAGGGCCAATGTTGGGACGTGTATAAGTGCTAGCAATAGCCTATGTACAAAATAAAGTAATTTTGAATTTTGAATTTTTTTTTGTGAAATGTTAGTTCCATAATGATTATGAACTTTTAACAGCTAATTGAAAAAAAGTGTACATCAATTACACTTCTTCCTTAAATGGCTTCAACTAACTGTATATCAAGTTTTAATTGACTCTTTCTTACAACGGGAACCGGTGGTTTTATCGAACTCGTCTTGTATTAGTAATAAGCTTTTAATTATCACTAACTTTAATATCATAGGATGCCAAAGAAAAAGCTAAGTCGGGAAGAGGTTTTAAAAAGGAAGAGAATATCAGAAAGGAAGAGAAAAGCGAAAATTCGAGAAGATCCTGTTAAGCTCGAAGAATTACGCCGAAAAGAAAGATAAAGATACCATATAAAGAAAGCTGAAGGAAAAATCGTATCATTAAGTGAATTGCCACCACGTGCTCGCAGAATCAAACAAAAAAGGAATCGTAAAAATTTTAAAGCCTATTATGAAAGGAAAAAGGAAAAACAAGAAAAAAATGCTCGTGAAACAGCCAATTCTACAATTATTTCACCTTCATTATTATTGCCTTGTTCTCAAAGCTGTTTGCCAAGTACATCTCAAGTTCAGGCAGACGAGCAGCTACAACCTGTACGTATTTCAGTAACATAACACAAATTTCTAGGGACTAGCCATTTGGATTCTGTTGTCAACAACTGATCTGTATCTATTCTGAATCTGTTCTCTACATACGAAATCGAACTCAAATGTGGATCAGTTAGTTGTTAAAAGAATCAACTTGCCATCATAAATGATTTGGTTTTAATAAATAGGTATTTTATAAGTTATTTAATTTGATTGTTTTAGAGTTCATCGCGAATTCTGCGCTCACAAAATAGATTGGAAGAAAATATTGAAGAAGAAATCATCATATCCACTCTTGACACTGTTTTACGACCAAAATCAAGATCTCACATCGATTTAACCAGCACTCCTAAAGATCGACCATGTTCACCGGTTACGACACCTAGCATAAGTGGTATATGCTCTTCACTTTCTAGCACGGCACCAAATAGTCCGAGTTCAACAATATCCACTAATTCTACTCTTCTGAGACGAGATTTAAATTCCAAATTAAGAAAATATCAAAAACAGAAATCACAGGAAATTAAGTTACTGAACGAAAAAATCACAAAACTTAAAAAAGAAAAGGAGATGTTAAGGAAAAGATCAATCAGGTTGCTACAACATAAAATGAACACCCCAAAAAATGAAGATTTGGCTGTTAGTGTGAATAACAAAGCAAAAATCAGCCCCCAGTCAAGGAAAATTCGAAACTTGGTCAAAGTTTTTTATGAGGATGACGAAAACAGTCGACAGTGTCCGGGAAAAAAAGATTGTATAACGAGGCATGGTTTGAAAAAACAAAAACGATTTTTAACCGATACTATAAAAAACCTTCATCGTAAATACCTTGCCACAGGATACCCACCCCTTAGTTACGCGACATTTGCCAGATTGAGACCATTTTGGATCGTATAACCCAGCATTAATTCTCGTGATACATGTTTGTGTAAACCTCATGCTAATATGGATTTATTAATTTCATCTTTAAAGATTAACAAAGTAATTGGCGAAAATTCTACCACTGAAATTGTGAATAGTTTAACCTGTGATAGAAAAACAGTTGAATGCTTGCAACGTACGTGCCTCAACTGCAAAAATAAAGTGATTCGCTTTAATGAGTTCAATCATGATAACATAATTTCATATTATACCTGGGACAAAGGCACAAAAATCTATAAAAAAGGTAACGAAGAAAAGACCACCAATGTGGTAGAGAAAGTTAAAAAAGTTGAAAAATCTCTGGAAGTAGTAAAACATTTTGAAAGAGAAATTGAACCCTTTTAATTCATTGTGGGAATGTAAAAAATCAATATGATTCCTTAAAAAAATAAAAGAAAGAATGACTAAGAATGAATGTCTAGTGCACATGGACTTTAGTGAAAATTATAGCACAAAATATAGCTCAGAAATTCAGTCAGTGCACTTTGGCGCTAGCAGATCGCAATTGACACTCCACACTTCAGTAATATATACAGGACAAGGCAATAAAGTTCAGTCATTCTGCTCGATCAGTACATCTTTGCGTCATGATGCATCTTCAGTGTGGGCACATATAGAACCGATTTTGCGTGAGGTTGAAGAAATCTCTCCCGAAGTTAGTACTCTTCATCTCGTTTCAGATTCGCCGTCGGGGCAATATCGGAATAGGAAAGTGTTCTACGTAATGTCCCAGTTGAATATCTATCTTCCCAAATTGACGTCTGTCATTTGGCACTACTGCGAATGCGGACATGGAAAAGGCGCACCTGATGGCATCGGGGGTGTGCTCAAGAGATCAGCAGATAGGGCTGTGGCTTTAGGGAAAGATATCTCAGATATAGACAGTCTTGTCCAAACTTTGAAAGAAACTGTTAATGGGGTTAAAATCGAAATTGTTCCAGAACACGAAGTCGTTGAGAAAGATTGGCTATTACCAGATAATCTAAAACCGTTCTCTGGATCGATGAAAGTCCATCAAGTTGTATGGAAAAACACAACTAATAGGTTGGCAATGCGTTCGTTGTCATGTGTTGAGCCAGATTGCCTATATAATGCAATAACATGCTCTCATGGAAAACATTTGGGCTTTTACGAATTGCCAAGTACGCCACAGATTCAAGAAGAAATCGAAATAATAAGAGATGACTTCATAAAGATGAAATAAGAAACCAAAAATTTGCGCACGGGCGGGACTTGAACCAGCAACCTTTTGGCATACCGGGCCAAACGCTCTTACCAATTGAGCTACCGTGCTGTCAGTCCGACCCTGCGAAATTTGTGGTTTCTTATGAAAACGTCAATTGCGTGACGCTTAGCGCCATCTAGCCGTCTGTTTATGAAACAGATGGCCCAAGCAGTTATTCTTTACAGAATAAATTCAACTTGGAAATTGATGTCGCTTCGCTATCTAATGCTTTAGAATGTTTTTTTAACACTCACAGTGTCATGTTTTATATTCATAAAGATGAAATAAGAAACCAAAAATTTGCGCACGGGCGGGACTCGAACCAGCAACCTTTTGGCATACCGGGCCAAACGCTCTTACCAATTGAGCTACCGTGCTGTCAGTCCGACCCTGCGAAATTTGTGGTTTCTTATGAAAACGTCAATTGCGTGACGCTTAGCGCCATCTAGCCGTCTGTTTATGAAACAGATGGCCCAAGCAGTTATTCTTTACAGAATAAATTCAACTTGGAAATTGATGTCGCTTCGCTATCTAATGCTTTAGAATGTTTTTTTAACACTCACAGTGTCATGTTTTATATTTATAAAGATGAAATAAGAAACAGACGGCTAGATGGCGCTAAGCGTCACGCAATTGACGTTTTCATAAGAAACCACAAATTTCGCAGGGTCGGACTGACAGCACGGTAGCTCAATTGGTAAGAGCGTTTGGCCCGGTATGCCAAAAGGTTGCTGGTTCAAGTCCCGCCCGTGCGCAAATTTTTGGTTTCTTATTTCATCTTTATGAATATAAAACATGACACTGTGAGTGTTAAAAAAACATTCTAAAGCATTAGATAGCGAAGCGACATCAATTTCCAAGTTGAATTTATTCTGTAAAGAATAACTGCTTGGGCCATCTGTTTCATAAACAGACGGCTAGATGGCGCTAAGCGTCACGCAATTGACGTTTTCATAAGAAACCACAAATTTCGCAGGGTCGGACTGACAGCACGGTAGCTCAATTGGTAAGAGCGTTTGGCCCGGTATGCCAAAAGGTTGCTGGTTCAAGTCCCGCCCGTGCGCAAATTTTTGGTTTCTTATTTCATCTTTATGAATATAAAACATGACACTGTGAGTGTTAAAAAAACATTCTAAAGCAAGAGATGACTTGCCCCATGCAACGACCAAACAGTCCTTGGAGACTAATACTTGTTCTGGTTTTCAAAAACCCAAATCCAGTGCTATCAAAGGTGTTTCCTCAAATAAAAAGAGTGCTGTAGAACAACCAAAAGTTTTTGAATCTGCCATTACTTCTCAAGTTTTAGACATAGGGGTAGATTACGACACCTTGGAGTCACCAAGTGTTTCATTTTTTGATAACGTTAATTCTGATATTTGTTCTAAATTTGAGAATACACGATACCTCGCAAAGGAAAACCAATTTCTTTCCGATTCTGATGATGACGATGAAACGTTTAATATCTTTTAATTGCTTGCGAGTTTACTGTAGCCCATTGTATCGCGACTGTGATTTTATTATTATTGTAAAGAGGTTACCTAATTTTTATTTATTCGATTATAAAGTGTTGTTTATAAAATGTGAAAGACTATTCGCAGGCACAATTAATACTATAAAGATGAAATAAGAAACCAAAAATTTGCGCACGAGCGGAACGCGCAAATTTTTGGTTTCTTATTTCATCTTTATGAATATAATATATGACACTGTGAGTGTTAAAAACATTCTTAACCATAATACTTATACCTACTTATAATCATTCACATTTAAATGTTTCAGAAGAAGTGTATTTTATGTTACTATGGTATTTTATTTTTAAGATTAAAAATGTTTAAATCTGAATCTGAAAGATTTTAAAGCGCAAATAAATACTAAAAATTGTTAAATTCAATATAATCATGGCGTTTTATTACTTTCCCGCAACTTAATCTAGGGCATAGAGATCTAAAACCTTTTCATGTGGTTAAGGCGAGGTTTTGGGTACATGGTAGGCACAACACGGCACCGCCGTCAAAATGTTAAAAAGATTTATGTAAAATATGACAAATGGGGAACGTCGACGTGATACCGTGTGTACTACTCACTAAGATACTTATTATTAACATAAACAACCAAAAACACAAATACAGCTATAACGTTTTTCTATTTTGGTGTAGTTTATCAATTTTGGTGTCAGGTATACTAATTTTGGTGGCCTGTATCAATTTTGGTGGGTGACCAATTTTGGTGTTTCAAATATATCAGAAATTATTATTATTCTATTAATTTGACCAACGTTTCATGTAACTATAGACAACACTCTTGCTTACAATTATACTAATTTAGATGCAAAGTTATATACTAAAATTATCACCAAAATTAGGCAAAACTTCATGGTTGTTGAGATTCACCCCCATACAAATTAAGTCAAATTTTACACATTTTCGGTCGCCGTGAAATATTTTGTCTTGATATTAACCGACTTTATATTGACCGTCGCGTCGAGGCCGTTGCGTAGACACCTCGTTTGTGTAGATCGGACCTGTTGCACTTCAAAAACATCGTAATTCGTCGACGGAAAGGCAAAATTACTGAAGCGCCAATTTGTCGAAAATGAGTTATATATACCGTTAGACTGCATTTTTTTTCTGCGTCGATCTGTCTAGGTGTCATAGCGATTGGAGAACATTTTTGGCGCTTAGGGTGCCTGAAAAATGGGCCTCAATTTTTTGTCGCATTACTGAAGCGACATACTTTTAGGTGTTTTTATTGAGTGTGTCGCATAAGCCATATATATTTTAAATACATTGGTTATTAGTAACTTTAGCTTCCCAGATAATGATAATGTACAACTGATACGTAGCTTTGACTTTTAATATATAGTATATTGCTAGCGGGTACGCATTTTTGCCTCCTAATATTTTTTACTTTTATTTCTTATAAGTAAATTTGCTTTGCACTAATAAAAAGGGTAAAAGCAAGTAAGTAATTTTGCCCTAATGCATTTTTGTTAGTGAAGGCAGTTAAGTAATTTTGCATTGCACGAATATAATGCACTAATGGCGGTTAAGTAAATATGCTTTGCAGGAATTTCACACTAATGATCCAACAGCAAATTGGTACGAGGGTCAAACTGAAAGTTCTTAGAACTGGCCACTTATAAACAATATAATAAAAAAAATATTCTAAAATTTGAAAATAGAACTCTTTGCCAATATTACTGAGTATATATTTCATTCATTTGTCATTTGTTTTACGATTTGGCGGCAAATTGAAAATTGTCTGTGTCACGTCAACATGAATTTAACACGTGAAATTTTTCATGCAATGATTTTTTATGACTTTCGATGTCATTTAAGTCACCAAGAAAGTTATGATAGACTACGATTGGCCTTTCACGATGAAGCCCCATCTCGTGCGACTGTTTGCAACTGGTTTAATGAGTTTAAACGTGGTCGCACTAATCTCACTGATGATGTACGTGAGGGACGGCCTTCTACGGCGACGACTGAAAATAACATCTGTGTTGTGCGGCGTATGATAGAGACTGACAAAAGAGTGACCTATCAGCAGATTCGGACAAGCTTAGGCATCGGTATGAGTCAAGTGCACAAAATCCTCCACGAACATTTAGCGGTCAGGAAGCTTTGCGCCCGGTGGATACCTCATAATTTGACTAAGGCTCAAAAACTCCATCGTGTGGATTGGTGCCGTAAAATGATTGAAAGATTTAAAGGAGGTGACTCAAATACTGTGTTCGACATACTAACAGGTGACGAAAGCTGGATTTACTGTTATGATCCTGAAACCAAAAGACAATCTGCTCAGTGGGTGTTTCCTTTCGAGGAGTTGCCAACTAAAGTGAAGAGAGATCGAAGTGCGGGAAAAAAAATGGTGGCCTCGTTCTTTGGAAGGATAGGTCATTAAGCAACAATTGTGTTAGAGGATCAAAAAACAGTTTCTGCAGAATGGTACACTACCAATTGTTTGCCACTTGTCTTGGAAAAAGTTCGAGAGAAACGACCTCGCAGTAGGATCCTCCTTCACCACGACAACGCCTCGTCGCACACCGCTAAGCGAACGATCGACTATTTGGCGACATCAAACGTTGAATTACTGGGTCACCCGCCGTATGGCCCGGCCTCGCGCCTTGTGCTTTTTATTTATTTCCAAAAATTAAAGAAAAACTTAAAGGAAAGCGGTTTATGAATGCTGAAGAAGCGGTGGCTGCGTATGGCGATGCCATTGAAGAGACCCCTAAGGACGAGTGGGCAAAGTGCTTTTCCCAGTGGTTCCATCGCATGCAGCGGTGTATTGACGTCAATGGACAATATTTTGAAAAGATATAATAAAACTAATAACTGGCTAATGTAATCAGTTTTTGATTTTCTAAGAACTTTCAGTTTGACCCTCGTATTACCACAATTTGAATAAAAATGTGTTGTAAGTAAAAACTAATGTCGAGATTTTTAAAGCTATCCTCGTATATGTAAAGTTGTACTACCATTACTTGTAAATGATTACTCTATTAGAAATATTTGCCACTTTATTAATTTACATTAATCACCTATTCGTAGTAAGTTTTTGTAAGTAACGGCACATAAGACTATAATTTACTCATAATAAGTATAATTCGTCAAAACCAATAGCAGTAAGTAATTTCTATAGTTAAATCAAATGCGTTTTAGATAACGGCTGGCGGTTTCGACGTCAGTCAGTGGTCTCGCATGCGCGAATCATGGAGGACGTGTGTACGTACAAGTCTGTTTCGCGCCATTTTCATGTGTAAACTAAGCAATTTTGTGGACTTTATGGTCATTTTATCTACGTATTTTCGGTAAGTTAATAATAATTACTGTATACTGTACAAGAAACAATTTAGAAGTGTATGTATTGGTTTATTATGGTAAGTAGGCACATACAACTAATTAGGTAGTACACACAACAGCACGTCAAGGTAAACACTGCGGTATCTTATACGGTTGTAATAAGGGTTAGTTTTCAACGAAAATGTGTAGTCTGATGTGCTGTCGTGTGTACATTGAATACGTTGTTTATAGCCAAATATTATTTGCCAATGTGTTTAATAAGTTGCTATTTCCGTATACAGAGATTAGTATTCAGTAATAAAACATAATTATACAAAATGTAAGCTGCTTATCATTGTAAAATTATGAACTGCAGTTATACATGTAGTTTAGGTAGTCAGTCACTCATTCACACATCTGACAGATCTGTATTACGACCGCTTTCTATGTATTACATTTTCTTTGTTACATTACCTTATTCTTATCATACAGTAGCACGGAATACCTTCCAATTAACTTAACTTAAAGACAAAAAGGAAACTATGAAACAACGTTTACTTTGTTTATGTGATGAATGATGTATGAATATTACAAGAAGTAAGGTAGCTAAATTACTAAATCGAATTATTATCGGGTGGGGGGCATGCGCGCGCGCCCCCCGTTTATCGCTCACGGGCTCTAAAACTCGAGAACGGCTGAACCGATTTAGCTGATTATAGTCTTGAAATATTTTGTGAAATTCTAGGGAAGGTTTAAACGGTGATGAAGTATAGGAAACGGGGACGGGCTGAGGGCGACAAAACGAAGTTCGCCGGGATCGCTACTATTTATATTTGTATATAAGTAACAATAATTGTATTTTATGTACGTATGTATACTACAATGTATGCATGTAATATAATTATGTATTTATTCTCAAAGGTGTATATTTATATTTGTATGTGTTTGTTTGATGTATATAAGGATAAATTTAGTAGGTAACTTAGCTTTTTAACAAAAAAATCTTTCTTCTTGCGTATTTGTTTAAAAACAAAACCAACTGTTCCAATAATTTGTCTAGTATGTAAAATCATTAAGTATATCCAATTTTAGAGGAATCACGATAGAAACATACACGATAAAAGGAGTAAATTTCAGTCATAATTAACCCTGATTGTGACTGAAATTTCCTTTTTTTTATTCTCAAGTCAAGTCTCAGTACCATAAATAAATTTCAGTCATAATTAACCCTAAGTATGACCGAAATTTACTTATGGTACTTTCAACACTTAAAATAATCTACTGACTTAGTATTTTTCCTTTGTAGGTAAGTTGGGTCTTGGATGCCATGGATACTAAGCGGAGAAAATATTTTAGACAGTACCTAAGACCAAAAAGATTGAAAATGACTGAAGAACCTTCACCAGAGAAGAATGATGACACGATATGTACAGAACATCCGGAGGAAACCTTAAAGTCAGTAGAAGAAAAAGAATTGGATTTTTTTACAGAAATAGAACAGCTTCATGAGTTGGAAGTAGACGAAGACCGTGAAGAGGATGAAAAGAAAACACCTAGTCTTTGTAGTGATGATGAGAAAAAAGTAGAAACTTTTGAAGTTATTCCACAATTACATGCAATCCCAACATCCTCGTTTAAGAGTGAAACCTTCTTAGCTAAAAGTGACAATAATAATTATGTAAAAGAAGACTTCTGCGAAAACTTTAAAGATGATTATATAGTTTTTCAGCAAGCTGATGTACAGGAATTGGATCAACTAAAAAATATAAACGAAATTGAAAGTAATAATTTACAAAACGAGGAAGAAATTGAACCATTTTACAAAGAAGAAAATAAAGAGTTATATTCAGCAATAGAAATATCGGACGTACAAAACTGTGGCAGTGTAATGAAAAGACAAGATCATCCAATTCCGCAAATGAATTACAAAGAAAATGATCATCACATAGAAGAAAAGATGTTACGGCAAATAAAAAGACAAAAGTACGTTGATTTTTTGTCAGATAATGAAGATTTTGTATGGAGCTCAAGTTCATGGGAAGGTTCAGATATCGAAACAACCGAAGAAGAAGAAAAAGAAGGAGGCAAAAAAAGAAAAGAAAAGACAAAGAAGAAAAAGCTTATAAAAAAAACGAAAAATAACTTGGGAAAAGAAAGTGTTACAATAAAAACACAAATAGAAACCACAGAAGAAAAAGAACTAACGAAGAAGAAATTAAAAAGGATCAACAAAAAAAAGATAAACAAATTAAAGAAGAGCTTAGGAGAAGAATATGTTACCAAAAAAGGGAAACTTGTACCCGCAAAAGAGATGAAACCAAATCCCTGTATTAAAGGAAAATGTAGCAATGAATGTTACGATATAAATGAAGAACGAAGACAGCAAATTTTTAAATATTTTTGGAGTTTGGACACGATAAGACGTAAAGATTGGTTGGTGAGCAACAGTAAAAGAAAAAACGTGGAGCGGGAAAGATCATCGGAACTTAGCAGACGTACTGCTACTTTTAATTACTTCATAAATGAAGGCGAAGGTCGCAAACAAGTATGTTTAATTTTTTTGATTAAGACTCTAGATCTTAACCAAAAAACTGTGTACAACATAGTAAACTGCTTGTTATGGTTCTGCAAAAGATAATTCTAGAGGAAAACATATGCCGGCAAATAAAACTCCTAGCGAGACATTAGCTAGCGTTCGAAGATATATACAAAACTTACCATCTCTTCCGTCGCATCGCATTACTGCCGCAAAAATACTACGCGAACATATTTGCCTACGGAATTCCAAAATATAACAAACCTTTATAGACTTTATAAAGAAAAACAAGAAAAAGATGGCATAGACTTTGTGGGTAAAAGGCTATTTAAAAAAAGTATTTTATGAAGAGTTCAACCTAGGGTTTCATGTGCCACGTAAAGATTAATGTGTGAAATGTCTTGAATTTGAGAATAAAAAAGACAATGAGTCTGAAGAAAGAAAAAAGCACTTACAAGACAAAGAGGAGACTTATGAAAGATTTAAAAGCCATCAAGTAATTCTCGAAAAGGATAGTTCGATTTTGTGCACTAGTTTTGACTTACAAAAAGTTTTGAATACTCCACATGGTGAAAGCATGCTCTTGTACTATAGTAGGAAATTGTCCTGCCTTCGACTCTGAGATTTAATTGACCATGTAGTATGCCCTACTACGCGTCCATTTACTCGCACACAGGTTTAGCGCAAGAAAGAGAAGGTAAATGACCTCACTCCCTCCCACGCCTCACAGCACTGCCAGCCGCCTGTCGCTCATTCGTGTCCGTGCGCGCGCGCCGTTCTAACGCACGCAGTAACCACAGTATATAACCGTTAAGTTTTTATTTCGTGCTAAACGAAATTTATCTTATAGTGACATGTTAGTTCAAAAATGTTTTTGTTATTAATTTAACAAGTGGATGTGAAGTAAAACGCACTACCCAGCGTGGCTGCACCATGCATGCTTTACGCTTCGCGGCCGAGCTAGCACGCGATGCTAGCCAGTCCGCATTTTCCGCTCCGAATCAATACGCGATATTGATCTGTAGCAAATACTGGCAGAGCTGACACGTGAGGTCAGCCAGTCCTAATTATCTAGATTATTCTAGATCTTATCTGAGACTTTTGGTATGCGTTGCTTCCAATATCCTACCCTCATTTTCATTGCGAAAAAAGGGAAACAAGTTAGCTGAAGTTACAGCCAATTGTTCTTTGATGCTATAATAATAAATTACAGCCAAAGACATTCATGATTAATATTAAGCAGCGCTGACGATGCGCCACTATGGCCTCTGAGTATGAATCAGCGGCCCTCGCCCGCACTCATCCGGCCATACCTGTGATGTGTGTGGCCCATGACGCGCCGCGAATTGCTTCGCAACGGTGATCTACCGTCACAATTCCAGCGTGTTTTAAACGTCTCGCACTCGGAATCAGAATCCGACCAAAAAAGGTATGTGTTCTTATGAATGCTTTGTTATATCACCTTAAGGCCGTACGTACATGTACTTATTACGGGCTACCGTATTCCACTCGTGGCAAAACCACGACCGAACACTTGTCTCAGCCAATATTTAGGCAAATATTAAAATGGAGCATAATGTGAGCTATCACACGTACAAACCAAAATAGCAATAAAATGGTTTACCAAGTAATAATAGTGGCAGAAGATTTATTTCAAATCGAATAAATTAATATTTATTTTGTAAATTTTTACTCAGAATAGTAAACATGAGAGACTCAAAAACACTTTAACAACTTAGACCTTAATCATAAATACACGTACTCTGCAACCTGCAGTACACGTTCCTAATATGTTTTCCACAAAGCTCTAAAAACGGTAGCATAGCATCCCACCATAGCTCACATAGTTATGGGTGGTTTGGGTCCTTATCCATTGATCACAACTCTTTTGTACTTATTTCTTGCCAATGGCTATAAAATTGTCTAACTAGACAATGCTATAGTAAACATAAATTGCTTAATAATACTACTTAAAATATTGAATTTAATAGATTTTGTAAAAAGAAAACAATGTACTTTTTAAGAAAGCAAGATTTTTCTACATTCAATTCTGCTTTCTGCTCATACCTATAGCTATTTAGCTTGTGGTTGGCTCTTTGATTATAACTAGCAAGCAAGCAAGCTGTAAGCTTGCCCAGGACGTACCAAAATATGGTTGGGTCCATATAAAAACCAGTCCGTTTAAAAACTCCATTAAATGCTTTTAATTTTAACAGCTATAATAAAAATGAGAATGAGCTTTGCTAAATACCTGGCAAATGTATGATTCTGAATGGTAGGAAATTTGCCGTATTTATTTTATATCCAACTAAGATTAAATCAACTTCTCAGTAAATAATTCGGTAAAGCTTAGATTTTATTTACTGAAGCAATAACAACTACCTGGAACGCGTATTTTTTTTAAATATGCCAATGAGACATCTTATCAAACCCCGAAATCAATATAGTACTACCGTCATATAAGATTTATTAGGGTGCGCTGTATTCCATTGTTTTAGAGGTTATTTCGTTTTTCGAAAAATATGCTGTGAAAGTGATATGCTTTTTTATGAATACGTTCATTTAACCGTCGCAAAGTTCGGTACTTAATCTCGAGTCGAGAAAACTTAATAAAGATCTGTGTCCTTTATCTTTGGAAAAGCCAGCCAACGCCCAGTAAAAATTGTGACAACCTTTGGTCACCTGGAATTGACCTTTGTTTCTATGACCTTGTTTCAAGCACCACCTAAGAATAATTCAAATCAAACGTTCTATTGTATTGAAGTATGCGGCAGATAGCATAAACCAAAACTTATCGACACATTGTTAGATATACCATAAGAGTAGGTAGCTATTAAATTGAAACAAGCTCATTTTATGAAGATAATGCCTTTTTTGCTTTTTATGGAAATGCATAAGCAAAGCATATAAATTGACACAATTTTATTTTCTCAAGTATTATTACAATATTTCATATAATTCGGTTATTTTTATTTGCCATCTACACACACACCTACGTTTGACGTGAAATAAATACAAGCCATATTCATTATTACAAAAATATCACTATCAATATTTTTTGTAACAAAAGGCTAGGAAATTATTATTTATATATATATATATATATTTAAAAAAAAAACTACATATCCTAAATGCAATGCAGCATTAGAATCAAATTGCACTATAATAATCTAATTTGAGTTATTGGAAATATGAACCATGTTTATTTTCCTACTATTTATTCTGTGATTTAAGAATAAAGTACATCAAGTAAATATATTCTCTAATCATCAGTTTTTTGTAATCAATTACATCCACCCACTCCCCAACAATCTTCCCCAGAAAGCCACTAAGTTTTTAAGGAACTGTTCCTTGAAAACGTTGCTCTAATAAGCAATAAAATAGGTACTTATTATATGCATTTTATTGTTTGATGTTTATAGTATTCGATATACTGTGTTTAATAAATTTTCAAAGGACATTTTGTCTTTCTATTCACCAGTTACTTACATACGGTGGAACAATTGAAAATTAAAAATTAATAATAAAATAGGTCGGGTGGTATGGTTGAGAAAAAGTATTTTATTTTGAAAATGTTTTTTTTTTATGGGCTTTTCCTTAATTCTTACGCCAGTGGACGTCATGTGATTCGACTATTTATTAAAATTTGAATCAATTAATTATTTCAAACCAAATTATCTATGTTTTTTATTAACCATATGTAAAGATGTTTTTAAATATGTATAAAACCAGTTTACCCTTGGGATCTCGATATGACATAGGTACTTTTAATACGATATCCGTTTATTTTTGGATTTCGTGTCAAAATAGGTACCCTTATTCTAAGTCATCATCAGTTTTTTTTTTTTTTGACACAGCTCATAATATTGAAACAAGTCTCATCTGTAGCCAAATATGTTACAAATATTTGTCAAACTTAAAAATATATATAAAGTTAAATAAATAAAAAACTCATAGCAACCAACCTGAAACATAGGATTGATATTTATTGTAATCCTTAAAAGTAATCCAGACATTTACCCAGGCAATAAAATTATGATTAAATTTATCATATACATCATATAAATAAATCTGAACATGTGCCGACTATCGAATACTCGGCGAACATTCCTGGTCGATTAGTCGAATATTAGGCAAACGTATTTGGTCGGGGCCGGGTGGTACCAAAACTTATATCGGAGAAATCGTTTGCGGCCGTTTGCCCTTATAAAGCTCCCAGAAGCCGATTTTAAATCTTATTATAAAAAAAAAAAAACTAATATACTTAATGAAATATAAATAATATATAAAAAATCATTACCTACCTACATATGCCTTAAACTTTCTGATAACGATAATATTTCAAAGCCATTGAATTATTGTATTCTTTTTCTTACACAGCAAATAATCATATATCATTGATAGACACCCGTGAATATAATCATGATCTTAAAATAATTACATTCCTAAGAATGAATCTTTTAATCAATTACTTTTATACAAATCATAAACACATTTTATAACCAAATTAAGTATATAAATTTTCTCAGGTATTCGAAATTTTAATTTATAAAATATTATTTATGTGTTTGGTATTCGATCGAATATTTTTCAAACAGTCGCATTAATACCTACATATCCCATACTGAAAAGCAATAGAATAGCATGTACATACGTATTTCAAAACTATAATTATAAAATATGCTAAATACTGCAAGAATAAGATAACGATTTTTCAGACGACATTACCTTCACGCCCTTTATCTTACCAAAGATAAGGCGCTAACTAAAAAGTGTTTTCTGTATGTGGCTTTCCTCGTAATAAAATTATCATTTGTTTTACGTGCCAAATTCAGTGTGTAAAACTATATTATTCGCAAACCGTCTCAGCCCAACAATACGTCTTCTGTATTGTTTGCAATTTTTATAACATGCCACAATTAAACAGAAATGCTTTATTTCAGCTTAAAATTACTAAAATAAATAAATTATAAATTTTTAGTTAATCATTAATAAAAAATACTAACAAATAACTTCTTTCTTTCTAATAAAGATATTTTTAATTAGTAGAAAGTTATAACTTATCATAGTTATCATACAACTAATGTTTTTTAGTAATAGTGATACATGTACATGTCAAAGATAGCGACATGAACAATGAATTGTTGTTTAATATGATCGTTTTAATGATCAATCACTACTAACATCAGAGATGTCAACTTATTCTATTGTAACAACATTGATTTTACTCCAAACATCTACTTGGTCAATTAAATCTCAGAGTCGAAGGCAGGACAATTGGATGATCAAACGAACTTACCTTAAGTGAAGTTCGATCCAAATTGTCCTGACTTCGACGAAGAGATTTAAGGTCCCACCCTTCCCAATTCCCGTGTACGTTTTTTATGCAAAAATAATCGTCACCCTTACAATAAGTATAATCAATGTTGTACATCTCATACATCGGTCTCCTTGCTCTGAAATGAATGAGCGACAGGCGGCTGGCAGTGCTGTGAGGCGTGGGAGGGAGTGAGGTCATTTACCTTCTCTTTCTTGCGCTAAACCTGTGTGCGAGTGAATGGACGCGTAGTAGGGCATACTACATGGTCAATTAAATCTCTTCGTCGAAGTCAGGACAATTTGGATCGAACTTCACTTAAGGTAAGTTCGTTTGATCATCCAATAATTTTAGCGTTTTCACCTACTTAAGACACTGAATATTTGTCGTTTTGAAGCTCAGTTTGAAATGTTTTAGTTTGTCGTTTCTGTTCAAATCGATCATCTTTTAGCATACTTTTCGATCATAGTAGCTCACGAGAGTGTTTGTGCGCACGTGTCGCTGTTAAAGGAGGTACTCTTTTGCGATATTTTAAAAGATACATCCCATACAAAGTTAGTCGAATTTACACTTTTTCGGTCATCGTGAAATATTTTGTCTTGATATTAACCGACTTTATATTGACCGTCGCGTCGGGCCCGTTGCGTAGACACCTGAATTGTGTAGATCGGAACAACTGCACTTCAAAAACATCGCAATCTGGATTCTGTTTGCAATAATTTTAGCGTTTTCACCTACTTTAGACACTGAATATTTGTCGTTTTGAAGCTCAGTTTGAAATGTTTTAGTTTGTCGTTTCTGTTCAAATCGATCATCTTTTAGCATACTTTTCGATCATAGTAGCTCATGAGAGTGTTTGTGCGCACGTGTCGCTGTTGAAATAGGTACTCTTTTGCGATATTTTAAAAGATACATCCCATACAAAGTTAGTCGAATTTACACTTTTTCGGTCATCGTGAAATATTTTGTCTTGATATTAACCGACTTTATATTGACCGTCGCGTCGATGCCGTTGCGTAGACACCTCGATTGTGTAGATCGGACCTGTTGCACTTCAAAACCGTCGCAATATGGATTCTGTTTGCAATAATTTTAGCGTTTTCACCTACTTTAGACACTGAATATTTGTCGTTTTAAAGCTCAGTTTGAAATGTTTTAGTTTGTCGTTTCTGTTCAAATCGATGATCTTTTAGCATACTTTTCGATCATATTAGCTCACCGGAGTGTTTTTGCGCACGCTCCGTAATTAAAAAAGGTATTTACTGCGTCATTTGAAAAGATACATGCCATAAATTGATAGTCGAATTTTACACTTTTTCGGTCACCATGAAATATTTTGTCTTGATATTAACCGACTTTATATTGACCGTCGCGTCGAGCCCGTTGCGTAGACACCTCGATTGTGTAGATCGGACCTGTTGCACTTCAAAAACATCGCAATATTGATTATGTTTGCAATAATTTTAGCGTTTTCACCTACTTTTAACACCGAATATTTGTCTTTTTAAGCTCAGTTTGAAATGTTTTAGTTTGTCGTTTCTGTTCAAATAGATCATCTTATAGCATACTTTTCTTTTTTATTAGCTCACCGAAGTGGTTCTGCGCACGCTTTGCTGTTGATGTAGGTACTCTTTTGCGATATTTTAAAAGATAAATCTCGCACAAAGTTAGTCGAATTTTACAGTTTTCCAGTCACCGTGAAATAATTTGTCTTGATATTAACCGACTTTATATTGACCGTCGCGTCGATGCCGTTGCGTAGACACCTTGATTGTGTAGATTGGACCTGTTGCACTTCAAAACCGTCGCAATATGGATTCTGTTTGCAATAATTTTAGCGTTTTCACCTACTTTAAACACTGAATATTTGTCGTTTTGAAGCTCTGTTTGAAATGTTTTAGTTTGTCGTTTCTGTTTAAAGCGATCATCTTTTAGCATACTTTTCGATCACATTAGCTCACCGAAGTGGTTTTTTGCACGCTTCGCTGTTAAAATAGGTACTCTTTTGCGATATTTTTAAAGATACATCCCATACAATGTTAGTCAAATTTTACACTTTTTCGGTCACCGTGAAATATTTTGTCTTGGTATTACCCGACTTAAAATTGACCGTCGCGTTGAGCCCGTTGCTTAGACACCTTGTTTGTGTGGATCGGACCTGTCGCACTTCAAAAACATTGCAATATGGATTCTGTTTGGAATAATTTTAGCGTTTTCACCTACTTTAGACACTGAATATTTGTCGGTTTAAAGCTCAGTTGGAAATGTTTTAGTTTGTCGTTTCTGTTCAAATCGATCATCTTTTAGCATACTTTTCGATCATATTAGCTCACCGGAGTGTTTTTGCGCACACTTTGCTGTTCTAGTATGTACTCTTTTGCGATATTTTAAAAAATACATCCCGTACAATGTTAGTCGAATTTTACACTTTTTCGGTCACCGTGAAATATTTTGTCTTGATATTAACCGACTTTATATTGACCGTCGCATCGAGCCCGTTGCGTAAATACCTCGATTGTGTAGATCGGAACTTTTGCACTTCAAAATCATCGCAATATTGATTCCGTTTGCAATAATTTTAGCGTTTTCACCCACTTTAGACACTGAATATGAGTTTGAAATGTTTTAGTTTGTCATTTCTGTTCAAATTGATCATCTTTTAGCATACTTTTCGATTAAATTTGCTCACCGAAGTGTTTGTGCGCACGTTCCGCTATTAAAGAAGGTACTTTTTGCGATATTTAAAAAGATACATCCCATACAAAGTTAGTCGAATTTTACACTTTTTCGGTCACCGTGAAAAATTTTGTCTTGTTATTAACCGACTTTATATTGACCGTTGCGTCGAACCCGTTGCGTGGACTACACGTTTGTGTAGATCGGACCTGTTGTACTTCAAAAACATCGCAATATGGATTCTGTTTGCAATAATTTAAGCGTTTTCACCCACTTTAGTCACTGAATATGTGCCGTTTTAAAGCTCAGTTTGAAATGTTTTAGTTTGTCGTTTCTGTTCAAATCGATCATCTTTTAGCATACTTTTCGATCATACTAGCTCACGAGAGATTTGTGCGTACGTGTCACTGTTGAAGTAGGTACTCTTTTGCGATATTTTAAAAGATACATCCCATACAAAGTTAGTCGAATTTTACACTTTTTCGGTCACCGTGAAATATTTTGTATTGATATTAACCGACTTTATATTGACCGTCGCGTTGAGGCCGTTGCGTAGACACCTCGATTCTGTAGATCGGACCTGTTGCACTTCAAAAACATCGCAATCTAGATTCTGTTTGCAATAATTTAAGCGTTTTCACCTTCTTTAGACACTGAATATTTGTCGTTTTGAAGCTCAGTTTGAAATGTTTTAGTTTGTCATGTCTGTTCGGATCGATCATTTTTTAGCATTTTTTCGATCATATTTGCTCACCAAAGTGTTTGTGCGCACGTTCCGCTGTTAAAGTAGGTATTCTCTGCGTAATTTTAAAAGATACATGCCATACAATGTTAGTCGAATTATACACTTTTTCGGTCAACGTAAAATATTTTGTCTTGATATTAACCGACTTTATATTGACTGTCGCGTCGAGCCCGTTGCGTAGACTACTCGTTTGTGTAGATCGGACCTGTTGCACTTCAAAAACATCGCAATGTGGATTCTGTTTGCAATAATTTTAGCGTTTTCACCTACTTTAGACACTGAATATTTGTCGTTTTAAAGCTTAGTTTGAAATGTTTTAGTTTTTCGTTTCTGTTCATATCGATCATCTTTTAGCATACTTTTCGATCAAATTAGGTCACGAGAGTGTTTGTGCGCACGTGTCGCTGTTGAAGTAGGTACTTTTTTGCGATATTTTAAAAGATACATCCCAAACAAAGTTAGTCGAATTTTACACTTTTTCGGTCACCGTGAAATATTTTGTCTTGATATTAACCGACTTTATATTTACCGTCGCGTTGAAGCCGTTGCGAAGACACCTCGATTGTGTAGATCGGAACTGTAGCACTTCAAAAACATCGCAATCTGGATTCTGTTTCCAATAATTTAAGCGTTTTCACCTACTTAAGACACTGAATATTTTACGTTTTGAAGCTCAGTTTGAAATGTTTTAGTTTTTCGTTTCTGTTCAAATTGATCATCTTTTAGCATACTTTTCGATCATATTAGCTCACAGTTGCGCGCTGTGCGGCGTATCGAGCGCACGTACCTGTGACCGGTCTGCACTTTGGTGCTGTGACGTTTTTGCAACTACCCACATGTTCAATAAATGTTTTAGATATTGGTGAAACGAAGTGAAATATGGAGGAAAATAGTACAAACGAATTAAGTGTGGAATGTGAGGAACAAAGTGAAGTAAACCAAGAGTTTGAGTGGGATAATCTAGGAACAGATATGTTATCGCAGGACAATCGCCCAGAGAAGAGATATAGGAATGAGAGTGATGAAAATGAAGATGGTTTTACGACTGTAACTAGGAGACAACCCAAACGTTTGGCACGTAGTAACTCCCTTATTTTACCTACTGCTAGAGGTGCTGGGAGAATGGCAACAATAAGAAATACTGAACATAATGAGGAGGTAATCGAGATCTGCATGAGTTCGAAGGAGATGTTACCGAAACAAATAGCCATGGCTAAACTATTGCAATCGCATAACATAAAAAACATATTGAGAATAAAATACAAAAGCCCATATAAGGTACTCGTTCGCTTTAATACAAAGGAAGATGCAGATAAACTTCTAAATAATCAAGAGATAGCTAAATTAGGCTACAGATGCCAGCTCACAGACGAAATAAATCTAACATTTGGTGTCGTAAAACAAGTAGAAACTGATATAAGAAAACAATGTACTTTTTAAGAAAGCAAGATTTTTCTACATTCAATTCTGCTTTCTGCTCATACCTATAGCTATTAAGCTTGTGGTTGGCTCTTTGATTATAACTAGCAAGCAAGCAAGCTGTAAGCTTGCCCAGGACGTACCAAAATATGGTTGGGTCCATATAAAAACCAGTCCGTTTAAAAACTCCATTAAATGCTTTTAATTTTAACAGCTATAATAAAAATGAGAATGAGCTTTGCTAAATACCTGGCAAATGTATGATTCTGAATGGTAGGAAGTTTGCCGTATTTATTTTATATCCAACTAAGATTAAATCGACTTCTCAGTAAATAATTCGGTAAAGCTTAGATTTTATTTACTGAAGCAATAACAACTACCTGGAAAGCGTATTTTTTTTAAATATGCCAATGAGACATCTTATCAAACCCCGAAATCAATATAGTACTACCGTCATATAAGATTTATTAGGGTGCGCTGTATTCCATTGTTTTAGAGGTTATTTCGTTTTTCGAAAAATATGATGTGAAAGTGATATGCTTTTTTATGAATACGTTCAATCAAATTTAACCGTCGCAAAGTTCGGTACTTAATCTCGAGTCGAGAAAACTTAATAAAGATCTGTGTCCTTTATCTTTGGAAAAGCCAGCCAACGCCCAGTAAAAATTGTGACAACCTTTGGTCACCTGGAATTGACCTTTGTTTCTATGACCTTGTTTCAAGCACCACCTAAGAATAATTCAAATCAAACGTTCTATTGTATTGAAGTATGCGGCAGATAGCATAAACCAAAACTTATCGACACATTGTTAGATATACCATAAGAGTAGGTAGCTATTAAATTGAAACAAGCTCATTTTATGAAGATAATGCCTTTTTTGCTTTTTATGGAAATGCATAAGCAAAGCATATAAATTGACACAATTTTATTTTCTCAAGTATTATTACAATATTTCATATAATTCGGTTATTTTTATTTGCCATCTACACACACACCTACGTTTGACGTGAAATAAATACAAGCCATATTCATTATTACAAAAATATCACTATCAATATTTTTTGTAACAAAAGGCTAGGAAATTATTATTTATATATATATATATATATTTAAAAAAAAAACTACATATCCTAAATGCAATGCAGCATTAGAATCAAATTGCACTATAATAATCTAATTCGAGTTATTGGAAATATGAACCATGTTTATTTTCCTACTATTTATTCTGTGATTTAAGAATAAAGTACATCAAGTAAATATATTCTCTAATCATCAGTTTTTTGTAATCAATTACATCCACCCACTCCCCAACAATCTTCCCCAGAAAGCCACTAAGTTTTTAAGGAACTGTTCCTTGAAAACGTTGCTCTAATAAGCAATAAAATAGGTACTTATTATATGCATTTTATTGTTTGATGTTTATAGTATTCGATATACTGTGTTTAATAAATTTTCAAAGGACATTTTGTCTTTCTATTCACCAGTTACTTACATACGGTGGAACAATTGAAAATTAAAAATTAATAATAAAATAGGTCGGGTGGTATGGTTGAGAAAAAGTATTTTATTTTGAAAATGTTTTTTTTTTATGGGCTTTTCCTTAATTCTTACGCCAGTGGACGTCATGTGATTCGACTATTTATTAAAATTTGAATCAATTAATTATTTCAAACCAAATTATCTATGTTTTTTATTAACCATATGTAAAGATGTTTTTAAATATGTATAAAACCAGTTTACCCTTGGGATCTCGATATGACATAGGTACTTTTAATACGATATCCGTTTATTTTTGGATTTCGTGTCAAAATAGGTACCCTTATTCTAAGTCATCATCAGTTTTTTTTTTTTTTGACACAGCTCATAATATTGAAACAAGTCTCATCTGTAGCCAAATATGTTACAAATATTTGTCAAACTTAAAAATATATATAAAGTTAAATAAATAAAAAACTCATAGCAACCAACCTGAAACATAGGATTGATATTTATTGTAATCCTTAAAAGTAATCCAGACATTTACCCAGGCAATAAAATTATGATTAAATTTATCATATACATCATATAAATAAATCTGAACATGTGCCGACTATCGAATACTCGGCGAACATTCCTGGTCGATTAGTCGAATATTAGGCAAACGTATTTGGTCGGGGCCGGGTGGTACCAAAACTTATATCGGAGAAATCGTTTGCGGCCGTTTGCCCTTATAAAGCTCCCAGAAGCCGATTTTAAATCTTATTATAAAAAAAAAAAAAAACTAATATACTTAATGAAATATAAATAATATATAAAAAATCATTACCTACCTACATATGCCTTAAACTTTCTGATAACGATAATATTTCAAAGCCATTGAATTATTGTATTCTTTTTCTTACACAGCAAATAATCATATATCATTGATAGACACCCGTGAATATAATCATGATCTTAAAATAATTACATTCCTAAGAATGAATCTTTTAATCAATTACTTTTATACAAATCATAAACACATTTTATAACCAAATTAAGTATATAAATTTTCTCAGGTATTCGAAATTTTAATTTATAAAATATTATTTATGTGTTTGGTATTCGATCGAATATTTTTCAAACGGTCGCATTAATACCTACATATCCCATACTGAAAAGCAATAGAATAGCATGTACATACGTATTTCAAAACTATAATTATAAAATATGCTAAATACTGCAAGAATAAGATAACGATTTTTCAGACGACATTACCTTCACGCCCTTTATCTTACCAAAGATAAGGCGCTAACTAAAAAGTGTTTTCTGTATGTGGCTTTCCTCGTAATAAAATTATCATTTGTTTTACGTGCCAAATTCAGTGTGTAAAACTATATTATTCGCAAACCGTCTCAGCCCAACAATACGTCTTCTGTATTGTTTGCAATTTTTATAACATGCCACAATTAAACAGAAATGCTTTATTTCAGCTTAAAATTACTAAAATAAATAAATTATAAATTTTTAGTTAATCATTAATAAAAAATACTAACAAATAACTTCTTTCTTTCTAATAAAGATATTTTTAATTAGTAGAAAGTTATAACTTATCATAGTTATCATACAACTAATGTTTTTTAGTAATTGTGATACATGTACATGTCAAAGATAGCGACATGAACAATGAATTGTTGTTTAATATGATCGTTTTAATGATCAATCACTACTAACATCAGAGATGTCAACTTATTCTATTGTAACAACATTGATTTTACTCCAAACATCTACTTGGTCAATTAAATCTCAGAGTCGAAGGCAGGACAATTGGATGATCAAACGAACTTACCTTAAGTGAAGTTCGATCCAAATTGTCCTGACTTCGACGAAGAGATTTAAGGTCCCACCCTTCCCAATTCCCGTGTACGTTTTTTATGCAAAAATAATCGTCACCCTTACAATAAGTATAATCAATGTTGTACATCTCATACATCGGTCTCCTTGCTCTGAAATGAATGAGCGACAGGCGGCTGGCAGTGCTGTGAGGCGTGGGAGGGAGTGAGGTCATTTACCTTCTCTTTCTTGCGCTAAACCTGTGTGCGAGTGAATGGACGCGTAGTAGGGCATACTACATGGTCAATTAAATCTCTTCGTCGAAGTCAGGACAATTTGGATCGAACTTCACTTAAGGTAAGTTCGTTTGATCATCCAATAATTTTAGCGTTTTCACCTACTTAAGACACTGAATATTTGTCGTTTTGAAGCTCAGTTTGAAATGTTTTAGTTTGTCGTTTCTGTTCAAATCGATCATCTTTTAGCATACTTTTCGATCATAGTAGCTCACGAGAGTGTTTGTGCGCACGTGTCGCTGTTAAAGGAGGTACTCTTTTGCGATATTTTAAAAGATACATCCCATACAAAGTTAGTCGAATTTACACTTTTTCGGTCATCGTGAAATATTTTGTCTTGATATTAACCGACTTTATATTGACCGTCGCGTCGGGCCCGTTGCGTAGACACCTGAATTGTGTAGATCGGAACAACTGCACTTCAAAAACATCGCAATCTGGATTCTGTTTGCAATAATTTTAGCGTTTTCACCTACTTTAGACACTGAATATTTGTCGTTTTGAAGCTCAGTTTGAAATGTTTTAGTTTGTCGTTTCTGTTCAAATCGATCATCTTTTAGCATACTTTTCGATCATAGTAGCTCATGAGAGTGTTTGTGCGCACGTGTCGCTGTTGAAATAGGTACTCTTTTGCGATATTTTAAAAGATACATCCCATACAAAGTTAGTCGAATTTACACTTTTTCGGTCATCGTGAAATATTTTGTCTTGATATTAACCGACTTTATATTGACCGTCGCGTCGATGCCGTTGCGTAGACACCTCGATTGTGTAGATCGGACCTGTTGCACTTCAAAACCGTCGCAATATGGATTCTGTTTGCAATAATTTTAGCGTTTTCACCTACTTTAGACACTGAATATTTGTCGTTTTAAAGCTCAGTTTGAAATGTTTTAGTTTGTCGTTTCTGTTCAAATCGATGATCTTTTAGCATACTTTTCGATCATATTAGCTCACCGGAGTGTTTTTGCGCACGCTCCGTAATTAAAAAAGGTATTTACTGCGTCATTTGAAAAGATACATGCCATAAATTGATAGTCGAATTTTACACTTTTTCGGTCACCATGAAATATTTTGTCTTGATATTAACCGACTTTATATTGACCGTCGCGTCGAGCCCGTTGCGTAGACACCTCGATTGTGTAGATCGGACCTGTTGCACTTCAAAAACATCGCAATATTGATTATGTTTGCAATAATTTTAGCGTTTTCACCTACTTTTAACACCGAATATTTGTCTTTTTAAGCTCAGTTTGAAATGTTTTAGTTTGTCGTTTCTGTTCAAATAGATCATCTTATAGCATACTTTTCTTTTTTATTAGCTCACCGAAGTGGTTCTGCGCACGCTTTGCTGTTGATGTAGGTACTCTTTTGCGATATTTTAAAAGATAAATCTCGCACAAAGTTAGTCGAATTTTACAGTTTTCCAGTCACCGTGAAATAATTTGTCTTGATATTAACCGACTTTATATTGACCGTCGCGTCGATGCCGTTGCGTAGACACCTTGATTGTGTAGATTGGACCTGTTGCACTTCAAAACCGTCGCAATATGGATTCTGTTTGCAATAATTTTAGCGTTTTCACCTACTTAAGACACTGAATATTTGTCGTTTTAAAGCTCAGTTTGAAATGTTTTAGTTTGTCGTTTCTGTTCAAATCGATCATCTTTTAGCATACTTTTCGATCATATTAGCTCAATGGAATGTTTTTGCGCACACTTCGCTGTTCTAGTAGGTACTTTTTTGCTATATTTCAAAAGATACAACCCGTAAAAAGTTAGTCGAATTTTACACTTTTTCGGTCACCGTGAAAAATTTTGTCTTGATATTAACCGACTTTATATTGACGGTTGCGTCGAGCTCGTTGCGTAGACACCTCGTTTGTGTAGACCGGACCTGTTGCACTTCAAAAACATCGCAATCTTGATTCTGTTTGCAATAATTTTATCGTTTTCACCCACTTTAGACACTGAATATTTGTCGTTTGAAATGTTTTAGTTTGTCGTTTCTGTTCAAATCGATCATCTTTTAGCATGTTTTTGGTTTTTATTAGCTCACTAAAGTGGTTCTGCTCACGTTCTGCTATTCAAGTTGGTTCTCTTTTGCAATAATTTAAAAGATACATTCCATACAAAGTTAGTCGAATTTTACACTTTTTCGGTCACCGTGAAATATTTTGTCTTGATATTAACCGACTTTATATTGACCTTCGCGACGATGCCGTTGCGTAGTCACCTCGTTTATGTAGACCGGACCTGTAGCATTTTAAAAACTTCGCAATATGGATTCTGTTTGCAATAATTTTAGCGTTTTCACCTACTTTAAACACTGAATATTTGTCGTTTTGAAGCTCTGTTTGAAATGTTTTAGTTTGTCGTTTTTGTTCAAATCGATCATCTTTAAGCATTTTTTTCTTTTTTATTAGCTCACCGGAGTGTTTTTTGCGCACGGTCCGCTGTTAAAATAGGTACTGTTTTGCGATATTTTAAAAGATACATTCCATACAAAGTTAGTCGAATTTTACACTTTTTCGGTCACCGTGAAATATTTTGTCTTGATATTAACCTACTTTATATTGACCGTCGCGTCGAGCCCGTTGCGTAGACACCTCGGATGTGTAGATCGAACCTGTTTCACTTCTAAAACATCTTAATATGGATTCTGTTTGCAATAATTTTAACGTTTTCACCTTCTTTAGACACTGAATATTTGTCGTTTTAAAGCTTAGTTTGAAATGTTTTAGTTTGTCGTTTCTGTTCAAATCGATCATCTTTTAGCATGTTTTTGGTTTTTATTAGCTCACCGAAGTGGTTCTGCGCACGCTTTGCTGTTAAAATAGGTACTCTTTTGCGATATTTTAAAAAATACATCCCATACAAAGTTAGTCGAATTTTACACTTTTTCGGTCACCGTGAAATATTTTGTCTTGATATTAACCGACTTTATATTGACCGTCGCGTCGATGCCGTTGCGTAGTCACCTCGTTTATGTAGACCGGACATGTAGCATTTTAAAAACTTCGCAATATGGATTCTGTTTGCAATAATTTTAGCGTTTTCACCTACTTTAAACACTGAATATTTGTCGTTTTGAAGCTCTGTTTGAAATGTTTTAGTTTGTCGTTTCTGTTTAAAGCGATCATCTTTTAGCATACTTTTCGATCACATTAGCTCACCGAAGTGGTTTTTTGCACGCTTCACTGTTAAAATAGGTACTCTTTTGCGATATTTTTAAAGATACATCCCATACAATGTTAGTCAAATTTTACACTTTTTCGGTCACCGTGAAATATTTTGTCTTGGTATTAACCGACTTAAAATTGACCGTCGCGTTGAGCCCGTTGCTTAGACACCTTGTTTGTGTGGATCGGACCTGTCGCACTTCAAAAACATTGCAATATGGATTCTGTTTGGAATAATTTTAGCGTTTTCACCTACTTTAGACACTGAATATTTGTCGGTTTAAAGCTCAGTTGGAAATGTTTTAGTTTGTCGTTTCTGTTCAAATCGATCATCTTTTAGCATACTTTTCGATCATATTAGCTCACCGGAGTGTTTTTGCGCACACTTTGCTGTTCTAGTATGTACTCTTTTGCGATATTTTAAAAAATACATCCCGTACAATGTTAGTCGAATTTTACACTTTTTCGGTCACCGTGAAATATTTTGTCTTGATATTAACCGACTTTATATTGACCGTCGCATCGAGCCCGTTGCGTAAACACCTCGATTGTGTAGATCGGAACTTTTGCACTTCAAAATCATCGCAATATTGATTCCGTTTGCAATAATTTTAGCGTTTTCACCCACTTTAGACACTGAATATGAGTTTGAAATGTTTTAGTTTGTCATTTCTGTTCAAATTGATCATCTTTTAGCATACTTTTCGATTAAATTTGCTCACCGAAGTGTTTGTGCGCACGTTCCGCTATTAAAGAAGGTACTTTTTGCGATATTTAAAAAGATACATCCCATACAAAGTTAGTCGAATTTTACACTTTTTCGGTCACCGTGAAAAATTTTGTCTTGTTATTAACCGACTTTATATTGACCGTTGCGTCGAACCCGTTGCGTGGACTACACGTTTGTGTAGATCGGACCTGTTGTACTTCAAAAACATCGCAATATGGATTCTGTTTGCAATAATTTAAGCGTTTTCACCCACTTTAGTCACTGAATATGTGCCGTTTTAAAGCTCAGTTTGAAATGTTTTAGTTTGTCGTTTCTGTTCAAATCGATCATCTTTTAGCATACTTTTCGATCAAACTAGCTCACGAGAGATTTGTGCGTACGTGTCACTGTTGAAGTAGGTACTCTTTTGCGATATTTTAAAAGATACATCCCATACAAAGTTAGTCGAATTTTACACTTTTTCGGTCACCGTGAAATATTTTGTATTGATATTAACCGACTTTATATTGACCGTCGCGTTGAGGCCGTTGCGTAGACACCTCGATTCTGTAGATCGGACCTGTTGCACTTCAAAAACATCGCAATCTAGATTCTGTTTGCAATAATTTAAGCGTTTTCACCTTCTTTAGACACTGAATATTTGTCGTTTTGAAGCTCAGTTTGAAATGTTTTAGTTTGTCATGTCTGTTCGGATCGATCATTTTTTAGCATTTTTTCGATCATATTTGCTCACTAAAGTGTTTGTGCGCACGTTCCGCTGTTAAAGTAGGTATTCTCTGCGTAATTTTAAAAGATACATGCCATACAATGTTAGTCGAATTATACACTTTTTCGGTCAACGTAAAATATTTTGTCTTGATATTAACCGACTTTATATTGACTGTCGCGTCGAGCCCGTTGCGTAGACTACTCGTTTGTGTAGATCGGACCTGTTGCACTTCAAAAACATCGCAATGTGGATTCTGTTTGCAATAATTTTAGCGTTTTCACCTACTTTAGACACTGAATATTTGTCGTTTTAAAGCTTAGTTTGAAATGTTTTAGTTTTTCGTTTCTGTTCATATCGATCATCTTTTAGCATACTTTTCGATCAAATTAGGTCACGAGAGTGTTTGTGCGCACGTGTCGCTGTTGAAGTAGGTACTTTTTTGCGATATTTTAAAAGATACATCCCAAACAAAGTTAGTCGAATTTTACACTTTTTCGGTCACCGTGAAATATTTTGTCTTGATATTAACCGACTTTATATTTACCGTCGCGTTGAGGCCGTTGCGAAGACACCTCGATTGTGTAGATCGGAACTGTAGCACTTCAAAAACATCGCAATCTGGATTCTGTTTCCAATAATTTAAGCGTTTTCACCTACTTAAGACACTGAAAATTTTACGTTTTGAAGCTCAGTTTGAAATGTTTTAGTTTTTCGTTTCTGTTCAAATTGATCATCTTTTAGCATACTTTTCGATCATATTAGCTCACCGGAATTTTTGCGCACGCTCCGCTGTTAAAAAAGGTATTGTCTGCGTTATTTTAAAAGATACATCCCATACAAAGTTAGTCGAATTTACACTTTTTCGGTCATCGTGAAATATTTTGTCTTGATAATAACCGACTTTATATTGACCGTCGCGTCGAGCCCGTTGCGAAGACACCTCGTATGTGTAGATCGAACCTGTTTCACTTCTAAAACATCGCAATATGGATTCTGTTTGCAATAATTTTAGCGTTTTCACCTTCTTAAGACACTGAATATTTGTCGTTTTGAAGCTCAGTTTGAAATGTTTTAGTTTGTCATGTCTGTTCGGATCGATCATCTTTTAGCATTTTTTCGATCATATTTGCTCACCGAAGTGTTTGTGCGCACGTTCCGCTGTTAAAGTTGGTATTCTCTGCGTAATTTTAAAAGATACATGCCATACAATGTTAGTCGAATTATACACTTTTTCGGTCAACGTAAAATATTTTGTCTTGATATTAACCGACTTTATATTGACTGTCGCATCGAACCCGTTGCGTTGACTACTCGTTTGTGTAGATCGGACCTGTTGCACTTCAAAACAATCGCAATATGGATTTTGTTTGCAATAATTTTAGCGTTTTAAACTACTTTAGACACTGAATATTTGTCGTTTTAAAGCTCAGTTTGAAATGTTTTAGTTTGTCTTTTCTGTTCAAATCGATCATCTTTTAGCATACTTTCCGATCATATTAGCTCACCGAAGTGTTTTGCGCACACTTCGTTATTCTAGTAGGTACTCTTTTGCGATATTTCAAAAGATACAACCCAAAGTTAGTCGAATTTTACACTTTTTCGGTCACCGTGAAAAATTTTGTCTTGTTATTAACCGACTTTATATTGACCGTTGCGTCGAACCCGTTGCGTGGACTTCACGTTTGTGAAGACCGGACCTGTTGCATTTAAAGAACATCGCAATATGGATTCTTTTTGCAATAATTTTAGAGTTTTCACCTACTTTAGACACTGAATATGTGTCGTTTTAAAGCTCAGTTTGAAATGTTTTAGTTAGTCATTTCTGTTCAAATCGATTATCTTTAAGCATTTTTTTCTATCATATTAGCTCAATGGAGTGTTTTTGCGCACACTTCGCTGTTCTAGTAGGTACTCTTTTGCGATATTTCAAAAGATACAACCCGTAAAAAGTTAGTCGAATTATACACATTTTCGGTTACCGTGAAATATTTTATCTTGATATTAACCGACTTTATATTGACCGTCGCGTCGATGCCGATGCGTAGACACCTCGTTTATGTAAACCGGACATGTAGCATTTTAAAAACATCGCAATATGGATTCTGTTTGCAATAATTTTAGTGTTTTCACCTACTTTAGACACTGAATATTTATAGTTTTACAGCTCAGTTTGGAATGTTTTAGTTTGTCGTTTCTGTTCACATCGATAATCTTTTAGCATGTTTTTGGTTTTTATTACCTCACTGAAGTGGTTTTGCGCACGTTTCGCTATTCTAGGAGATACTCTTTTGCGATATTTTAAAAGATACATGCCATACAAAGTAAGTCGAATTTTACACTTTTTCGGTCACCGTGAAATATTTTGTCTTGATATTAACCGACTTTATATTGACCGTCGCGTCGAGCTCGTTGCGTAGACACCTCGTTTGTGTAGATCAAACCTGTTGCACTTCAAAAACATCGCAATCTGGATTCTGTTTGCAATAATTTTAGCGTTTTCACACACTTTAGTCACTGAATATGTGTCGTTTTAAAGCTCACTTTGAAATGTTTTAGTTTGTCATTTCTGTTCGGATCGATCATCTTTTAGCATACTTTTCGATCATATTAGCTCTCCGGAGTGTTTTTGCGCACGCTTCGCTGTTGGAGAAGGTACTCTCCTGCGTAATTTTATAAGATACTCGCTATACAAAGTTAGTCGAATTGTACACATTTTCGGTCACCGTAAAATATTTTGTCTTGATATTAACAGAATTTATATTGAACGTTGCGTCGAACCCGTTGCGTAGACTACTCGTTTGTGTAGATCGGACCTGATCCACTTAAAAAAAATCGCAATATGGATTTTGTTTGCAATAATTTTAGCGTTTTTAACTACTTTAGACACTGAATATGTGTCGTTTCAAAGCTCAGTTTGAAATGTTTTAGTTTGTCATTTCTGTTCAAATTGATCATCTTTTAGCATACTTTTCGATTAAATTTGCTCACCAAAGTGTTTGTGCGCAAGCTCCTGCTGTTGAAGAAGATACTTTTTGCGATATTTTTAAAGATACATCCCAAACAAAGTTAGTCGAATTTTACACTTTTTCGGCCACCGTGAAATATTTTGTCGTGATATAAAACGACTGTTTATTGACCGACGCGTCGAGGCCATTGCGTAGACAACTGGTTTGTGTAGATCGGACCTGTTGCACTTCAAAAACTTCGCAATATGGATTCTGTTTGCAATAATTTAAGCGTTTTCACCTACTTTAGACACTGAATATTTGTTGTTTTAAAGCTCAGTTTGAAATGTTTTAGTTTGTCGTTTCTGTTCAAATCGATCATCTTTTAGCATACTTTTCTTTTTTATTAGCTCACCGAAGTGGTTCTGCGCACGCTCCGCTGTTGAAGTAGATACTGTTTTGCGATATTTTAAAAGATACATCCCATAAAAAGTTAGTCGAATTATACACTTTTTCGGTTACCGTGAAATATTTTAACTTGATATTAACCGACTTTATATTGACCGTCGCGTCGATGCCGTTGCGTAGACACCTCGTTTATGTAAATCGGACATGTAGCATTTTAAAAACATCGCAATATGGATTCTGTTTGCAATAATTTTAGTGTTTTCACCTACTTTAGACACTGAATATTTGTCGATTTGAAGCTCAGTTTGAAATGTTTTAGTTTGTCGTTTCTGTTCACATCGATAATCTTTTAACATGTTTTTGGTTTTTATTACCTCACCGAAGTGGTTTTGCGCACGTTTTGCTATTCTAGGAGATACTTTTTTGCGATATTTTAAAAGATACATGCCATACAAAGTAAGTCGAATTTTACACTTTTTCGGTCACCGTGAAATATTTTGTCTTGATATTAACCGACTTTATATTGACTGTCGCGTCGAGCTCGTTGCGTAGACACCTCGTTTGTGTAGATCAAACCTGTTGCACTTCAAAAACATTGCAATCTGGATTCTGTTTGCAATAATTTTAGCGTTTTCACACACTTTAGTCACTGAATATGTGTCGTTTTAAAGCTCAGTTTGAAATGTTTTAGTTTGTCATTTCTGTTCGGATCGATCATCTTTTAGCATACTTTTCGATCATATTAGCTCTCCGGAGTGTTTTTGCGCACGCTTCGCTGTTGGAGAAGGTACTCTCCTGCGTAATTTTATAAGATACTTGCTATACAAAGTTAGTCAAATTGTACACATTTTCGGTCACCGTAAAATATTTTGTCTTGATATTAACAGAATTTATATTGAACGTTGCGTCGAACCCGTTGCGTAGACTACTCGTTTGTGTAGATCGGACCTGATCCACTTAAAAAAAATCGCAATATGGATTTTGTTTGCAATAATTTTAGCGTTTTTAACTACTTAAGACACTGAATATGTGTCGTTTTAAAGCTCAGTTTGAAATGTTTTAGTTTGTCATTTCTGTTCAAATTGATCATCTTTTAGCATACTTTTCGATTAAATTTGCTCACCAAAGTGTTTGTGCGCACGTTCCTGCTGTTGAAGAAGATACTTTTTGCGATATTTTTAAAGATACATCCCAAACAAAGTTAGTCGAATTTTACACTTTTTCGGTTACCGTGAAATATTTTAACTTGATATTAACCGACTTTATATTGACCGTCGCGTTGATGCCGATGCGTAGACACCTCGTTTATGTAAACCGGACATGTAGCATTTTAAAAACATCGCAATATGGATTCTGTTTGCAATAATTTAAGCGTTTTCACCTACTTTAGACACTGAATATTTGTTGTTTTAAAGCTCAGTTTGAAATGTTTTAGTTTGTCGTTTCTGTTCAAATCGATCATCTTTTAGCATACTTTTCTTTTTTATTAGCTCACCGAAGTGGTTTTGCGCACGCTCCGCTGTTGAAGTAGATACTGTTTTGCGATATTTTAAAAGATACATCCCATAAAAAGTTAGTCGAATTATACACTTTTTCGGTTACCGTGAAATATTTTAACTTGATATTAACCGACTTTATATTGACCGTCGCGTCGATGCCGTTGCGTAGACACCTCGTTTATGTAAACCGGACATGTAGCATTTTAAAAACATCGCAATATGGATTCTGTTTGCAATAATTTTAGTGTTTTCACCTACTTTAGACACTGAATATTTGTCGATTTGAAGCTCAGTTTGAAATGTTTTAGTTTGTCGTTTCTGTTCACATCGATAATCTTTTAACATGTTTTTGGTTTTTATTACCTCACCGAAGTGGTTTTGCGCACGTTTTGCTATTCTAGGAGATACTTTTTTGCGATATTTTAAAAGATACATGCCATACAAAGTAAGTCGAATTTTACACTTTTTCGGTCACCGTGAAATATTTTGTCTTGATATTAACCGACTTTATATTGACTGTCGCGTCGAGCTCGTTGCGTAGACACCTCGTTTGTGTAGATCAAACCTGTTGCACTTCAAAAACATTGCAATCTGGATTCTGTTTGCAATAATTTTAGCGTTTTCACACACTTTAGTCACTGAATATGTGTCGTTTTAAAGCTCAGTTTGAAATGTTTTAGTTTGTCATTTCTGTTCGGATCGATCATCTTTTAGCATACTTTTCGATCATATTAGCTCTCCGGAGTGTTTTTGCGCACGCTTCGCTGTTGGAGAAGGTACTCTCCTGCGTAATTTTATAAGATACTTGCTATACAAAGTTAGTCAAATTGTACACATTTTCGGTCACCGTAAAATATTTTGTCTTGATATTAACAGAATTTATATTGAACGTTGCGTCGAACCCGTTGCGTAGACTACTCGTTTGTGTAGATCGGACCTGATCCACTTAAAAAAAATCGCAATATGGATTTTGTTTGCAATAATTTTAGCGTTTTTAACTACTTAAGACACTGAATATGTGTCGTTTTAAAGCTCAGTTTGAAATGTTTTAGTTTGTCATTTCTGTTCAAATTGATCATCTTTTAGCATACTTTTCGATTAAATTTGCTCACCAAAGTGTTTGTGCGCACGTTCCTGCTGTTGAAGAAGATACTTTTTGCGATATTTTTAAAGATACATCCCAAACAAAGTTAGTCGAATTTTACACTTTTTCGGTTACCGTGAAATATTTTAACTTGATATTAACCGACTTTATATTGACCGTCGCGTTGATGCCGATGCGTAGACACCTCGTTTATGTAAACCGGACATGTAGCATTTTAAAAACATCGCAATATGGATTCTGTTTGCAATAATTTAAGCGTTTTCACCTACTTTAGACACTGAATATTTGTTGTTTTAAAGCTCAGTTTGAAATGTTTTAGTTTGTCGTTTCTGTTCAAATCGATCATCTTTTAGCATACTTTTCTTTTTTATTAGCTCACCGAAGTGGTTTTGCGCACGCTCCGCTGTTGAAGTAGATACTGTTTTGCGATATTTTAAAAGATACATCCCATAAAAAGTTAGTCGAATTATACACTTTTTCGGTTACCGTGAAATATTTTAACTTGATATTAACCGACTTTATATTGACCGTCGCGTCGATGCCGTTGCGTAGACACCTCGTTTATGTAAACCGGACATGTAGCATTTTAAAAACATCGCAATATGGATTCTGTTTGCAATAATTTTAGTGTTTTCACCTACTTTAGACACTGAATATTTATAGTTTTACAGCTCAGTTTGAAATGTTTTAGTTTGTCGTTTCTGTTCACATCGATAATCTTTTAGCATGTTTTTGGTTTTTATTACCTTACCGAAGTGGTTTTGCGCACGTTTCGCTATTCTAGGAGGTACTCTTTTGCGATATTTTAAAAGAAACATGCCATACAAAGTAAGTCGAATTTAACACTTTTTCGGTCACCGTGAAATATTTTGTCTTGATATTAACCGACTTTATATTGACCGTCGCGACGATGCCGTTGCGTAGTCACCTCGTTTATGTAGACCGGACCTGTAGCATTTTAAAAACTTCGCAATATGGATTCTGTTTGCAATAATTTGAGCGTTTTCACCTACTTTAAACACTGAATATTTGTCGTTTTGAAGCTCTGTTTGAAATGTTTTAGTTTGTCGTTTCTGTTCAAATCGATCATCTTTAAGCATTTTTTTCTTTTTTAATTAGCTCACCGGAGTGTTTTTGCGCACGGTCCGCTGTTAAAATAGGTACTGTTTTGCGATATTTTAAAAAATACATCCCATAAAAAGTTAGTCGAATTTTACACTTTTTCGGTTACCGTGAATTATTTTAACTTGATATTAACCTACTTTATATTGACCGTCGCGTCGAGCCCGTTGCGTAGACACCTCGTATGTGTAGATCGAACCTGTTTCACTTCAAAAACATCGCAATATGGATTCTGTTTGCAATAATTTTAACGTTTTCACCTTCTTTAGACACTGAATATTTGTCGTTTTAAAGCTTAGTTTGAAATGTTTTAGTTTGTCGTTTCTGTTCAAATCGATCATCTTTTAGCATGTTTTTGGTTTTTATTAGCTCACCGAAGTGGTTCTGCGCACGCTTTGCTGTTAAAATAGGTACTCTTTTGCGATATTTTAAAAAATACATCCCATACAAAGTTAGTCGAATTTTACACTTTTTCGGTCACCGTGAAATATTTTGTCTTGATATTAACCGACTTTATATTGACCGTCGCGTCGATGCCGTTGCGTAGTCACCTCGTTTATGTAGACCGGACATGTAGCATTTTAAAAACTTCGCAATATGGATTCTGTTTGCAATAATTTTAGCGTTTTCACCTACTTTAAACACTGAATATTTGTCGTTTTGAAGCTCAGTTTGAAATGTTTTAGTTTGTCGTTTTTGTTCAAATCGATCATCTTTTAGCATACTTTTTGATCACATTAGCTCACCGAAGTGGTTTTGCGCACGCACCGCTGTTGAAGTAGGAACTCTTTTGCGATATTTTTTAAGATACATACCATACAAAGTTAGTCAAATTTTACACTTTTCCGGTCACCGTGAAATATTTTGTCTTGATATTAACCGACTTTATATTGACCGTCGCGTCGAGCCCGTTGCGTAGACACCTCGTTTGTGTTGATCGGACCTGTTGCACTTCAAAAACATCGCAATATGGATTCTGTTTGCAATAACTTTAGCGTTTTCACCTACTTTAGACACTGAATGTTTGTCGTTTTAAAGTTCAGTTTGAAATGTTTTAGTTTGTCGTTTCTGTTCAAATCGATCATCTTTTATCATACATTTGGATCACATTAGCTCACCGAAGTGGTTTTTCGCACGCTTCGCTGTTGAAGTAGGTACTTTCCTCCGTTATTTTAAAAGATACATGCCATACAAAGTTAGTCGAATCTTACACTTTTTCGGTCACCGTGAAATATTTTGTCTTGATATTAACCGACTTTATATTGACCGTCGCGTCGAGGCCGTTGCGAAGACACCTCGTTTGTGTAGATCGGACCTGTTGCACTTCAAAAACATCGCAATATGGATTCTGTTTATAATAACTTTAGCGTTTTCACCTACTTTAGACACTGAATATTTGTCGTTTTAAAGCTCAGTTTGAAATGTTTTAGTTTGTCATTTCTGTTCAAATCGATCATCTTTTATCATACTTTTCGATCATATTAGCTCACCAGAGTGGTTCTGCGCACGCTTCGCTGTTGAAGAAGGTACTTTCCTGCGTTATTTTTAAAGATACATGCCATACAAAGTTAGTCGAATCTTACACTTTTTCGGTCACCGTGAAATATTTTGTCTTGATATTAACCGACTTTATATTGACCGTCGCGTCGAGGCCGTTGCGAAGACACCTCGTTTGTGTAGATCGGACCTGTTGCACTTCAAAAACATCGCAATATGGATTCTGTTTATAATAACTTTAGCGTTTTCACCTACTTTAGACACTGAATATTTGTCGTTTTAAAGCTCAGTTTGAAATGTTTTAGTTTGTCATTTCTGTTTAAATCGATCATCTTTTATCATACTTTTCGATCACATTAGCTCACCAGAGTGGTTCTACGCACGCTCCGCTGTTGGAGTAGGTACTTTCCTACGTTATTTTAAAAGATACATGCCATACAAAGTTAGTCGAATCTTACACTTTTTCGGTCACCGTGAAATATTTTGTCTTGATATTAACCGACTTTATATTGACCGTCGCGTCGAGCCCGTTGCGTAGACACCTCGTTTGTGTAGATCGCACCTGTTGCACTTCAAAATTATCGCAAAAAGGATTCTGTTTGCAATAATTTTAGCGTTTTCACCTACTTTAGACACTGAATATTTGTCGTTTTAAAGCTCAGTTTGAAATGTTTTAGTTTGTCGTTTCTGTTCAAATCGATCATCTTTTAGCATACTTTTCGATTATATTAGCTCACCAGAGAAATTTTGCGCTCGCTTCACTATTCTAGTAGGTACTCTCCTGCGTTATTAAAAAAAGATACATCTCATACAAAGTTAGTCGAATCTTACACTCTTTCGGTCACCGTGAAATATTTTGTCTTCATATTAACCGACTTTATATTGACCGTCGCGTCGAGCCCGTTGCGTTGACACCTCGTTTGTGTAGATCGGACCTGTTGCACTTCAATAACATCGCAATATGTATTCTGTTTGTAATAATTTAAGCTTTTTACCTACTTTAGACACTGAATATTTGTCGTTTTAAAGCTCAGTTTAAAATGATTTAGTTTGTCGTTTCTGTTCAAATCGATCATCTTTTACCATACTTTTCGATCATATTAGCTCACCAGAGTTGTTCTGCGCACGCTCCGCTGTTGAAGTAGGTATTTTCCTGCGTTATTTTTAAAGATACATGAAATACAAATTAAGTCAAATTTTACACATTTTCGGTCACCGTGAAATATTTTGTCTTGATATTAACCGACTTTATATTGACCGTCGCGTCGAGGCCGTTGCGTAGACACCTCGTTTGTGTAGATCGGACCTGTTGCACTTCAAAAACATCGCAATATGGATTCTGTTTGCAATAATTTTAGCGTTTTTACCTACTTTGGACACTGAATATTTGTCGTTTTAAAGCTCAGTTTGAAATGTTGTAGTTTGTCGTTTCTGTTCAAATCGATCATCTTTTATCATACTTTTCGATCATATTAGCTCACCAGAGTGGTTTTGCGCACGCTCCGCTGTTGAATAAGGTACTTTCCTGCGTTATTTTTAAAGATACATGCCATACAAATTAAGTCAAATTTTACACATTTTCGGTCACCGTGAAATATTGTGTCTTGATATTAACCGACTTTATATTGACCGTCGCGTCGAGGCCGTTGCGTCGACACCTCGTTTGTGTAGATCGGACCTGTTGCACTTCAAAAACATCGTAATATGGATTCTGTTTGCAATAATTTTAGCGTTTTACCTACTTTAGAAACTGAATATTTGTCGTTTTAAAGCTCAGTTTGAAATGTTTTAGTTTGTCGTTTCTGTTCAAATTGATCATCTTTTAGCATACTTTTCGATTATATTAGCTCACCAGTGGGATTTTGCGCTCGCTTCACTATTCAAGTAGGTACTCTCCTGCGTTATTAAAAAAAGATTCATCTCATACAAAGTTAGTCGAATCTTACAATTTTTCGGTCACCGTGAAATATTTTGTCTTCATATTAACCGACTTTATATTGACCGTCGCGTCGAGGCCGTTGCGTGGCCACCTTGTTTGTGTAGATCGGACCTGTTGCACTTCAAAAACATTGCAATATGGATTCTGTTTGCAATACCTTTAGCGTTTTCACCTACTTTAGACACTGAATATTTGTCGTTTTAAAGCTTAGTTTGAAATGTTTTAGTTTGTCGTTTTTGTTCAAATCGATCATCTTTTAGCATACTTTTTGATCACATTAGCTCACCGAAGTGGTTTTGCGCACGCACCGCTGTTGAAGTACGAACTCTTTTGCGATATTTTTAAAGATACATGCCATACAAAGTTAGTAGAATCTTACACTTTTTCGGTCACCGTGAAATATTTTGTCTTGATATTAACCGACTTTATTTTGACCGTCGCGTCGAGCCCGTTGCGTAGACACCTCGTTTGTATAGATCGGACCTGTTGCACTTCAAAAACATCGCAATATGGATTCTGTTTGTAATAATTTAAGCTTTTTTATCTACTTTAGACACTGAATATTTGTCGTTTTAAAGCTCAGTTTGAAATGTTTTAGTTTGTCGTTTCTGTTCAAATCGATCATCTTTTATCATACATTTGGATCACATTAGCTCACCGGAGTGGTTTTTCGCACGCTTCGCTGTTGAAGTAGGTACTTTCCTCCGTTATTTTAAAAGATACATGCCATACAAAGTTAGTCGAATCTTACACTTTTTCGGTCACCGTGAAATATTTTGTCTTGATATTAACCGACTTTATATTGACCGTCGCGTCGAGGCCGTTGCGAAGACACCTCGTTTGTGTAGATCGGACCTGTTGCACTTCAAAAACATCGCAATATGGATTCTGTTTATAATAACTTTAGCGTTTTCACCTACTTTAGACACTGAATATTTGTCGTTTTAAAGCTCAGTTTGAAATGTTTTAGTTTGTCATTTCTGTTCAAATCGATTATCTTTAAGCATTTTTTTCTATCATATTAGCTCAATGGAGTGTTTTTGCGCACACTTCGCTGTTCTAGTAGGTACTCTTTTGCGATATTTCAAAAGATACAACCCGTAAAAAGTTAGTCGAATTATACACATTTTCGGTTACCGTGAAATATTTTATCTTGATATTAACCGACTTTATATTGACCGTCGCGTCGATGCCGATGCGTAGACACCTCGTTTATGTAAACCGGACATGTAGCATTTTAAAAACATCGCAATATGGATTCTGTTTGCAATAATTTTAGTGTTTTCACCTACTTTAGACACTGAATATTTATAGTTTTACAGCTCAGTTTGGAATGTTTTAGTTTGTCGTTTCTGTTCACATCGATAATCTTTTAGCATGTTTTTGGTTTTTATTACCTCACTGAAGTGGTTTTGCGCACGTTTCGCTATTCTAGGAGATACTCTTTTGCGATATTTTAAAAGATACATGCCATACAAAGTAAGTCGAATTTTACACTTTTTCGGTCACCGTGAAATATTTTGTCTTGATATTAACCGACTTTATATTGACCGTCGCGTCGAGCTCGTTGCGTAGACACCTCGTTTGTGTAGATCAAACCTGTTGCACTTCAAAAACATCGCAATCTGGATTCTGTTTGCAATAATTTTAGCGTTTTCACACACTTTAGTCACTGAATATGTGTCGTTTTAAAGCTCACTTTGAAATGTTTTAGTTTGTCATTTCTGTTCGGATCGATCATCTTTTAGCATACTTTTCGATCATATTAGCTCTCCGGAGTGTTTTTGCGCACGCTTCGCTGTTGGAGAAGGTACTCTCCTGCGTAATTTTATAAGATACTCGCTATACAAAGTTAGTCGAATTGTACACATTTTCGGTCACCGTAAAATATTTTGTCTTGATATTAACAGAATTTATATTGAACGTTGCGTCGAACCCGTTGCGTAGACTACTCGTTTGTGTAGATCGGACCTGATCCACTTAAAAAAAATCGCAATATGGATTTTGTTTGCAATAATTTTAGCGTTTTTAACTACTTTAGACACTGAATATGTGTCGTTTCAAAGCTCAGTTTGAAATGTTTTAGTTTGTCATTTCTGTTCAAATTGATCATCTTTTAGCATACTTTTCGATTAAATTTGCTCACCAAAGTGTTTGTGCGCAAGCTCCTGCTGTTGAAGAAGATACTTTTTGCGATATTTTTAAAGATACATCCCAAACAAAGTTAGTCGAATTTTACACTTTTTCGGCCACCGTGAAATATTTTGTCGTGATATAAAACGACTGTTTATTGACCGACGCGTCGAGGCCATTGCGTAGACAACTGGTTTGTGTAGATCGGACCTGTTGCACTTCAAAAACTTCGCAATATGGATTCTGTTTGCAATAATTTAAGCGTTTTCACCTACTTTAGACACTGAATATTTGTTGTTTTAAAGCTCAGTTTGAAATGTTTTAGTTTGTCGTTTCTGTTCAAATCGATCATCTTTTAGCATACTTTTCTTTTTTATTAGCTCACCGAAGTGGTTCTGCGCACGCTCCGCTGTTGAAGTAGATACTGTTTTGCGATATTTTAAAAGATACATCCCATAAAAAGTTAGTCGAATTATACACTTTTTCGGTTACCGTGAAATATTTTAACTTGATATTAACCGACTTTATATTGACCGTCGCGTCGATGCCGTTGCGTAGACACCTCGTTTATGTAAATCGGACATGTAGCATTTTAAAAACATCGCAATATGGATTCTGTTTGCAATAATTTTAGTGTTTTCACCTACTTTAGACACTGAATATTTGTCGATTTGAAGCTCAGTTTGAAATGTTTTAGTTTGTCGTTTCTGTTCACATCGATAATCTTTTAACATGTTTTTGGTTTTTATTACCTCACCGAAGTGGTTTTGCGCACGTTTTGCTATTCTAGGAGATACTTTTTTGCGATATTTTAAAAGATACATGCCATACAAAGTAAGTCGAATTTTACACTTTTTCGGTCACCGTGAAATATTTTGTCTTGATATTAACCGACTTTATATTGACTGTCGCGTCGAGCTCGTTGCGTAGACACCTCGTTTGTGTAGATCAAACCTGTTGCACTTCAAAAACATTGCAATCTGGATTCTGTTTGCAATAATTTTAGCGTTTTCACACACTTTAGTCACTGAATATGTGTCGTTTTAAAGCTCAGTTTGAAATGTTTTAGTTTGTCATTTCTGTTCGGATCGATCATCTTTTAGCATACTTTTCGATCATATTAGCTCTCCGGAGTGTTTTTGCGCACGCTTCGCTGTTGGAGAAGGTACTCTCCTGCGTAATTTTATAAGATACTTGCTATACAAAGTTAGTCAAATTGTACACATTTTCGGTCACCGTAAAATATTTTGTCTTGATATTAACAGAATTTATATTGAACGTTGCGTCGAACCCGTTGCGTAGACTACTCGTTTGTGTAGATCGGACCTGATCCACTTAAAAAAAATCGCAATATGGATTTTGTTTGCAATAATTTTAGCGTTTTTAACTACTTAAGACACTGAATATGTGTCGTTTTAAAGCTCAGTTTGAAATGTTTTAGTTTGTCATTTCTGTTCAAATTGATCATCTTTTAGCATACTTTTCGATTAAATTTGCTCACCAAAGTGTTTGTGCGCACGTTCCTGCTGTTGAAGAAGATACTTTTTGCGATATTTTTAAAGATACATCCCAAACAAAGTTAGTCGAATTTTACACTTTTTCGGTTACCGTGAAATATTTTAACTTGATATTAACCGACTTTATATTGACCGTCGCGTTGATGCCGATGCGTAGACACCTCGTTTATGTAAACCGGACATGTAGCATTTTAAAAACATCGCAATATGGATTCTGTTTGCAATAATTTAAGCGTTTTCACCTACTTTAGACACTGAATATTTGTTGTTTTAAAGCTCAGTTTGAAATGTTTTAGTTTGTCGTTTCTGTTCAAATCGATCATCTTTTAGCATACTTTTCTTTTTTATTAGCTCACCGAAGTGGTTTTGCGCACGCTCCGCTGTTGAAGTAGATACTGTTTTGCGATATTTTAAAAGATACATCCCATAAAAAGTTAGTCGAATTATACACTTTTTCGGTTACCGTGAAATATTTTAACTTGATATTAACCGACTTTATATTGACCGTCGCGTCGATGCCGTTGCGTAGACACCTCGTTTATGTAAACCGGACATGTAGCATTTTAAAAACATCGCAATATGGATTCTGTTTGCAATAATTTTAGTGTTTTCACCTACTTTAGACACTGAATATTTGTCGATTTGAAGCTCAGTTTGAAATGTTTTAGTTTGTCGTTTCTGTTCACATCGATAATCTTTTAACATGTTTTTGGTTTTTATTACCTCACCGAAGTGGTTTTGCGCACGTTTTGCTATTCTAGGAGATACTTTTTTGCGATATTTTAAAAGATACATGCCATACAAAGTAAGTCGAATTTTACACTTTTTCGGTCACCGTGAAATATTTTGTCTTGATATTAACCGACTTTATATTGACTGTCGCGTCGAGCTCGTTGCGTAGACACCTCGTTTGTGTAGATCAAACCTGTTGCACTTCAAAAACATTGCAATCTGGATTCTGTTTGCAATAATTTTAGCGTTTTCACACACTTTAGTCACTGAATATGTGTCGTTTTAAAGCTCAGTTTGAAATGTTTTAGTTTGTCATTTCTGTTCGGATCGATCATCTTTTAGCATACTTTTCGATCATATTAGCTCTCCGGAGTGTTTTTGCGCACGCTTCGCTGTTGGAGAAGGTACTCTCCTGCGTAATTTTATAAGATACTTGCTATACAAAGTTAGTCAAATTGTACACATTTTCGGTCACCGTAAAATATTTTGTCTTGATATTAACAGAATTTATATTGAACGTTGCGTCGAACCCGTTGCGTAGACTACTCGTTTGTGTAGATCGGACCTGATCCACTTAAAAAAAATCGCAATATGGATTTTGTTTGCAATAATTTTAGCGTTTTTAACTACTTAAGACACTGAATATGTGTCGTTTTAAAGCTCAGTTTGAAATGTTTTAGTTTGTCATTTCTGTTCAAATTGATCATCTTTTAGCATACTTTTCGATTAAATTTGCTCACCAAAGTGTTTGTGCGCACGTTCCTGCTGTTGAAGAAGATACTTTTTGCGATATTTTTAAAGATACATCCCAAACAAAGTTAGTCGAATTTTACACTTTTTCGGTTACCGTGAAATATTTTAACTTGATATTAACCGACTTTATATTGACCGTCGCGTTGATGCCGATGCGTAGACACCTCGTTTATGTAAACCGGACATGTAGCATTTTAAAAACATCGCAATATGGATTCTGTTTGCAATAATTTAAGCGTTTTCACCTACTTTAGACACTGAATATTTGTTGTTTTAAAGCTCAGTTTGAAATGTTTTAGTTTGTCGTTTCTGTTCAAATCGATCATCTTTTAGCATACTTTTCTTTTTTATTAGCTCACCGAAGTGGTTTTGCGCACGCTCCGCTGTTGAAGTAGATACTGTTTTGCGATATTTTAAAAGATACATCCCATAAAAAGTTAGTCGAATTATACACTTTTTCGGTTACCGTGAAATATTTTAACTTGATATTAACCGACTTTATATTGACCGTCGCGTCGATGCCGTTGCGTAGACACCTCGTTTATGTAAACCGGACATGTAGCATTTTAAAAACATCGCAATATGGATTCTGTTTGCAATAATTTTAGTGTTTTCACCTACTTTAGACACTGAATATTTATAGTTTTACAGCTCAGTTTGAAATGTTTTAGTTTGTCGTTTCTGTTCACATCGATAATCTTTTAGCATGTTTTTGGTTTTTATTACCTTACCGAAGTGGTTTTGCGCACGTTTCGCTATTCTAGGAGGTACTCTTTTGCGATATTTTAAAAGAAACATGCCATACAAAGTAAGTCGAATTTAACACTTTTTCGGTCACCGTGAAATATTTTGTCTTGATATTAACCGACTTTATATTGACCGTCGCGACGATGCCGTTGCGTAGTCACCTCGTTTATGTAGACCGGACCTGTAGCATTTTAAAAACTTCGCAATATGGATTCTGTTTGCAATAATTTGAGCGTTTTCACCTACTTTAAACACTGAATATTTGTCGTTTTGAAGCTCTGTTTGAAATGTTTTAGTTTGTCGTTTCTGTTCAAATCGATCATCTTTAAGCATTTTTTTCTTTTTTAATTAGCTCACCGGAGTGTTTTTGCGCACGGTCCGCTGTTAAAATAGGTACTGTTTTGCGATATTTTAAAAAATACATCCCATAAAAAGTTAGTCGAATTTTACACTTTTTCGGTTACCGTGAATTATTTTAACTTGATATTAACCTACTTTATATTGACCGTCGCGTCGAGCCCGTTGCGTAGACACCTCGTATGTGTAGATCGAACCTGTTTCACTTCAAAAACATCGCAATATGGATTCTGTTTGCAATAATTTTAACGTTTTCACCTTCTTTAGACACTGAATATTTGTCGTTTTAAAGCTTAGTTTGAAATGTTTTAGTTTGTCGTTTCTGTTCAAATCGATCATCTTTTAGCATGTTTTTGGTTTTTATTAGCTCACCGAAGTGGTTCTGCGCACGCTTTGCTGTTAAAATAGGTACTCTTTTGCGATATTTTAAAAAATACATCCCATACAAAGTTAGTCGAATTTTACACTTTTTCGGTCACCGTGAAATATTTTGTCTTGATATTAACCGACTTTATATTGACCGTCGCGTCGATGCCGTTGCGTAGTCACCTCGTTTATGTAGACCGGACATGTAGCATTTTAAAAACTTCGCAATATGGATTCTGTTTGCAATAATTTTAGCGTTTTCACCTACTTTAAACACTGAATATTTGTCGTTTTGAAGCTCAGTTTGAAATGTTTTAGTTTGTCGTTTTTGTTCAAATCGATCATCTTTTAGCATACTTTTTGATCACATTAGCTCACCGAAGTGGTTTTGCGCACGCACCGCTGTTGAAGTAGGAACTCTTTTGCGATATTTTTTAAGATACATACCATACAAAGTTAGTCAAATTTTACACTTTTCCGGTCACCGTGAAATATTTTGTCTTGATATTAACCGACTTTATATTGACCGTCGCGTCGAGCCCGTTGCGTAGACACCTCGTTTGTGTTGATCGGACCTGTTGCACTTCAAAAACATCGCAATATGGATTCTGTTTGCAATAACTTTAGCGTTTTCACCTACTTTAGACACTGAATGTTTGTCGTTTTAAAGTTCAGTTTGAAATGTTTTAGTTTGTCGTTTCTGTTCAAATCGATCATCTTTTATCATACATTTGGATCACATTAGCTCACCGAAGTGGTTTTTCGCACGCTTCGCTGTTGAAGTAGGTACTTTCCTCCGTTATTTTAAAAGATACATGCCATACAAAGTTAGTCGAATCTTACACTTTTTCGGTCACCGTGAAATATTTTGTCTTGATATTAACCGACTTTATATTGACCGTCGCGTCGAGGCCGTTGCGAAGACACCTCGTTTGTGTAGATCGGACCTGTTGCACTTCAAAAACATCGCAATATGGATTCTGTTTATAATAACTTTAGCGTTTTCACCTACTTTAGACACTGAATATTTGTCGTTTTAAAGCTCAGTTTGAAATGTTTTAGTTTGTCATTTCTGTTCAAATCGATCATCTTTTATCATACTTTTCGATCATATTAGCTCACCAGAGTGGTTCTGCGCACGCTTCGCTGTTGAAGAAGGTACTTTCCTGCGTTATTTTTAAAGATACATGCCATACAAAGTTAGTCGAATCTTACACTTTTTCGGTCACCGTGAAATATTTTGTCTTGATATTAACCGACTTTATATTGACCGTCGCGTCGAGGCCGTTGCGAAGACACCTCGTTTGTGTAGATCGGACCTGTTGCACTTCAAAAACATCGCAATATGGATTCTGTTTATAATAACTTTAGCGTTTTCACCTACTTTAGACACTGAATATTTGTCGTTTTAAAGCTCAGTTTGAAATGTTTTAGTTTGTCATTTCTGTTTAAATCGATCATCTTTTATCATACTTTTCGATCACATTAGCTCACCAGAGTGGTTCTACGCACGCTCCGCTGTTGGAGTAGGTACTTTCCTACGTTATTTTAAAAGATACATGCCATACAAAGTTAGTCGAATCTTACACTTTTTCGGTCACCGTGAAATATTTTGTCTTGATATTAACCGACTTTATATTGACCGTCGCGTCGAGCCCGTTGCGTAGACACCTCGTTTGTGTAGATCGCACCTGTTGCACTTCAAAATTATCGCAAAAAGGATTCTGTTTGCAATAATTTTAGCGTTTTCACCTACTTTAGACACTGAATATTTGTCGTTTTAAAGCTCAGTTTGAAATGTTTTAGTTTGTCGTTTCTGTTCAAATCGATCATCTTTTAGCATACTTTTCGATTATATTAGCTCACCAGAGAAATTTTGCGCTCGCTTCACTATTCTAGTAGGTACTCTCCTGCGTTATTAAAAAAAGATACATCTCATACAAAGTTAGTCGAATCTTACACTCTTTCGGTCACCGTGAAATATTTTGTCTTCATATTAACCGACTTTATATTGACCGTCGCGTCGAGCCCGTTGCGTTGACACCTCGTTTGTGTAGATCGGACCTGTTGCACTTCAATAACATCGCAATATGTATTCTGTTTGTAATAATTTAAGCTTTTTACCTACTTTAGACACTGAATATTTGTCGTTTTAAAGCTCAGTTTAAAATGATTTAGTTTGTCGTTTCTGTTCAAATCGATCATCTTTTACCATACTTTTCGATCATATTAGCTCACCAGAGTTGTTCTGCGCACGCTCCGCTGTTGAAGTAGGTATTTTCCTGCGTTATTTTTAAAGATACATGAAATACAAATTAAGTCAAATTTTACACATTTTCGGTCACCGTGAAATATTTTGTCTTGATATTAACCGACTTTATATTGACCGTCGCGTCGAGGCCGTTGCGTAGACACCTCGTTTGTGTAGATCGGACCTGTTGCACTTCAAAAACATCGCAATATGGATTCTGTTTGCAATAATTTTAGCGTTTTTACCTACTTTGGACACTGAATATTTGTCGTTTTAAAGCTCAGTTTGAAATGTTGTAGTTTGTCGTTTCTGTTCAAATCGATCATCTTTTATCATACTTTTCGATCATATTAGCTCACCAGAGTGGTTTTGCGCACGCTCCGCTGTTGAATAAGGTACTTTCCTGCGTTATTTTTAAAGATACATGCCATACAAATTAAGTCAAATTTTACACATTTTCGGTCACCGTGAAATATTGTGTCTTGATATTAACCGACTTTATATTGACCGTCGCGTCGAGGCCGTTGCGTCGACACCTCGTTTGTGTAGATCGGACCTGTTGCACTTCAAAAACATCGTAATATGGATTCTGTTTGCAATAATTTTAGCGTTTTACCTACTTTAGAAACTGAATATTTGTCGTTTTAAAGCTCAGTTTGAAATGTTTTAGTTTGTCGTTTCTGTTCAAATTGATCATCTTTTAGCATACTTTTCGATTATATTAGCTCACCAGTGGGATTTTGCGCTCGCTTCACTATTCAAGTAGGTACTCTCCTGCGTTATTAAAAAAAGATTCATCTCATACAAAGTTAGTCGAATCTTACAATTTTTCGGTCACCGTGAAATATTTTGTCTTCATATTAACCGACTTTATATTGACCGTCGCGTCGAGGCCGTTGCGTGGCCACCTTGTTTGTGTAGATCGGACCTGTTGCACTTCAAAAACATTGCAATATGGATTCTGTTTGCAATACCTTTAGCGTTTTCACCTACTTTAGACACTGAATATTTGTCGTTTTAAAGCTTAGTTTGAAATGTTTTAGTTTGTCGTTTTTGTTCAAATCGATCATCTTTTAGCATACTTTTTGATCACATTAGCTCACCGAAGTGGTTTTGCGCACGCACCGCTGTTGAAGTACGAACTCTTTTGCGATATTTTTAAAGATACATGCCATACAAAGTTAGTAGAATCTTACACTTTTTCGGTCACCGTGAAATATTTTGTCTTGATATTAACCGACTTTATTTTGACCGTCGCGTCGAGCCCGTTGCGTAGACACCTCGTTTGTATAGATCGGACCTGTTGCACTTCAAAAACATCGCAATATGGATTCTGTTTGTAATAATTTAAGCTTTTTTATCTACTTTAGACACTGAATATTTGTCGTTTTAAAGCTCAGTTTGAAATGTTTTAGTTTGTCGTTTCTGTTCAAATCGATCATCTTTTATCATACATTTGGATCACATTAGCTCACCGGAGTGGTTTTTCGCACGCTTCGCTGTTGAAGTAGGTACTTTCCTCCGTTATTTTAAAAGATACATGCCATACAAAGTTAGTCGAATCTTACACTTTTTCGGTCACCGTGAAATATTTTGTCTTGATATTAACCGACTTTATATTGACCGTCGCGTCGAGGCCGTTGCGAAGACACCTCGTTTGTGTAGATCGGACCTGTTGCACTTCAAAAACATCGCAATATGGATTCTGTTTATAATAACTTTAGCGTTTTCACCTACTTTAGACACTGAATATTTGTCGTTTTAAAGCTCAGTTTGAAATGTTTTAGTTTGTCATTTCTGTTTAAATCGATCATCTTTTATCATACTTTTCGATCACATTAGCTCACCAGAGTGGTTCTACGCACGCTCCGCTGTTGGAGTAGGTACTTTCCTACGTTATTTTAAAAGATACATGCCATACAAAGTTAGTCGAATCTTACACTTTTTCGGTCACCGTGAAATATTTTGTCTTGATATTAACCGACTTTATATTGACCGTCGCGTCGAGCCCGTTGCGTAGACACCTCGTTTGTGTAGATCGGACCTGTTGCACTTCAAAAACATCGCAATATGGATTCTGTTTGCAATAATTTTAGCGTTTTCACCTACTTTAGACACTGAATATTTGTCGTTTTAAAGCTCAGTTTGAAATGTTTTAGTTTGTCGTTTCTGTTCAAATCGATCATCTTTTAGCATACTTTTCGATCATATTAGCTCACCAGAGTTGTTCTGCGCACGCTCCGCTGTTGAAGTAGGTATTTTCCTGCGTTATTTTTAAAGATACATGCCATACAAATTAAGTCAAATTTTACACATTTTCGGTCACCGTGAAATATTTTGTTTTGATATTAACCGACTTTATATTGACCGTCGCGTCGAGGCCGTTGCGTGGACACCTCGTTTGTGTAGATCGCACCTGTTGCACTTCAAAATTATCGCAAAAAGGATTCTGTTTGCAATAATTTTAGCGTTTTCACCTACTTTAGACACTGAATATTTGTCGTTTTAAAGCTCAGTTTGAAATGTTTTAGTTTGTCGTTTCTGTTCAAATAGATCATCTTTTAGCATACTTTTCGATCATATTAGCTCATTGGAGTGTTTTTGCGCACACTTCGATGTTCTAGTAGATACTCTTTTGCGATATTTCAAAAGATACAACCCATAAAAAGTTAGTCGAATTTTACACTTTTTCGGTCACCGTGAAAAATTTTGTCGTGATATTAACCGACTTTATATTGACCGTTGCGTCGAACCCGTTGCGTTGACTACACGTTTGTGTAGATCGGACCTGTTGCACTTCAAAAACATCGCAATATGGATTCTGTTTGCAATAATTTTAGTGTTTTCATCTACTTTAGACACTGAATTTTTGTCGTTTTAAAGCTCAGTTTGAAATGTTTTAGTTTGTCGTTTCTGTTCAAATCGATCATCTTTTAGCATACTTTTCGATTATATTAGCTCACCAGAGAAATTTTGCGCTCGCTTCACTATTCTAGTAGGTACTCTCCTGCGTTATTAAAAAAAAATGCATCTCATACAAAGTTAGTCGAATCTTACACTCTTTCGGTCACCGTGAAATATTTTGTCTTCATATTAACCGACTTTATATTGACCGTCGCGTCGAGCCCGTTGCGTAGACACCTCGTTTGTGTAGATCGGACCTGTTGCACTTCAAAAACATTGCAATATGGATTCTGTTTGCAATAACTTTAGCGTTTTCACCTACTTAAGACACTGAATATTTGTCGTTTTAAAGCTCAGTTTGAAATGTTTAAGTTTGTTGCTTCTGTTCAAATCGATCATCTTTTAGCATACTTTTTGATCACATTAGCTCACCGAAGTGGTTTTGCGCACGCACCGCTGTTGAAGTAGGAACTCTTTTGCGATATTTTTAAAGATACATCCCATACAAAGTTAGTCAAATTTTACAGTTTTCCGGTCACCGTGAAATATTTTGTCTTGATATTAACCGACTTTATATTGACCGTCGCGTCGAGCCCGTTGCGTAGACACCTCGTTTGTGTAGATCGGACCTGTTGCACTTCAAAAACATCGCAATATGGATTCTGTTTGCAATAACTTTAGCGTTTTCACCTACTTTAGACACTGAATATTTGTCGTTTTAAAGCTCAGTTTGAAATGTTTTAGTTTGTCGTTTCTGTTCAAATCGATCATCTTTTATCATACATTTTGATCACATTAGCTCACCGGAGTGGTTCTACGCACGCTTCGCTGTTGAAGTAGGTACTTTCCTCAGTTATTTTAAAAGATACATGCCATACAAATTTAGTCGAATCTTACACTTTTTCGGTCACCGTGAAATATTTTGTCTTGATATTAACCGACTTTATATTGACCGTCGCGTCGAGGCCGTTGCGAAGACACCTCGTTTGTGTAGATCGGACCTGTTGCACTTCAAAAACATGTCAATATGTATTCTGTTTGTAATAATTTAAGCTTTTTACCTACTTTAGACACTGAATATTTGTCGTTTTAAAGCTCAGTTTGAAATGATTTAATTTGTCGTTTCTGTTCAAATCGATCATCTTTTACCATACTTTTCGATCATATTAGCTCACCAGAGTTGTTCTGCGCACGCTCCGCTGTTGAAGTAGGTATTTTCCTGCGTTATTTTTAAAGATACATGCCATACAAATTAAGTCAAATTTTACACATTTTCGGTCACCGTGAAATATTTTGTCTTGATATTAACCGACTTTCTATTGACCGTTGCGTCGAGGCCGTTGCGTAGACACCTCGTTTGTGTAGATCGGACATGTTGCACTTTAAAAACATCGCAATATGGATTCTGTTTGTAATAATTTAAGCTTTTTTATCTACTTAAGACACTGAATATTTGTCGTTTTAAGGCTCAGTTTGAAATGTTTTAGTTTGTCGTTTCTGTTTAAATCGATCATTTTTTATCATACATTTCGATCATATTAGCTCACCGGAGTGGTTCTACTCACGCTTCGCTGTTGAAGTAGGTACTTTCCTCCGTTATTTTAAAAGATACATGCCATACAAAGTTAGTCGAATCTTACACTTTTTCGGTCACCGTGAAATATTTTGTCTTGATATTAACCGACTTTATATTGACCGTCGCGTCGAGGCCGTTGCGAAGACACCTCGTTTGTGTAGATCGAACCTGTTGCACTTCAAAAACATGTCAATATGTATTCTGTTTGTAATAATTTAAGCTTTTTACCTACTTTAGACACTGAATATTTGTCGTTTTAAAGCTCAGTTTGAAATGATTTAGTTTGTCGTTTCTGTTCAAATCGATCATCTTTTACCATACTTTTCGATCATATTAGCTCACCAGAGTTGTTCTGCGCACGCTCCGCTGTTGAAGTAGGTATTTTCCTGCGTTATTTTTAAAGATACATGCCATACAAATTAAGTCAAATTTTACACATTTTCGGTCACCGTGAAATATTTTGTCTTGATATTAACCGACTTTATATTGACCGTTGCGTCGAGGCCGTTGCGTAGACACCTCGTTTGTGTAGATCGGACCTGTTGCACTTCAAAAACATCGCAATATGGATTCTGTTTGCAATAATTTTAGCTTTTTTACCTACTTTAGACACTGAATATTTGTCGTTTTAAAGCTCAGTTTGAAATGTTTTAGTTTGTCGTTTCTGTTCAAATCGATCATCTTTTACCATACTTTTCGATCATATTAGCTCACCAGAGTTGTTCTGCGCACGTTTCGCTGTTGAAGTAGGTATTTTCCTGCGTTATTTTAAAAGAAACATGCCATACAAAGTTAGTCAAATTTTACACTTTTCCGGTCACCGTGAAATATTTTGTCCTGATATTAACCGACTTTATATTGACCGTCGCGTCGAGCCCGTTGCGTAGACACCTCGTTTGTGTAGATCGGACCTGTTGCACTTCAAAAACATCGCAATATGGATTTTGTTTGCAATAACTTTAGCGTTTTCACCTACTTTAGACACTGAATATTTGTCGTTTTAAAGCTCAGTTTGAAATGTTTTAGTTTGTCGTTTCTGTTCAAATCGATCATCTTTTATCATACTTTTCGATCATATTAGCTCACCAGAGTGGTTCTGCGCACGCTTCGCTGTTGAAGAAGGTACTTTCCTGCGTTATTTTTAAAGATACATGCCATACAAATTAAGTCAAATTTTACACATTTTCGGTCACCGTGAAATATTTTGTTTTGATATTAACCGACTTTATATTGACTTCGCGTCGAGGCCGTTGCGTGGACACCTCGTTTGTGTAGATCGCACCTGTTGCACTTCAAAATTATCGCAAAAAGGATTCTGTTTGCAATAATTTTAGCGTTTTCACCTACTTTAGACACTGAATATTTGTCGTTTTAAAGCTCAGTTTGAAATGTTTTAGTTTGTCGTTTCTGTTCAAATCGATCATCTTTTATCATTCTTTTCGATCTTATTAGCTCACCGGAGTGGTTCTACGCACGCTTCGCTGTTGAAGTAGGTATTTTCCTGCGTTATTTTAAAAGATACATGCCATACAAAGTTAGTCGAATCTTACACTTTTTCGGTCACCGTGAAATATTTTGTCTTGATATTAACCGACTTTATATTGACCGTCGCGTCGAGGCCGTTGCGTTGACACCTCGTTTGTGTAGATCGGACCTGTTGCACTTCAAAAAAATTGCAATATGTATTCTGTTTGTAATAATTTAAGCTTTTTACCTACTTTAGACACTGAATATTTGTCGTTTTAAAGCTCAGTTTGAAATGTTTTAGTTTGTCGTTTCTGTTCAAATAGATCATCTTTTAGCATACTTTTCGATCATATTAGCTCATTGGAGTGTTTTTGCGCACACTTCGATGTTCTAGTAGATACTCTTTTGCGATATTTCAAAAGATACAACCCATAAAAAGTTAGTCGAATTTTACACTTTTTTGGTCATCGTGAAAAATTTTGTCGTGATATTAACCGACTTTATATTGACCGTTGCGTCGAACCCGTTGCGTTGACTACACGTTTGTGTAGATCGGACCTGTTGCACTTCAAAAACATCGCAATATGGATTCTGTTTGCAATAATTTTAGTGTTTTCATCTACTTTAGACACTGAATTTTTGTCGTTTTAAAGCTCAGTTTGAAATGTTTTAGTTTGTCGTTTCTGTTCAAATCGATCATCTTTTAGCATACTTTTCGATTATATTAGCTCACCAGAGAAATTTTGCGCTCGCTTCACTATTCTAGTAGGTACTCTCCTGCGTTATTAAAAAAAAATACATCTCATACAAAGTTAGTCGAATCTTACACTCTTTCGGTCACCGTGAAATATTTTGTCTTCATATTAACCGACTTTATATTGACCGTCGCGTCGAGCCCGTTGCGTAGACACCTCGTTTGTGTAGATCGGACCTGTTGCACTTCAAAAACATTGCAATATGGATTCTGTTTGCAATAACTTTAGCGTTTTCACCTACTTAAGACACTGAATATTTGTCGTTTTAAAGCTCAGTTTGAAATGTTTTAGTTTGTTGCTTCTGTTCAAATCGATCATCTTTTAGCATACTTTTTGATCACATTAGCTCACCGAAGTGGTTTTGCGCACGCACCGCTGTTGAAGTAGGAACTCTTTTGCGATATTTTTAAAGATACATCCCATACAAAGTTAGTCAAATTTTACACTTTTCCGGTCACCGTGAAATATTTTGTCTTGATATTAACCGACTTTATATTGACCGTCGCGTCGAGCCCGTTGCGTAGACACCTCGTTTGTGTAGATCGGACCTGTTGCACTTCAAAAACATCGCAATATGGATTCTGTTTGCAATAACTTTAGCGTTTTCACCTACTTTAGACACTGAATATTTGTCGTTTTAAAGCTCAGTTTGAAATGTTTTAGTTTGTCGTTTCTGTTCAAATCGATCATCTTTTATCATACATTTCGATCACATTAGCTCACCGGAGTGGTTCTACGCACGCTTCGCTGTTGAAGTAGGTACTTTCCTCCGTTATTTTAAAAGATACATGCCATACAAATTTAGTCGAATCTTACACTTTTTCGGTCACCGTGAAATATTTTGTCTTGATATTAACCGACTTTATATTGACCGTCGCGTCGAGGCCGTTGCGAAGACACCTCGTTTGTGTAGATCGGACCTGTTGCACTTCAAAAACATGTCAATATGTATTCTGTTTGTAATAATTTAAGCTTTTTACCTACTTTAGACACTGAATATTTGTCGTTTTAAAGCTCAGTTTGAAATGATTTAATTTGTCGTTTCTGTTCAAATCGATCATCTTTTATCATACTTTTCGATCATATTAGCTCACCAGAGTTGTTCTGCGCACGCTCCGCTGTTGAAGTAGGTATTTTCCTGCGTTATTTTTAAAGATACATGCCATACAAATTAAGTCAAATTTTACACATTTTCGGTCACCGTGAAATATTTTGTCTTGATATTAACCGACTTTCTATTGACCGTTGCGTCGAGGCCGTTGCGTAGACACCTCGTTTGTGTAGATCGGACCTGTTGCACTTTAAAAACATCGCAATATGGATTCTGTTTGTAATAATTTAAGCTTTTTTACCTACTTTAGACACTGAATATTTGTCGTTTTAAAGCTCAGTTTGAAATGTTTTAGTTTGTCGTTTCTGTTTAAATCGATCATCTTTTATCATACATTTCGATCACATTAGCTCACCGGAGTGGTTCTACTCACGCTTCGCTGTTGAAGTAGGTACTTTCCTCCGTTATTTTAAAAGATACATGCCATACAAAGTTAGTCGAATCTTACACTGTTTCGGTCACCGTGAAATATTTTGTCTTGATATTAACCGACTTTATATTGACCGTCGCGTCGAGGCCGTTGCGAAGACACCTCGTTTGTGTAGATCGGACCTGTTGCACTTCAAAAACATGTCAATATGTATTCTGTTTGTAATAATTTAAGCTTTTTACCTACTTTAGACACTAAATATTTGTCGTTTTAAAGCTCAGTTTGAAATGATTTAGTTTGTCGTTTCTGTTCAAATCGATCATCTTTTACCATACTTTTCGATCATATTAGCTCACCAGAGTTGTTCTGCGCACGCTCCGCTGTTGAAGTAGGTATTTTCCTGCGTTATTTTTAAAGATACATGCCATACAAATTAAGTCAAATTTTAAACATTTTCGGTCACCGTGAAATATTTTGTCTTGATATTAACCGACTTTATATTGACCGTTGCGTCGAGGCCGTTGCGTAGACACCTCGTTTGTGTAGATCGGACCTGTTGCACTTTTAAAACATCGCAATATGGATTCTGTTTGTAATAATTTAAGCTTTTTTACCTACTTTAGACACTGAATATTTGTCGTTTTAAAGCTCAGTTTGAAATGTTTTAGTTTGTCGTTTCTGTTCAAATCGATCATCTTTTACCATACTTTTCGATCATATTAGCTCATCAGAGTTGTTTTGCGCACGTTTCGCTGTTGAAGTAGGTATTTTCCTGCGTTATTTTAAAAGATACATGCCATACAAAGTTAGTCAAATTTTACACTTTTCCAGTCACCGTGAAATATTTTGTCTTGATATTAACCGACTTTATATTGACCGTCGCGTCGAGCCCGTTGCGTAGAAACCTCGTTTGTATAGATCGGACCTGTTGCACTTCAAAAAAATCGCAATATGGATTTTGTTTGCAATAACTTTAGCGTTTTCACCTACTTTAGACACTGAATATTTGTCGTTTTAAAGCTCAGTTTGAAATGTTTTAGTTTGTCGTTTCTGTTCAAATCGATCATCTTTTATCATTCTTTTCGATCTTATTAGCTCACCGGAGTGGTTCTACGCACGCTTCGCTGTTGAAGTAGGTATTTTCCTGCGTTATTTTAAAAGATACATGCCATACAAATTTAGTCGAATCTTACACTTTTTCGGTCACCGTGAAATATTTTGTCTTGATATTAACCGACTTTATATTGACCGTCGCGTCGAGGCCGTTGCGTAGACACCTCGTTTGTGTAGATCGGACCTGTTGCACTTCAAAAACATGTCAATATGTATTCTGTTTGTAATAATTTAAGCTTTTTTACCTACTTTAGACACTGAATATTTGTCGTTTTAAAGCTCAGTTTGAAATGTTTTAGTTTGTCGTTTCTGTTCAAATCGATCATCTTTTATCATATTTTTCGATCACATTAGCTCACCGGAGTGGTTCTACGCACGCTCCGCTGTTGAAGTAGGTACTTTCCTCCGTTATTTTAGAAGATACATGCCATACAAAGTTAGTCGAATCTTACACTTTTTCGGTCACCGTGAAATATTTTGTCTTGATATTAACCGACTTTATATTGACCGTCGCGTCGAGGCCGTTGCGTGGCCACCTCGTTTGTGTAGATCGAACCTGTTGCACTTCAAAAACATCGCAATATGGATTCTGTTTGCAATAATTTTAGCGTTTTCACCTACTTTAGACACTGAATATTTGTCTTTTTAAATTCAGTTTGAAATGTTTTAGTTTGTCGTTTCTGTTCAAATCGATCATCTTTTACCATGATTTTCGATCATATTAGCTCACCAGAGTTGTTCTGCGCACGCTCCGCTGTTAAAGTAGGTATTTTTCTGCGTTATTTTAAAAGATACATGCCATACAAAGTTAGTCGAATCTTACACTTTTCCGGTCACCGTGAAATATTTTGTCTTGATATTAACCGACTTTATATTGACCGTTGCGTTGAGGCCGTTGCGTAGACACCTCGTTTGTGTAGATCGGACCTGTTGCACTTCAAAAACATCGCAATATGGATTCTGTTTGCAATAATTTTAGCGTTTTCACCTACTTTAGACACTGAATATTTGTCGTTTTAAAGCTCAGTTTGAAATGTTTTAGTTTGTCGTTTCTGTTCAAATCGATCATCTTTTAGCATACTTTTTAATCACATTAGCTCACCGAAGTGGTTTTGCGCACGCACCGCTGTTGAAGTAGGAACTCTTTTGCGATATTTTTAAAGATACATCCCATACAAAGTTAGTCGAATTTTACACATTTCCGGTCACCGTGAAATATTTTGTCTTGATATTAACCGACTTTATATTGACCGTCGCGTCGAGCCCGTTGCGTAGACACCTCGTTTGTATAGATCGGACCTGTTGCACTTCAAAAACCTTGCAATATGGATTTTGTTTGCAATAACTTTAGCGTTTTCACCTACTTTAGACACTGAATATTTGTCGTTTTAAAGCTCAGTTTGAAATGTTTTAGTTTGTCGTTTCTGTTCAAATCGATCACTTTTATTATACTTTTCGATCTTATTAGCTCACCGGAGTGGTTCTACGCACGCTTCGCTGTTGAAGTAGGTACTTTACTCCGTTATTTTAAAAGATACATGCCATACAAAGTTAGTCGAATCTTACACTTTTTCGGTCACCGTGAAATATTTTGTCTTGATATTAACCGACTTTATATTGACCGTCGCGTCGAGGCCGTTGCGTTGACACCTCGTTTGTGTAGATCGGACCTGTTGCACTTCAAAAAAATTGCAATATGTATTCTGTTTGTAATAATTTAATCTTTTTACCTACTTTAGACACTGAATATTTGTCGTTTTAAAGCTCAGTTTGAAATGTTTTTAGTTTGTCGTTTCTGTTCAAATCGATCATCTTTTATCATACTTTTTGATCATATTAGCTCACCAGAGTGGTTCTGCGCACGCTCCGCTGTTGAAGTAAGTACATTCCTGCGATATGTTTAAAGATACATGCCATAAAAATTAAGTAAAATTTTACACATTTTCGGTCACCGTGAAATATTGTGTCTTGATATTAACCGACTTTATATTGACCGTCGCGTCGAGGCCGTTGCGTAGACACCTCGTTTGTGTAGATCAGACCTGTTGCACTTCAAAAACATCGCAATATGGATTCTGTTTATAATAACTTTAGCGTTTTCACCTACTTTAGACACTGAATATTTGTCGTTTTAAAGCTCAGTTTGAAATGATTTAGTTTGTCGTTTCTGTTCAAATCGATCACTTTTATTATACTTTTCGATCTTATTAACTCACCGGAGTGGTTCTACGCACGCTTCGCTGTTGAAGTAGGTACTTTACTCCGTTATTTTAAAAGATACATGCCATACAAAGTTAGTCGAATCTTACACTTTTTCGGTCACCGTGAAATATTTTGTCTTAATATTAACCGACTTTATATTGACCGTCGCGTCGAGGCCGTTGCGAAGACACCTCTTTTGTGTAGATCGGACCTGTTGCACTTCAAAAACATGTCAATATGTATTCTGTTTGTAATAATTTAAGCTTTTTTACCTACTTTAGACACTGAATATTTGTCGTTTTAAAGCTCAGTTTGAAATGTTTTAGTTTGTCGTTTCTGTTCAAATCGATCATCTTTTATCATACTTTTCGATCACATTAGCTCACCAGAGTGGTTCTACGCACGCTCCGCTGTTAAAGTAGGTACTTTCCTCCGTTATTTTAGAATATACATGCCATACAAAGTTAGTCGAATCTTACACTTTTTCGGTCACCGTGAAATATTTTGTCTTGATATTAACCGACTTTATATTGACCGTCGCGTCGAGGCCGTTGCGTGGCCACCTCGTTTGTGTAGATCGAACCTGTTGCACTTCAAAAACATCGCAATATGGATTCTGTTTGCAATAATTTTAGCGTTTTCACCTACTTTAGACACTGAATATTTGTCGTTTTAAAGCTCAGTTTGAAATGTTTTAGTTTGTCGTTTCTGTTCAAATCGATCATGTTTTATCATACTTTTTGATCATATTAGCTCACCAGAGTGGTTCTGCGCACGCTCCGCTGTTGAAGTAAGTACATTCCTGCGATATGTTTAAAGATACATTCCATAAAAATTAAGTAAAATTTTACACATTTTCGGTCACCGTGAAATATTGTGTCTTGATATTAACCGACTTTATATTGACCGTCGCGTCGAGGCCGTTGCGTTGACACCTCGTTTGTGTAGATCAGACCTGTTGCACTTCAAAAACATCGCAATATGGATTCTGTTTATAATAACTTTAGCGTTTTCACCTACTTTAGACACTGAATATTTGTCGTTTTAAAGCTCAGTTTGAAATGATTTAGTTTGTCGTTTCTGTTCAAATCGATCATCTTTTAGCATACTTTTCGATCATATTAGCTCACCGGAGTGGTTCTACGCACGCTCCGCTGTTGAAGTAGGTACTTTCCTCCGTTTTTTTTAAAAAATATATGCCATACAAAGTTAGTCGAATCTTACACTTTTTCGGTCACCGTGAAATATTTTGTCTTGATATTAACCGACTTTATATTGACCGTCGCGTCGAGGCCGTTGCGTAGACACCTCGTTTGTGTAGATCGGACCTGTTGCACTTCAAAAACATGTCAATATGTATTCTGTTTGTTATAATTTAAGCTTTTTTACCTACTTTAGACACTGAATATTTGTCGTTTTAAAGCTCAGTTTGAAATGTTTTAGTTTGTCGTTTCTGTTCAAATCGATCATCTTTTATCATACTTTTCGATCACATTAGCTCACCGGAGTGGTTCTACGCACGCTCCGCTGTTGAAGTAGGTACTTTCCTCCGTTATTTTAGAAGATACATGCCATACAAAGTTAGTCGAATCTTACACTTTTTCGGTCACCGTGAAATATTTTGTCTTGATATTAACCGACTTTATATTGACCGTCGCGTCGAGGCCGTTGCGTGGCCACCTCGTTTGTGTAGATCGGACCTGTTGCACTTCAAAAACATCGCAATATGGATTCTGTTTGCAATAATTTTAGCGTTTTCACCTACTTTAGACACTGAATATTTGTCTTTTTAAATTCAGTTTGAAATGTTTTAGTTTGTCGTTTCTGTTCAAATCGATCATCTTTTACCATACTTTTCGATCATATTAGCTCACCAGAGTTGTTCTGCGCACGCTCCGCTGTTGAAGTAGGTATTTTCCTGCGTTATTTTAAAAGATACATGCCATACAAAGTTAGTCGAATCTTAAACTTTTTCGGTCACCGTGAAATATTTTGTCTTGATATTAACCGACTTTATATTGACCGTTGCGTTAAGGCCGTTGCGTAGACACCTCGTTTGTGTAGATCGGACCTGTTGCACTTCAAAAACATCGCAATATGGATTCTGTTTGCAATAACTTTAGCGTTTTCACCTACTTTAGACACTGAATATTTGTCGTTTTAAAGCTCAGTTTGAAATGTTTTAGTTTGTCGTTTCTGTTCAAATCGATCATCTTTTAGCATACTTTTTAATCACATTACCTCACCGAAGTGGTTTTGCGCACGCTCCGCTGTTGAAGTAAGTACATTCCTGCGATATGTTTAAAGATACATTCCATAAAAATTAAGTAAAATTTTACACATTTTCGGTCACCGTGAAATATTGTGTCTTGATATTAACCGACTTTATATTGACCGTCGCGTCGAGGCCGTTGCGTAGACACCTCGTTTGTGTAGATCAGACCTGTTGCACTTCAAAAACATCGCAATATGGATTCTGATTATAATAACTTTAGCGTTTTCACCTACTTTAGACACTGAATATTTGTCGTTTTAAAGCTCAGTTTGAAATGTTTTTTTTTGTCGTTTCTGTTCAAATCGATCATCTTTTACCATACTTTTCGATCATATTAGCTCACCAGAGTTGTTCTGCGCACGCTCCGCTGTTGAAGTAGGTATTTTCCTGCGTTATTTTAGAATATACATGCCATACAAAGTTAGTCGAATCTTACACATTTCCGGTCACCGTGAAATATTTTGTCTTGATATTAACCGACTTTATATTGACCGTTGCGTTGAGGCCGTTGCGTAGACACCTCGTTTGTGTAGATCGGACCTGTTGCACTTCAAAAACATCGCAATATGGATTCTGTTCGCAATAACTTTAGCGTTTTCACCTACTTTAGACACTGAATATTTGTCGTTTTAAAGCTCAGTTTGAAATGTTTTAGTTTGTCGTTTCTGTTCAAATCGATCACTTTTATTATACTTTTCGATCTTATTAGCTCACTGGAGTGGTTCTACGCACGCTTCGCTGTTGAAGTAGGTACTTTACTCCGTTATTTTAAAAGATACATGCCATACAAAGTTAGTCGAATCTTACACTTTTTCGGTCACCGTGAAATATTTTGTCTTAATATTAACCGACTTTATATTGACCGTCGCGTCGAGGCCGTTGCGAAGACACCTCGTTTGTGTAGATCGGACCTGTTGCACTTCAAAAACATGTCAAAATGTATTCTGTTTGTAATAATTTAAGCTTTTTTACCTACTTTAGACACTGAATATTTGTCGTTTTAAAGCTCAGTTTGAAATGTTTTAGTTTGTCGTTTCTGTTCAAATCGATCATCTTTTATCATACTTTTCGATCACATTAGCTCACCGGAGTGGTTCTACGCACGCTCCGCTGTTGAAGTAGGTACTTTCCTCCGTTATTTTAGAATATACATGCCATACAAAGTTAGTCGAATCTTACACTTTTTCGGTCACCGTGAAATATTTTGTCTTGATATTAACCGACTTTATATACCGTCGCGTCGAGGCCGTTGCGTGGCCACCTCGTTTGTGTAGATCGAACCTGTTGCACTTCAAAAACATCGCAATATGGATTCTGTTTGCAATAATTTTAGCGTTTTCACCTACTTTAGACACTGAATATTTGTCGTTTTAAAGCTCAGTTTGAAATGTTTTAGTTTGTCGTTTCTGTTCAAATCGATCATCTTTTTTCATACTTTTCGATCATATTAGCTCACCAGAGTGGTTCTGCGCACGCTCCGCTGTTGAAGTAAGTACATTCCTGCGATATGTTTAAAGATACATTCCATAAAAATTAAGTAAAATTTTACACATTTTCGGTCACCGTGAAATATTGTGTCTTGATATTAACCGACTTTATATTGACCGTCGCGTCGAGGCCGTTGCGTAGACACCTCGTTTGTGTAGATCAGACCTGTTGCACTTCAAAAACATCGCAATATGGATTCTGATTATAATAACTTTAGCGTTTTCACCTACTTTAGACACTGAATATTTGTCGTTTTAAAGCTCAGTTTGAAATGTTTTAGTTTGTCGTTTCTGTTCAAATCGATTATCTTTTAGCATACTTTTCGATCATATTAGCTCACCGGAGTGGTTCTACGCACGCTCCGCTGTTGAAGTAGGTACTTTTCTCCGTAATTTTAAAAAATATATGCCATACAAATTTAGTCGAATCTTACACTTTTTCGGTCACCGTGAAATATTTTGTCTTGATATTAACCGACTTTATATTGACCGTCGCGTCGAGGCCGTTGCGTAGACACCTCGTTTGTGTAGATCGGACCTGTTGCACTTCAAAAACATGTCAATATGTATTCTGTTTGTAATAATTTAAGCTTTTTTACCTACTTTAGACACTGAATATTTGTCGTTTTAAAGCTCAGTTTGAAATGTTTTAGTTTGTCGTTTCTGTTCAAATCGATCATCTTTTACCATACTTTTCGATCATATTAGCTCACCAGAGTTGTTCTGCGCACGCTCCGCTGTTGAAGTAGGTATTTTCCTGCGTTATTTTAGAATATACATGCCATACAAAGTTAGTCGAATCTTACACTTTTTCGGTCACCGTGAAATATTTTGTCTTGATATAAACCGACTTTATATTGACCGTTGCGTTGAGGCCGTTGCGTAGACACCTCGTTTGTGTAGATCGGACCTGTTGCACTTTAAAACATCGCAATATGGATTCTGTTTGTAATAATTTAAGCTTTTTTACCTACTTTAGACACTGAATATTTGTCGTTTTAAAGCTCAGTTTGAAATGTTTTAGTTTGTCGTTTCTGTTCAAATCGATCATCTTTTAGCATACTTTTTAATCACATTAGCTCACCGAAGTGGTTTTGCGCACGCACCTCTGTTGAAGTAGGAACTCTTTTGCGATATTTTTAAAGATACATCCCATACAAAGTTAGTCGAATTTTACACTTTTCCGGTCACCGTGAAATATTTTGTCTTGATATTAACCGACTTTATATTGACCGTGGAGTTGAGGCCGTTGCGTAGACACCTCGTTTGTATAGATCGGACCTGTTGCACTTCAAAAACATCGCAATATGGATTTTGATTGCAATAACTTTAGCGTTTTCACCTTCTTTAGACACTGAATATTTGTCGTTTTAAAGCTCAGTTTGAAATGTTTTAGTTTGTCGTTTCTGTTCAAATCGATCACTTTTATTATACTTTTCGATCTTATTAGCTCACCGGAGTGGTTCTACGCACGCTTCGCTGTTGAAGTAGGTACTTTTCTGCGTTATTTTTAAAGATACATGCCATACAAAGTTAGTCGAATCTTACACTTTTTCGGTCACCGTGAAATATTTTGTCTTGATATTAACCGACTTTATATTGACCGTCGCGTCGAGGCCGTTGCGAAGACACCTCGTTTGTGTAGATCGGACCTGTTGCACTTCAAAAACATGTCAATATGTATTCTGTTTGTAATAATTTAAGCTTTTTTACCTACTTTAGACACTGAATATTTGTCGTTTTAAAGCTCAGTTTGAAATGTTTTAGTTTGTCGTTTCTGTTCAAATTGATCATCTTTTAGCATACTTTTCAATCATATTAGCTCACCGGAGTGGTTCTACGCACGCTCCGCTGTTGAAGTAGGTACTTTCCTCCGTTATTTTAGAAGATACATGCCATACAAAGTTAGTCGAATCTTACACTTTTTCGGTCACCGTGAAATATTTTGTCTTGATATTAACCGACTTTATATTGACCGTCGCGTCGAGGCCGTTGCGTGGCCACCTCGTTTGTGTAGATCAAACCTGTTGCACTTTAAAAACATCGCAATATGAATTCTGTTTCCAATAATTTTAGCGTTTTCACCTACTTTAGACACTGAATATTTGTCGTTTTAAAGCTCTGTTTGAAATGTTTTAGTTTGTCGTTTCTGTTCAAATCGATCATCTTTTATCATACTTTTTGATCATATTAGCTCACCAGAGTGGTTCTGCGCACGCTCCGCTGTTGAAGTAAGTACATTCCTGCGATATGTTTAAAGATACATTCCATAAAAATTAAGTAAAATTTTACACATTTTCGGTCACCGTGAAATATTGTGTCTTGTTATTAACCGACTTTATATTGACCGTCGCGTCGAGGCCGTTGCGTAGACACCTCGTTTGTGTAGATCAGACCTGTTGCACTTCAAAAACATAGCAATATGGATTCTGATTATAATAACTTTAGCGTTTTCACCTACTTTAGACACTGAATATTTGTCGTTTTCAAGCTCAGTTTGAAATGTTTTAGTTTGTCGTTTCTGTTCAAATCGATCATCTTTTAGCATACTTTTCGATCATATTAGCTCACTGGAGTGGTTCTACGCACGCTCTGCTGTTGAAGTAGGTACTTTTCTCCGTTATTTTAAAAAATATATGCCATACAAATTTAGTCGAATCTTACACTTTTTCGGTCACCGTGAAATATTTTGTCTTGATATTAACCGACTTTATATTGACCGTCGCGTCGAGGCCGTTGCGTAGACACCTCGTTTGTGTAGATCGGACCTGTTGCACTTCAAAAACATGTCAATATGTATTCTGTTTGAAATAATTTAAGCTTTTTTACCTACTTTAGACACTGAATATTTGTCGTTTTAAAGCTCAGTTTGAAATGTTTTAGTTTGTCGTTTCTGTTCAAATCGATCATCTTTTACCATACTTTTCGATCATATTAGCTCACCAGAGTTTTTCTGCGCACGCTCCGCTGTTGAAGTAGGTATTTTCCTGCGTTATTTTAGAATATACATGCCATACAAAGTTAGTCGAATCTTACACTTTTTCGGTCACCGTGAAATATTTTGTCTTGATATTAACCGACTTTATATTGACCGTTGCGTTGAGGCCGTTGCGTAGACACCTCGTTTATGTAGATCGGACCTGTTGCACTTCAAAAACATCGCAATATGGATTCTGTTTGCAATAATTTTAGCGTTTTAAACTACTTAAGACACTGAATATTTGTCGTTTTAAAGCTCAGTTTGAAATGTTTTAGTTTGTCGTTTCTGTTCAAATCGATCATCTTTTAGCATACTTTTCGATCATATTAGCTCATTGGAGTGTTTTTGCGCACACTTCGATGTTCTAGTAGGTACTCTTTTGCGATATTTCAAATGATACAACCCGTAAAAAGTTAGTCGAATTTTACACTTTTTCGGTCACCGTGAAATATTTTGTCTTGATATTAACCGACTTTATATTGACCATTGCGTCGAACCCGCTGCGTTGACTACACGTTTGTGTAGATTGGACCTGTTGCACTTCAAAAACATCGCAATATGGATTCTGTTTGCAATAATTTTAGTGTTTTCACCTACTTTAGACACTGAATATTTGTCGTTTTAAAGCTTAGTTTGAAATGTTTTAGATTGTCGTTTCTGTTCAAATCGATCATCTTTTATCATACTTTTCGATCACATTAGCTCACCGGAGTGGTTCTACGCACGCTCCGCTGTTGAAATAGGTACTTTCCTCCATTATTTTAGAAGATACATGCCATACAAAGTTAGTCGAATCTTACACTTTTTCGGTCACCGTGAAATATTTTGTCTTGATATTAACCGACTTTATATTGACCGTCGCGTCGAGGCCGTTGCGTGGCCACCTCGTTTGTGTAGATCGAACCTGTTGCACTTCAAAAATCTCGCAATATGGATTCTGTTTGCAATAATTTTAGCGTTTTCACCTACTTTAGGCACTGAATATTTGTCTTTTTAAATTCAGTTTGAAATGTTTTAGTTTGTCGTTTCTGTTCAAATCGATCATCTTTCATCATACTTTTCGATCATATTAGCTCATCAGAGTGGTTCTGCGCACGCTCCGCTGTTGAAGTAAGTACATTCCTGCGATATGTTTAAAGATACATGCCATAAAAATTAAGTAAAATTTTACACATTTTCGGTCACCGTGAAATATTGTGTCTTGATATTAACCGACTTTATATTGACCGTCGCGTCGAGGCCGTTGCGTAGACACCTCGTTTGTGTAGATCAGACCTGTTGCACTTCAAAAACATCGCAATATGGATTCTGTTTATAATAACTTTAGCGTTTTCACCTACTTTAGACACTGAATATTTGTCGTTTTAAAGCTCAGTTTGAAATGATTTAGTTTGTCGTTTCTGTTCAAATCGATCATCTTTTAGCATACTTTTCGATCATATTAGCTCACCGGAGTGGTTCTACGCACGCTCCGCTGTTGAAGTAGGTACTTTCCTCCGTTATTTTAAAAAATATATGCCATACAAAGTTAGTCGAATCTTACACTTTTTCAGTCACCGTGAAATATTTTGTCTTGATATTAACCGACTTTATATTGACCGTCGCGTCGAGGCCGTTGCGTAGACACCTCGTTTGTGTAGATCGGACCTGTTGCACTTCAAAAACGTCGCGATATGGATTCTGTTTGCAATAATTTTAGCGTTTTTACCTACTTTAGACACTGAATATTTGTCGTTTTAAAGCTCAGTTTGAAATGTTTTAGTTTGTCGTTTCTGTTCAAATCGATCATCTTTTAGCATACTTTTCGATCATATTAGCTTACCAGAGTGGTTCTGCGCACGCTCCTCTGTTGAAGTAAGTACATTCCTGCGTTTTTTTTTAAAGATTCATGCCATACAAATTAAGTAAAATTTTACACATTTTCGGTCACCGTGAAATATTGTGTCTTGATATTAACCGACTTTATATTGACCGTCGCGTCGAGACCGTTGCGTAGACACCTCGTTTGCGTAGATCAGACCTGTTGCACTTCAAAAACATCGCAATATGGATTCTGTTTGCAATAACTTTAGCGTTTTCACCTACTTTAGACACTGAATATTTGTCGTTTTAAAGCTCAGTTTGAAATGTTTTAGTTTGTCGTTTCTGTTCAAATCGATCATCGTTAAGCATACTTTTTGATCACATTAGCTCACCGAAGTGGTTTTGCTCACGCACCGCTGTTGAAATAGAAACTCTTTTGCGATATTTTTAAAGATACATCCCATACAAAGTTAGTCAAATTTTACACTTTTCCGGTCACCGTGAAATATTTTGTCTTGATATTAACCGACTTAATATTGACCGTCACGTCGAGCCCGTTGCGTAGACACCTCGTTTGTGTAGATTGGACCTGTTGCACTTCAAAAACATCGCAATATGGATTCTGTTTATAATAACTTTAGCGTTTTCACCTACTTTAGACACTGAATATTTGTCGTTTTAAAGCTCAGTTTGAAATGTTTTAGTTTGTCGTTTCTGTTCAAATCGATCATCTTTTATCATACTTTTCGATCATATTAGCTCACCGGAGTGGTTCCACGCACGCTCTGCTGTTGAAGTAGGTACTTTCCTCCGTTATTTTAAAAAATACATGCCATACAAAGTTAGTCGAATCTTACACTTTTTGGTCACCGTGAAATATTTTGTCTTGATATTAACCGACTTAATATTGACCGTCACGTCGAGCCCGTTGCGTAGACACCTCGTTTGTGTAGATCGGACCTGTTGCACTTCAAAAACATCGCAATATGGATTCTGTTTATAATAACTTTAGCGTTTTCACCTACTTTAGACACTGAATATTTGTCGTTTTAAAGCTCAGTTTGAAATGTTTTAGTTTGTCGTTTCTGTTCAAATCGATCATCTTTTATCATACTTTTCGATCATATTAGCTCACCGGAGTGGTTCTACGCACGCTTCGCTGTTGAAGTAGGTATTTTCCTGCGTTATTTTAAAAGATACATGCCATACAAAGTTAGTCGAATCTTACACTTTTTCGGTCACCGTGAAATATTTTGTCTTGATATTAACCGACTTTATATTGACCGTCGCGTCGAGGCCGTTGCGTTGACACCTCGTTTGTGTAGATCGGACCTGTTGCACTTCAAAAAAATTGCAATATGTATTCTGTTTGTAATAATTTAAGCTTTTTACCTACTTTAGACACTGAATATTTGTCGTTTTAAAGCTCAGTTTGAAATGTTTTTAGTTTGTCGTTTCTGTTCAAATCGATCATCTTTTATCATACTTTTTGATCATATTAGCTCACCAGAGTGGTTCTGCGCACGCTCCGCTGTTGAAGTAAGTACATTCCTGCGATATGTTTAAAGATACATGCCATAAAAATTAAGTAAAATTTTACACATTTTCGGTCACCGTGAAATATTGTGTCTTGATATTAACCGACTTTATATTGACCGTCGCGTCGAGGCCGTTGCGTAGACACCTCGTTTGTGTAGATCAGACCTGTTGCACTTCAAAAACATCGCAATATGGATTCTGATTATAATAACTTTAGCGTTTTCACCTACTTTAGACACTGAATATTTGTCGTTTTCAAGCTCAGTTTGAAATGTTTTAGTTTGTCGTTTCTGTTCAAATCGATCATCTTTTAGCATACTTTTCGATCATATTAGCTCACCGGAGTGGTTCTACGCACGCTCTGCTGTTGAAGTAGGTACTTTTCTCCGTTATTTTAAAAAATATATGCCATACAAATTTAGTCGAATCTTACACTTTTTCGGTCACCGTGAAATATTTTGTCTTGATATTAACCGACTTTATATTGACCGTCGCGTCGAGGCCGTTGCGTAGACACCTCGTTTGTGTAGATCGGACCTGTTGCACTTCAAAAACATGTCAATATGTATTCTGTTTGTAATAATTTAAGCTTTTTTACCTACTTTAGACACTGAATATTTGTCGTTTTAAAGCTCAGTTTGAAATGTTTTAGTTTGTCGTTTCTGTTCAAATCGATCATCTTTTACCATACTTTTCGATCATATTAGCTCACCAGAGTTGTTCTACGCACGCTCCGCTGTTGAAATAGGTACTTTCCTCCGTTATTTTAGAAGATACATGCCATACAAAGTTAGTCGAATCTTACACTTTTTCGGTCACCGTGAAATATTTTGTCTTGATATTAACCGACTTTATATTGACCGTCGCGTCGAGGCCGTTGCGTGGCCACCTCGTTTGTGTAGATCGAACCTGTTGCACTTCAAAAATCTCGCAATATGGATTCTGTTTGCAATAATTTTAGCGTTTTCACCTACTTTAGGCACTGAATATTTGTCTTTTTAAATTCAGTTTGAAATGTTTTAGTTTGTCGTTTCTGTTCAAATCGATCATCTTTCATCATACTTTTCGATCATATTAGCTCACCGGAGTGGTTCCACGCACGCTCTGCTGTTGAAGTAGGTACTTTCCTCCGTTATTTTAAAAAATACATGCCATACAAAGTTAGTCGAATCTTACACTTTTTGGTCACCGTGAAATATTTTGTCTTGATATTAACCGACTTAATATTGACCGTCACGTCGAGCCCGTTGCGTTGACACCTCGTTTGTGTAGATCGGACCTGTTGCACTTCAAAAAAATTGCAATATGTATTCTGTTTGTAATAATTTAAGCTTTTTACCTACTTTAGACACTGAATATTTGTCGTTTTAAAGCTCAGTTTGAAATGTTTTTAGTTTGTCGTTTCTGTTCAAATCGATCATCTTTTATCATACTTTTTGATCATATTAGCTCACCAGAGTGGTTCTGCGCACGCTCCGCTGTTGAAGTAAGTACATTCCTGCGATATGTTTAAAGATACATGCCATAAAAATTAAGTAAAATTTTACACATTTTCGGTCACCGTGAAATATTGTGTCTTGATATTAACCGACTTTATATTGACCGTCGCGTCGAGGCCGTTGCGTAGACACCTCGTTTGTGTAGATCAGACCTGTTGCACTTCAAAAACATCGCAATATGGATTCTGTTTATAATAACTTTAGCGTTTTCACCTACTTTAGACACTGAATATTTGTCGTTTTAAAGCTCAGTTTGAAATGATTTAGTTTGTCGTTTCTGTTCAAATCGATCATCTTTTAGCATACTTTTCGATCATATTAGCTCACCGGAGTGGTTCTACGCACGCTCCGCTGTTGAAGTAGGTACTTTCCTCCGTTATTTTAAAAAATATATGCCATACAAAGTTAGTCGAATCTTACACTTTTTCGGTCACCGTGAAATATTTTGTCTTGATATTAACCGACTTTATATTGACCGTCGCGTCGAGGCCGTTGCGTAGACACCTCGTTTGTGTAGATCGGACCTGTTGCACTTCAAAAACATGTCAATATGTATTCTGTTTGTAATAATTTAAGCTTTTTTACCTACTTTAGACACTGAATATTTGTCGTTTTAAAGCTCAGATTGAAATGTTTTAGTTTGTCGTTTCTGTTCAAATCGATCATCTTTTATCATATTTTTCGATCACATTAGCTCACCGGAGTGGTTCTACGCACGCTCCGCTGTTGAAGTAGGTACTTTCCTCCGTTATTTTAGAAGATACATGCCATACAAAGTTAGTCGAATCTTACACTTTTTCGGTCACCGTGAAATATTTTGTCTTGATATTAACCGACTTTATATTGACCGTCGCGTCGAGGCCGTTGCGTGGCCACCTCGTTTGTGTAGATCGAACCTGTTGCACTTCAAAAACATCGCAATATGGATTCTGTTTGCAATAATTTTAGCGTTTTCACCTACTTTAGACACTGAATATTTGTCTTTTTAAATTCAGTTTGAAATGTTTTAGTTTGTCGTTTCTGTTCAAATCGATCATCTTTTACCATACTTTTCGATCATATTAGCTCACCAGAGTTGTTCTGCGCACGCTCCGCTGTTAAAGTAGGTATTTTCCTGCGTTATTTTAAAAGATACATGCCATACAAAGTTAGTCGAATCTTACACTTTTTGGTCACCGTGAAATATTTTGTCTTGATATTAACCGACTTAATATTGACCGTCACGTCGAGCCCGTTGCGTAGACACCTCGTTTGTGTAGATCGGACCTGTTGCACTTCAAAAACATCGCAATATGGATTCTGTTTATAATAACTTTAGCGTTTTCACCTACTTTAGACACTGAATATTTGTCGTTTTAAAGCTCAGTTTGAAATGTTTTAGTTTGTCGTTTCTGTTCAAATCGATCATCTTTTATCATACTTTTCGATCATATTAGCTCACCGGAGTGGTTCTACGCACGCTTCGCTGTTGAAGTAGGTATTTTCCTGCGTTATTTTAAAAGATACATGCCATACAAAGTTAGTCGAATCTTACACTTTTTCGGTCACCGTGAAATATTTTGTCTTGATATTAACCGACTTTATATTGACCGTCGCGTCGAGGCCGTTGCGTTGACACCTCGTTTGTGTAGATCGGACCTGTTGCACTTCAAAAAAATTGCAATATGTATTCTGTTTGTAATAATTTAAGCTTTTTACCTACTTTAGACACTGAATATTTGTCGTTTTAAAGCTCAGTTTGAAATGTTTTTAGTTTGTCGTTTCTGTTCAAATCGATCATCTTTTATCATACTTTTTGATCATATTAGCTCACCAGAGTGGTTCTGCGCACGCTCCGCTGTTGAAGTAAGTACATTCCTGCGATATGTTTAAAGATACATGCCATAAAAATTAAGTAAAATTTTACACATTTTCGGTCACCGTGAAATATTGTGTCTTGATATTAACCGACTTTATATTGACCGTCGCGTCGAGGCCGTTGCGTAGACACCTCGTTTGTGTAGATCAGACCTGTTGCACTTCAAAAACATCGCAATATGGATTCTGTTTATAATAACTTTAGCGTTTTCACCTACTTTAGACACTGAATATTTGTCGTTTTAAAGCTCAGTTTGAAATGATTTAGTTTGTCGTTTCTGTTCAAATCGATCATCTTTTAGCATACTTTTCGATCATATTAGCTCACCGGAGTGGTTCTACGCACGCTCCGCTGTTGAAGTAGGTACTTTCCTCCGTTATTTTAAAAAATATATGCCATACAAAGTTAGTCGAATCTTACACTTTTTCGGTCACCGTGAAATATTTTGTCTTGATATTAACCGACTTTATATTGACCGTCGCGTCGAGGCCGTTGCGTTGACACCTCGTTTGTGTAGATCGGACCTGTTGCACTTCAAAAACATGTCAATATGTATTCTGTTTGTAATAATTTAAGCTTTTTTACCTACTTTAGACACTGAATATTTGTCGTTTTAAAGCTCAGTTTGAAATGTTTTAGTTTGTCGTTTCTGTTCAAATCGATCATCTTTTATCATATTTTTCGATCACATTAGCTCACCGGAGTGGTTCTACGCACGCTCCGCTGTTGAAGTAGGTACTTTCCTCCGTTATTTTAGAAGATACATGCCATACAAAGTTAGTCGAATCTTACACTTTTTCGGTCACCGTGAAATATTTTGTCTTGATATTAACCGACTTTATATTGACCGTCGCGTCGAGGCCGTTGCGTGGCCACCTCGTTTGTGTAGATCGAACCTGTTGCACTTCAAAAACATCGCAATATGGATTCTGTTTGCAATAATTTTAGCGTTTTCACCTACTTTAGACACTGAATATTTGTCTTTTTAAATTCAGTTTGAAATGTTTTAGTTTGTCGTTTCTGTTCAAATCGATCATCTTTTACCATACTTTTCGATCATATTAGCTCACCAGAGTTGTTCTGCGCACGCTCCGCTGTTAAAGTAGGTATTTTCCTGCGTTATTTTAAAAGATACATGCCATACAAAGTTAGTCGAATCTTACACTTTTTCGGTCACCGTGAAATATTTTGTCTTGATATTTTTTAATGTGAAATAAATAAAAGACGGTATCAATTTGGAAGAAGCCGACTCGCAACTGTCTTTATTTTATAACGGATATACATATGTGACATAGACAAAACATAGACTAGAGTTTGTTCCGTTTCACAGATGAATATTACTAACACCCCCACTTCATCACATGAAACATTAATTAATTATCATGACATTTAAACATTAACAAGTCCTAAACTCTGAATACAATGGTAATGCTTTGGTGCACTAAGAGCCTTAGTTAGTACATCTGCTGGCATTTCATTAGTAGGCATGTACTTCAAAACAATTACTTTATCATTAACAGCTTGCCTTATAAAATGATAACGAATGTCAATGTGTTTACTTCGCCTATGTAGAGCATGGTTATTTACTAATCTTTGAGCACTTTGGCTATCATTGTATAAGACAATAGGGTATTCAATTTCAGTATTAGTAACTTCAGATAACAAAACTCTAAGATACATTAATTCTTTACATGCTTCAGCCATTGACATATATTCGGCTTCCATACTAGAAAGCGCTACAGTTCTTTGTTTTCTACTTTCCCAGGACACAGCCCCCCCAGACAAAGTAAAACAATAGCCAGTAAATGATTTTCTATCAGTACCATTTCCCCAGTCAGCATCAGCAAATCCTACTAGTTCAGAAGACCCTTTCACATATTTTAAACAATAACTTTTAGTTTTCTTTAAATATCTTAAAATGCGCTTTACATGGCGCCAATGAGTAATGTTATGACAAGCATTAAATTGACTTAAAAAACTTACACTAAACGCTATGTCTGGCCTTGTTAGTACAGCCAAGTACATGAGACTGCCAATCAATTGTTGATATGGTATTTGAGGATCACAAACATTACTATTATTATCTATACATAATTTACTTTCCATAGGTGTATTTACATCTTTGCAGTTTAACATATTAAATTTTTCTAACAACTGATCTATGTACTGTTCCTGATCTAAAGTAATAACATTGTTATGTTTATCAATTTTTACTCGCATACCTAAACATTGTTGAACTTGACCTAGATTTTTAATATTAAACTTGGAACTTAAAATGGATATAAAATTATCTGTCTCGGATGGACAATTCGAGTAGACAAAAAAATCATCAACATACAGGGCAATGACAATCTTTACATTTTCATTAAATTTTGTATACACACAAGGTTCAATATGGCTTTTATTAAAACCTAACTCAGTTAAACATTGATCAATTTTTTCATACCAAGATCTTGATGATTGTTTCAAACCATATATTGCTTTGTTAAGTTTTAGAGCTTTACAATTATTTACATCTTTTAAATAAGTTTCAGGTAGAGCCATATAAATTTCTTCCTTTAGATTACCATTTAAAAATGCAGTTTTTACATCGAGGTGAGTAACATTTAAATTTAATTGAACAGCAAGTGAAAATAACATTCTTAGAGTACAGTGACGCACTACAGGTGAAAAAGTTTCATCATAGTCCACACCTGGTTTTTGGGTGAAGCCCTTAGCTACCAGACGAGCACGATAACGCACACTGTTGTCACTGTCTAGCTTTCTTTTGAAAACCCATTTACACTGCACTAATGTTTTATTTGGAGGCACTTCACTCACCGGCACCCACGCATGGTTTTCTTCAAAAGCTTTCAGTTCTTCTTCCATGGCAGCGATCCACTTATCTTTATCAGGGCTTTGCAGAGCCTGATCAGCACTGACTGGATCATCGCTACTTCTGAGATTCAATGGATTACAAACGCTAGTGAAACCGTAACGTTCCGGTGGTTGCCTTCTCCTCTTAGGCAATTCTGGGGTTGTGGACTCCGACTCCTCTACATTTTTCTTCACTCTCATCTTGTTGCGAGTCGGCTTCCTCCAAACCAACACCGTCCCCCATCCATTTCACATTAAAAGGTTGCGTTTTGGAGACTTCCCCCACTGAAACTGCTATTTCTTTATTATTATTCTTAGAATATTGCTTTAAGTTCTCTTGTATTATGACATCCCTACTGATGGTCACACATCTTTTAACTGGGTCATAGATTCGATATCCTTTTACATTCTCAGCAAAACCAACTAGAATATGTTGTGTGGACTTTCTGTCCCATTTAAGCCGTTTCTCCTTTGGAATATGCATCATAACCTGACTCCTAAATACTGGGATATGACTTAAATCTGGCTTTTTACCAGTCCAAAGCTCAAACGGTGTCATGTTGTTTAATCCTGATGCTAGCGACCTGTTCCTAAGATATACTGCTGTATTTATAGACTCAGCCCAAAACTTCTTATCAAGTCCTGCATCAAACAACATGCATCGAGCTCTTTCTACAACTGTTCTGTTCATTCGTTCACTAATGGCATTCTGTTCTGGGGTATAAGTGTTAGTTTTTTGATGGATTATACCCGCCTCAGACAAATAGTTTTCAAACTCATTACTACAGAATTCTAAGCCATTATCTGTACGCAATGTTTTTATCTTTCTACTCTGTTGGTTTTCTACCAATGCCTTAAATTCTTTGAAAAACTTGAACACTTGATTCTTTGCCTTGAGAAAGTAAACAAAAGCCATACGAGTGTAATCATCAACTAAAATCAAAAAATACCTGCATCCACTGATTGAAGCTGTCTCCATGGGTCCACATACATCTGCATGGATCACGTTGAGTACCTCATCGCTTCTTGTACCCACATGTTTAAAGGGTAACCGTGATTGCTTCCCTTGACAGCATACCACACACGTAGTTTTATCAATAACAGCCTTTTCCTTGAAGTCTATACCTGTGACAGCACCTTCCTTCATCTTGTTGAGATCGCTACTGTTCAGGTGGCCCATTCTACGGTGCCACAATTCACTGTCAACTTCATTTGATGATGGCACAAACAAGCACTGGTTTTTCTGTTCGACATTCAACTTGTATACTCCGTCGACTAGGTTAGCTACCCCAACTAATTCTTGTTGTTGGTTAAATATGTGGCAACACTTTTCTTGAAAATCAACTCTGTTTCCATTTTCTATAAGTTTGCTCACAGATATGAGATTCGTAGCTAAGTCAGGAACACAAACAACATCTTTTATTGTTATGAAGTATTTACTCTTTGCAGTAATGGTTATGATTTCTACATCTCCGGAGCACAATACCTTCATTGCATTCTTGTCAGCTGCTATTATCTCCTTAATATGTGGTGTACTGAATGTATTTCTTAAGTAATTTTCATTGGCGGTCATATGCACGCTGGCTCCCGAGTCCAGATACCAATCGTTTTTAGTGAAGTTTCCACTCAAGAACACTGCGGAAAACGCGTTCGAGCTCTTTATCTTGGTATCTGCTTGGGTACACTTATTTTTATAGTGTCCGATCTGCTTACAACGATAACATTTAATAATTTTCTTCTTGTTATTGTTGTTGGCATTTGACATTTCGCCATCTTTGTTTGAGTTGCTTACAGAGTTGTTCGATTTGCTTCGTTCATTCCGATAGTGCTGCCCTCTATGACTGTACAAAGCGCTGCCAACCGAAGATTCATCATTTCCGGCTAAATCCAGTAACTTTGATTTGACTATGTCCGCCGTGATGGCGATTCCTGAATGCTCAATCGCCATTATCATAGGGTAATATTTATCAGGCAATCCGGCCAGCATGAGGCATCCAATCCACTCATCGTTGACCTTAAAACCCGTTCCTGATAATTTCTGCCCGGTTTCAATGATTTGCGTCACGTAACTCGTCATCGACTCTGATGTTTCTAGGCGTATAGATATTAAATTTCGTAACAAAGTTATTCGTCTTGAAAAACCGGAATCGTCAAACATCTGTTTCAGCTGTTGCCATAAATCTCTGGTGGTTTCTGCACTTTTGATGTGTACGAATAACGAAGGGTCAATTGTGAGTATCAATTTGGCTTTCGTTATGGCATCATCTGCATCAATTTTGGTTTCATCACTTGTTTTGGAGATGGAATTTTGTTTTCCTTCCAGGACAAGGAGATTTTCGGCAGCAAAGGCCCACTCGCTGTAGTTCTCACGTCCCTTCAGCTTTGGCACATTTGCGATGAACGAGTTCGTAGCCATTTCTGAAGACACGTGTCGAGTCCCGCGGAATACACGCCAAATGTTCGTAATTAACAGTCACTGCACGCACAATAGTCTTTTTGCACTTTTATTTCACAATAGAAATAAAGTCCAGGTATCAGGGCTGGGCCCATAACCTTTTAATGTGAAATAAATAAAAGACGGTATCAATTTGGAAGAAGCCGACTCGCAACTGTCTTTATTTTATAACGGATATACATATGTGACATAGACAAAACATAGACTAGAGTTTGTTCCGTTTCACAGATGAATATTACTAACAATATTAACCGACTTTATATTGACCGTTGCGTTGAGGCCGTTGCGTAGACACCTCGTTTGTGTAGATCGGACCTGTTGCACTTCAAAAACATCGCAATATGGATTCTGTTTGCAATAATTTTAGCGTTTTCACCTACTTTAGACACTGAATATTTGTCGTTTTAAAGCTCAGTTTGAAATGTTTTAGTTTGTCGTTTCTGTTCAAATCGATCATCTTTTAGCATACTTTTTAATCACATTAGCTCACCGAAGTGGTTTTGCGCACGCACCGCTGTTGAAGTAGGAACTCTTTTGCGATATTTTTAAAGATACATCCCATACAAAGTTAGTCGAATTTTACACATTTCCGGTCACCGTGAAATATTTTGTCTTGATATTAACCGACTTTATATTGACCGTCGCGTCGAGCCCGTTGCGTAGACACCTCGTTTGTATAGATCGGACCTGTTGCACTTCAAAAACATCGCAATATGGATTTTGTTTGCAATAACTTTAGCGTTTTCACCTACTTTAGACACTGAATATTTGTCGTTTTAAAGCTCAGTTTGAAATGTTTTAGTTTGTCGTTTCTGTTCAAATCGATCACTTTTATTATACTTTTCGATCTTATTAGCTCACCGGAGTGGTTCTACGCACGCTTCGCTGTTGAAGTAGGTACTTTACTCCGTTATTTTAAAAGATACATGCCATACAAAGTTAGTCGAATCTTACAATTTTTCGGTCACCGTGAAATATTTTGTCTTAATATTAACCGACTTTATATTGACCGTCGCGTCGAGGCCGTTGCGAAGACACCTCTTTTGTGTAGATCGGACCTGTTGCACTTCAAAAACATGTCAATATGTATTCTGTTTGTAATAATTTAAGCTTTTTTACCTACTTTAGACACTGAATATTTGTCGTTTTAAAGCTCAGTTTGAAATGTTTTAGTTTGTCGTTTCTGTTCAAATCGATCATCTTTTATCATACTTTTCGATCACATTAGCTCACCAGAGTGGTTCTACGCACGCTCCGCTGTTAAAGTAGGTACTTTCCTCCGTTATTTTAGAATATACATGCCATACAAAGTTAGTCGAATCTTACACTTTTTCGGTCACCGTGAAATATTTTGTCTTGATATTAACCGACTTTATATTGACCGTCGCGTCGAGGCCGTTGCGTGGCCACCTCGTTTGTGTAGATCGAACCTGTTGCACTTCAAAAACATCGCAATATGGATTCTGTTTGCAATAATTTTAGCGTTTTCACCTACTTTAGACACTGAATATTTGTCGTTTTAAAGCTCAGTTTGAAATGTTTTAGTTTGTCGTTTCTGTTCAAATCGATCATGTTTTATCATACTTTTTGATCATATTAGCTCACCAGAGTGGTTCTGCGCACGCTCCGCTGTTGAAGTAAGTACATTCCTGCGATATGTTTAAAGATACATTCCATAAAAATTAAGTAAAATTTTACACATTTTCGGTCACCGTGAAATATTGTGTCTTGATATTAACCGACTTTATATTGACCGTCGCGTCGAGGCCGTTGCGTAGACACCTCGTTTGTGTAGATCAGACCTGTTGCACTTCAAAAACATCGCAATATGGATTCTGTTTATAATAACTTTAGCGTTTTCACCTACTTTAGACACTGAATATTTGTCGTTTTAAAGCTCAGTTTGAAATGATTTAGTTTGTCGTTTCTGTTCAAATCGATCATCTTTTAGCATACTTTTCGATCATATTAGCTTACCAGAGTGGTTCTGCGCACGCTCCTCTGTTGAAGTAAGTACATTCCTGCGTTTTTTTTAAAGATTCATGCCATACAAATTAAGTAAAATTTTACACATTTTCGGTCACCGTGGAATATTGTGTCTTGATATTAACCGACTTTATATTGACCGTCGCGTCGAGGCCGTTGCGTAGACACCTCGTTTGCGTAGATCAGACCTGTTGCACTTCAAAAACATCGCAATATGGATTCTGTTTGCAATAACTTTAGCGTTTTCACCTACTTTAGACACTGAATATTTGTCGTTTTAAAGCTCAGTTTGAAATGTTTTAGTTTGTCGTTTCTGTTCAAATCGATCATCGTTAAGCATACTTTTTGATCACATTAGCTCACCGAAGTGGTTTTGCGCACGCACCGCTGTTGAAATAGAAACTCTTTTGCGATATTTTTAAAGATACATCCCATACAAAGTTAGTCAAATTTTACACTTTTCCGGTCACCGTGAAATATTTTGTCTTGATATTAACCGACTTAATATTGACCGTCACGTCGAGCCCGTTGCGTAGACACCTCGTTTGTGTAGATCGGACCTGTTGCACTTCAAAAACATCGCAATATGGATTCTGTTTATAATAACTTTAGCGTTTTCACCTACTTTAGACACTGAATATTTGTCGTTTTAAAGCTCAGTTTGAAATGTTTTAGTTTGTCGTTTCTGTTCAAATCGATCACTTTTATTATACTTTTCGATCATATTAGCTCACCGGAGTGGTTCCACGCACGCTCTGCTGTTGAAGTAGGTACTTTCCTCCGTTATTTTAAAAAATACATGCCATACAAAGTTAGTCGAATCTTACACTTTTTGGTCACCGTGAAATATTTTGTCTTGATATTAACCGACTTAATATTGACCGTCACGTCGAGCCCGTTGCGTAGACACCTCGTTTGTGTAGATCGGACCTGTTGCACTTCAAAAACATCGCAATATGGATTCTGTTTATAATAACTTTAGCGTTTTCACCTACTTTAGACACTGAATATTTGTCGTTTTAAAGCTCAGTTTGAAATGTTTTAGTTTGTCGTTTCTGTTCAAATCGATCATCTTTTATCATACTTTTCGATCATATTAGCTCACCGGAGTGGTTCTACGCACGCTTCGCTGTTGAAGTAGGTATTTTCCTGCGTTATTTTAAAAGATACATGCCATACAAAGTTAGTCGAATCTTACACTTTTTCGGTCACCGTGAAATATTTTGTCTTGATATTAACCGACTTTATATTGACCGTCGCGTCGAGGCCGTTGCGTTGACACCTCGTTTGTGTAGATCGGACCTGTTGCACTTCAAAAAAATTGCAATATGTATTCTGTTTGTAATAATTTAAGCTTTTTACCTACTTTAGACACTGAATATTTGTCGTTTTAAAGCTCAGTTTGAAATGTTTTTAGTTTGTCGTTTCTGTTCAAATCGATCATCTTTTATCATACTTTTTGATCATATTAGCTCACCAGAGTGGTTCTGCGCACGCTCCGCTGTTGAAGTAAGTACATTCCTGCGATATGTTTAAAGATACATGCCATAAAAATTAAGTAAAATTTTACACATTTTCGGTCACCGTGAAATATTGTGTCTTGATATTAACCGACTTTATATTGACCGTCGCGTCGAGGCCGTTGCGTAGACACCTCGTTTGTGTTGATCAGACCTGTTGCACTTCAAAAACATCGCAATATGGATTCTGTTTATAATAACTTTAGCGTTTTCACCTACTTTAGACACTGAATATTTGTCGTTTTAAAGCTCAGTTTGAAATGATTTAGTTTGTCGTTTCTGTTCAAATCGATCATCTTTTAGCATACTTTTCGATCATATTAGCTCACCGGAGTGGTTCTACGCACGCTCCGCTGTTGAAGTAGGTACTTTCCTCCGTTATTTTAAAAAATATATGCCATACAAAGTTAGTCGAATCTTACACTTTTTCGGTCACCGTGAAATATTTTGTCTTAATATTAACCGACTTTATATTGACCGTCGCGTCGAGGCCGTTGCGAAGACACCTCTTTTGTGTAGATCGGACCTGTTGCACTTCAAAAACATGTCAATATGTATTCTGTTTGTAATAATTTAAGCTTTTTTACCTACTTTAGACACTGAATATTTGTCGTTTTAAAGCTCAGTTTGAAATGTTTTAGTTTGTCGTTTCTGTTCAAATCGATCATCTTTTATCATACTTTTCGATCACATTAGCTCACCAGAGTGGTTCTACGCACGCTCCGCTGTTGAAGTAGGTACTTTCCTCCGTTATTTTAGAAGATATATGCCATACAAAGTTAGTCGAATCTTACACTTTTTCGGTCACCGTGAAATATTTTGTCTTGATATTAACCGACTTTATATTGACCGTCGCGTCGAGGCCGTTGCGTGGCCACCTCGTTTGTGTAGATCGAACCTGTTGCACTTCAAAAACATCGCAATATGGATTCTGTTTGCAATAATTTTAGCGTTTTCACCTACTTTAGACACTGAATATTTGTCTTTTTAAATTCAGTTTGAAATGTTTTAGTTTGTCGTTTCTGTTCAAATCGATCATCTTTTACCATACTTTTCGATCATATTAGCTCACCAGAGTTGTTCTGCGCACGCTCCGCTGTTAAAGTAGGTATTTTCCTGCGTTATTTTAAAAGATACATGCCATACAAAGTTAGTCGAATCTTACACTTTTTCGGTCACCGTGAAATATTTTGTCTTGATATTAACCGACTTTATATTGACCGTTGCGTTGAGGCCGTTGCGTAGACACCTCGTTTGTGTAGATCGGACCTGTTGCACTTCAAAAACATCGCAATATGGATTCTGTTTGCAATAATTTTAGCGTTTTCACCTACTTTAGACACTGAATATTTGTCGTTTTAAAGCTCAGTTTGAAATGTTTTAGTTTGTCGTTTCTGTTCAAATCGATCATCTTTTAGCATACTTTTTAATCACATTAGCTCACCGAAGTGGTTTTGCGCACGCACCGCTGTTGAAGTAGGAACTCTTTTGCGATATTTTTAAAGATACATCCCATACAAAGTTAGTCGAATTTTACACATTTCCGGTCACCGTGAAATATTTTGTCTTGATATTAACCGACTTTATATTGACCGTCGCGTCGAGCCCGTTGCGTAGACACCTCGTTTGTATAGATCGGACCTGTTGCACTTCAAAAACATCGCAATATGGATTTTGTTTGCAATAACTTTAGCGTTTTCACCTACTTTAGACACTGAATATTTGTCGTTTTAAAGCTCAGTTTGAAATGTTTTAGATTGTCGTTTCTGTTCAAATCGATCACTTTTATTATACTTTTCGATCTTATTAGCTCACCGGAGTGGTTCTACGCACGCTTCGCTGTTGAAGTAGGTACTTTACTCCGTTATTTTAAAAGATACATGCCATACAAAGTTAGTCGAATCTTACACTTTTTCGGTCACCGTGAAATATTTTGTCTTAATATTAACCGACTTTATATTGACCGTCGCGTCGAGGCCGTTGCGAAGACACCTCTTTTGTGTAGATCGGACCTGTTGCACTTCAAAAACATGTCAATATGTATTCTGTTTGTAATAATTTAAGCTTTTTTACCTACTTTAGACACTGAATATTTGTCGTTTTAAAGCTCAGTTTGAAATGTTTTAGTTTGTCGTTTCTGTTCAAATCGATCATCTTTTATCATACTTTTCGATCACATTAGCTCACCAGAGTGGTTCTACGCACGCTCCGCTGTTAAAGTAGGTACTTTCCTCCGTTATTTTAGAATATACATGCCATACAAAGTTAGTCGAATCTTACACTTTTTCGGTCACCGTGAAATATTTTGTCTTGATATTAACCGACTTTATATTGACCGTCGCGTCGAGGCCGTTGCGTGGCCACCTCGTTTGTGTAGATCGAACCTGATGCACTTCAAAAACATCGCAATATGGATTCTGTTTGCAATAATTTTAGCGTTTTCACCTACTTTAGACACTGAATATTTGTCGTTTTAAAGCTCAGTTTGAAATGTTTTAGTTTGTCGTTTCTGTTCAAATCGATCATGTTTTATCATACTTTTTGATCATATTAGCTCACCAGAGTGGTTCTGCGCACGCTCCACTGTTGAAGTAAGTACATTCCTGCGATATGTTTAAAGATACATTCCATAAAAATTAAGTAAAATTTTACACATTTTCGGTCACCGTGAAATATTGTGTCTTGATATTAACCGACTTTATATTGACCGTCGCGTCGAGGCCGTTGCGTAGACACCTCGTTTGTGTAGATCAGACCTGTTGCACTTCAAAAACATCGCAATATGGATTCTGTTTATAATAACTTTAGCGTTTTCACCTACTTTAGACACTGAATATTTGTCGTTTTAAAGCTCAGTTTGAAATGATTTAGTTTGTCGTTTCTGTTCAAATCGATCATCTTTTAGCATACTTTTCGATCATATTAGCTCACCGGAGTGGTTCTACGCACGCTCCGCTGTTGAAGTAGGTACTTTCCTCCGTTTTTTTTAAAAAATATATGCCATACAAAGTTAGTCGAATCTTACACGTTTTCGGTCACCGTGAAATATTTTGTCTTGATATTAACCGACTTTATATTGACCGTCGCGTCGAGGCCGTTGCGTAGACACCTCGTTTGTGTAGATCGGACCTGTTGCACTTCAAAAACATGTCAATATGGATTCTGTTTGTTATAATTTAAGCTTTTTTACCTACTTCAGACACTGAATATTTGTCGTTTTAAAGCTCAGTTTTAAATGTTTTAGTTTGTCGTTTCTGTTCAAATCGATCATCTTTTATCATACTTTTCGATCACATTAGCTCACCGGAGTGGTTCTACGCACGCTCCGCTGTTGAAGTAGGTACTTTCCTCCGTTATTTTAGAAGATACATGCCATACAAAGTTAGTCGAATCTTACACTTTTTCGGTCACCGTGAAATATTTTGTCTTGATATTAACCGACTTTATATTGACCGTCGCGTCGAGGCCGTTGCGTGGCCACCTCGTTTGTGTAGATCGAACCTGTTGCACTTCAAAAACATCGCAATATGGATTCTGTTTGCAATAATTTTAGCGTTTTCACCTACTTTAGACACTGAATATTTGTCTTTTTAAATTCAGTTTGAAATGTTTTAGTTTGTCGTTTCTGTTCAAATCGATCATCTTTTACCATACTTTTCGATCATATTAGCTCACCAGAGTTGTTCTGCGCACGCTCCGCTGTTGAAGTAGGTATTTTCCTGCGTTATTTTAAAAGATACATGCCATACAAAGTTAGTCGAATCTTACACTTTTTCGGTCACCGTGAAATATTTTGTCTTGATATTAACCGACTTTATATTGACCGTTGCGTTGAGGCCGTTGCGTAGACACCTCGTTTGTGTAGATCGGACCTGTTGCACTTCAAAAACATCGCAATATGGATTCTGTTTGCAATAACTTTAGCGTTTTCACCTACTTTAGACACTGAATATTTGTCGTTTTAAAGCTCAGTTTGAAATGTTTTAGTTTGTCGTTTCTGTTCAAATCGATCATCTTTTAGCATACTTTTTAATCACATTAGCTCACCGAAGTGGTTTTGCGCACGCTCCGCTGTTGAAGTAAGTACATTCCTGCGATATGTTTAAAGATACATTCCATAAAAATTAAGTAAAATTTTACACATTTTCGGTCACCGTGAAATATTGTGTCTTGATATTAACCGACTTTATATTGACCGTCGCGTCGAGGCCGTTGCGTAGACACCTCGTTTGTGTAGATCAGACCTGTTGCACTTCAAAAACATCGCAATATGGATTCTGATTATAATAACTTTAGCGTTTTCACCTACTTTAGACACTGAATATTTGTCGTTTTCAAGCTCAGTTTGAAATGTTTTAGTTTGTCGTTTCTGTTCAAATCGATCATCTTTTAGCATACTTTTCGATCATATTAGCTCACCGGAGTGGTTCTACGCACGCTCTGCTGTTGAAGTAGGTACTTTTCTCCGTTATTTTAAAAAATATATGCCATACAAATTTAGTCGAATCTTACACTTTTTCGGTCACCGTGAAATATTTTGTCTTGATATTAACCGACTTTATATTGACCGTCGCGTCGAGGCCGTTGCGTAGACACCTCGTTTGTGTAGATCGGACCTGTTGCACTTCAAAAACATGTCAATATGTATTCTGTTTGTAATAATTTAAGCTTTTTTACCTACTTTAGACACTGAATATTTGTCGTTTTAAAGCTCAGTTTGAAATGTTTTAGTTTGTCGTTTCTGTTCAAATCGATCATCTTTTACCATACTTTTCGATCATATTAGCTCACCAGAGTTGTTCTGCGCACGCTCCGCTGTTGAAGTAGGTATTTTCCTGCGTTATTTTAGAATATACATGCCATACAAAGTTAGTCGAATCTTACACATTTCCGGTCACCGTGAAATATTTTGTCTTGATATTAACCGACTTTATATTGACCGTTGCGTTGAGGCCGTTGCGTAGACAACTCGTTTGTGTAGATCGGACCTGTTGCACTTCAAAAACATCGCAATATGGATTCTGTTCGCAATAATTTTAGCGTTTTCACCTACTTTAGACACTGAATATTTGTCGTTTTAAAGCTCAGTTTGAAATGTTTTAGTTTGTCGTTTCTGTTCAAATCGATCACTTTTATTATACTTTTCGATCTTATTAGCTCACCGGAGTGGTTCTACGCACGCTTCGCTGTTGAAGTAGGTACTTTACTCCGTTATTTTAAAAGATACATGCCATACAAAGTTAGTCGAATCTTACACTTTTTCGGTCACCGTGAAATATTTTGTCTTAATATTAACCGACTTTATATTGACCGTCGCGTCGAGGCCGTTGCGAAGACACCTCGTTTGTGTAGATCGGACCTGTTGCACTTCAAAAACATGTCAAAATGTATTCTGTTTGTAATAATTTAAGCTTTTTTACCTACTTTAGACACTGAATATTTGTCGTTTTAAAGCTCAGTTTGAAATGTTTTAGTTTGTCGTTTCTGTTCAAATCGATCATCTTTTATCATACTTTTCGATCACATTAGCTCACCGAAGTGGTTCTACGCACGCTCCGCTGTTGAAGTAGGTACTTTCCTCCGTTATTTTAGAATATACATGCCATACAAAGTTAGTCGAATCTTACACTTTTTCGGTCACCGTGAAATATTTTGTCTTGATATTAACCGACTTTATATTGACCGTCGCGTCGAGGCCGTTGCGTGGCCACCTCGTTTGTGTAGATCGAACCTGTTGCACTTCAAAAACATCGCAATATGGATTCTGTTTGCAATAATTTTAGCGTTTTCACCTACTTTAGACACTGAATATTTGTCGTTTTAAAGCTCAGTTTGAAATGTTTTAGTTTGTCGTTTCTGTTCAAATCGATCATCTTTTTTCATACTTTTTGATCATATTAGCTCACCAGAGTGGTTCTGCGCACGCTCCGCTGTTGAAGTAAGTACATTCCTGCGATATGTTTAAAGATACATTCCATAAAAATTAAGTAAAATTTTACACATTTTCGGTCACCGTGAAATATTGTGTCTTGATATTAACCGACTTTATATTGACCGTCGCGTCGAGGCCGTTGCGTAGACACATCGTTTGTGTAGATCAGACCTGTTGCACTTCAAAAACATCGCAATATGGATTCTGATTATAATAACTTTAGCGTTTTCACCTACTTTAGACACTGAATATTTGTCGTTTTAAAGCTCAGTTTGAAATGTTTTAGTTTGTCGTTTCTGTTCAAATCGATCACTTTTATTATACTTTTCGATCTTATTAGCTCACCGGAGTGGTTCTACGCACGCTTCGCTGTTGAAGTAGGTACTTTACTCCGTTATTTTAAAAGATACATGCCATACAAAGTTAGTCGAATCTTACACTTTTTCGGTCACCGTGAAATATTTTGTCTTAATATTAACCGACTTTATATTGACCGTCGCGTCGAGGCCGTTGCGAAGACACCTCTTTTGTGTAGATCGGACCTGTTGCACTTCAAAAACATGTCAATATGTATTCTGTTTGTAATAATTTAAGCTTTTTTACCTACTTTAGACACTGAATATTTGTCGTTTTAAAGCTCAGTTTGAAATGTTTTAGTTTGTCGTTTCTGTTCAAATCGATCATCTTTTATCATACTTTTCGATCACATTAGCTCACCAGAGTGGTTCTGCGCACGCTCCGCTGTTGAAGTAGGTATTTTCCTGCGTTATTTTAGAATATACATGCCATACAAAGTTAGTCGAATCTTACACATTTCCGGTCACCGTGAAATATTTTGTCTTGATATTAACCGACTTTATATTGACCGTTGCGTTGAGGCCGTTGCGTAGACACCTCGTTTGTGTAGATCGGACCTGTTGCACTTCAAAAACATCGCAATATGGATTCTGTTCGCAATAACTTTAGCGTTTTCACCTACTTTAGACACTGAATATTTGTCGTTTTAAAGCTCAGTTTGAAATGTTTTAGTTTGTCGTTTCTGTTCAAATCGATCATCTTTTAGCATACTTTTTAATCACATTAACTCACCGAAGTGGTTTTGCGCACGCACCTCTGTTGAAGTAGGAACTCTTTTGCGATATTTTTAAAGATACATCCCATACAAAGTTAGTCGAATTTTACACTTTTCCGGTCACCGTGAAATATTGTGTCTTGATATTAACCGACTTTATATTGACCGTCGCGTCGAAGCCGTTGCGTAGACACCTCGTTTGTGTAGATCGGACCTGTTGCACTTCAAAAACATCGCAATATGGATTCTGTTTGCAATAACTTTAGCGTTTTACCTACTTTAGACACTGAATATTTGTCGTTTTAAAGCTCAGTTTGAATTATTTTAGTTTGTCGTTTCTGTTCAAATCGATCATCTTTTAGCATACTTTTCGATCATATTAGCTCACCGGAGTGGTTCTACGCACGCTTCGCTGTTGAAGTAGGTACTTTCCTCCGTTATTTTAAAAGATACATGCCATACAAAGTTAGTCGAATTTTACACATTTCCGGTCACCGTGAAATATTTTGTCTTGATATTAACCGACTTTATATTGACCGTCGCGTCGAGCCCGTTGCGTAGACACCTCGTTTGTATAGATCGGACCTGTTGCACTTCAAAAACATCGCAATATGGATTTTGTTTGCAATAACTTTAGCGTTTTCACCTACTTTAGACACTGAATATTTGTCGTTTTAAAGCTCAGTTTGAAATGTTTTAGTTTGTCGTTTCTGTTCAAATCGATCATGTTTTATCATACTTTTTGATCATATTAGCTCACCAGAGTGGTTCTGCGCACGCTCCGCTGTTGAAGTAAGTACATTCCTGCGATATGTTTAAAGATACATTCCATAAAAATTAAGTAAAATTTTACACATTTTCGGTCACCGTGAAATATTGTGTCTTGATATTAACCGACTTTATATTGACCGTCGCGTCGAGGCCGTTGCGTAGACACCTCGTTTGTGTAGATCAGACCTGTTGCACTTCAAAAACATCGCAATATGGATTCTGTTTATAATAACTTTAGCGTTTTCACCTACTTTAGACACTGAATATTTGTCGTTTTAAAGCTCAGTTTGAAATGATTTAGTTTGTCGTTTCTGTTCAAATCGATCATCTTTTAGCATACTTTTCGATCATATTAGCTTACCAGAGTGGTTCTGCGCACGCTCCTCTGTTGAAGTAAGTACATTCCTGCGTTTTTTTTAAAGATTCATGCCATACAAATTAAGTAAAATTTTACACATTTTCGGTCACCGTGGAATATTGTGTCTTGATATTAACCGACTTTATATTGACCGTCGCGTCGAGGCCGTTGCGTAGACACCTCGTTTGCGTAGATCAGACCTGTTGCACTTCAAAAACATCGCAATATGGATTCTGTTTATAATAACTTTAGCGTTTTCACCTACTTTAGACACTGAATATTTGTCGTTTTAAAGCTCAGTTTGAAATGATTTAGTTTGTCGTTTCTGTTCAAATCGATCATCTTTTAGCATACTTTTCGATCATATTAGCTTACCAGAGTGGTTCTGCGCACGCTCCTCTGTTGAAGTAAGTACATTCCTGCGTTTTTTTTAAAGATTCATGCCATACAAATTAAGTAAAATTTTACACATTTTCGGTCACCGTGGAATATTGTGTCTTGATATTAACCGACTTTATATTGACCGTCGCGTCGAGGCCGTTGCGTAGACACCTCGTTTGCGTAGATCAGACCTGTTGCACTTCAAAAACATCGCAATATGGATTCTGTTTGCAATAACTTTAGCGTTTTCACCTACTTTAGACACTGAATATTTGTCGTTTTAAAGCTCAGTTTGAAATGTTTTAGTTTGTCGTTTCTGTTCAAATCGATCATCGTTAAGCATACTTTTTGATCACATTAGCTCACCGAAGTGGTTTTGCGCACGCACCGCTGTTGAAATAGAAACTCTTTTGCGATATTTTTAAAGATACATCCCATACAAAGTTAGTCAAATTTTACACTTTTCCGGTCACCGTGAAATATTTTGTCTTGATATTAACCGACTTAATATTGACCGTCACGTCGAGCCCGTTGCGTAGACACCTCGTTTGTGTAGATCGGACCTGTTGCACTTCAAAAACATCGCAATATGGATTCTGTTTATAATAACTTTAGCGTTTTCACCTACTTTAGACACTAGATATTTGTCGTTTTAAAGCTCAGTTTGAAATGTTTTAGTTTGTCGTTTCTGTTCAAATCGATCACATTTATTATACTTTTCGATCATATTAGCTCACCGGAGTGGTTCCACGCACGCTCTGCTGTTGAAGTAGGTACTTTCCTCCGTTATTTTAAAAAATACATGCCATACAAAGTTAGTCGAATCTTACACTTTTTGGTCACCGTGAAATATTTTGTCTTGATATTAACCGACTTAATATTGACCGTCACGTCGAGCCCGTTGCGTAGACACCTCGTTTGTGTAGATCGGACCTGTTGCACTTCAAAAACATCGCAATATGGATTCTGTTTATAATAACTTTAGCGTTTTCACCTACTTTAGACACTGAATATTTGTCGTTTTAAAGCTCAGTTTGAAATGTTTTAGTTTGTCGTTTCTGTTCAAATCAATCATCTTTTATCATACTTTTCGATCATATTAGCTCACCGGAGTGGTTCTACGCACGCTTCGCTGTTGAAGTAGGTATTTTCCTGCGTTATTTTAAAAGATACATGCCATACAAAGTTAGTCGAATCTTACACTTTTTCGGTCACCGTGAAATATTTTGTCTTGATATTAACCGACTTTATATTGACCGTCGCGTCGAGGCCGTTGCGTTGACACCTCGTTTGTGTAGATCGAACCTGTTGCACTTCAAAAACATCGCAATATGGATTCTGTTTGCAATAATTTTAGCGTTTTCACCTACTTTAGACACTGAATATTTGTCTTTTTAAATTCAGTTTGAAATGTTTTAGTTTGTCGTTTCTGTTCAAATCGATCATCTTTTACCATACTTTTCGATCATATTAGCTCACCAGAGTTGTTCTGCGCACGCTCCGCTGTTAAAGTAGGTATTTTCCTGCGTTATTTTAAAAGATACATGCCATACAAAGTTAGTCGAATCTTACACTTTTTCGGTCACCGTGAAATATTTTGTCTTGATATTAACCGACTTTATATTGACCGTTGCGTTGAGGCCGTTGCGTAGACACCTCGTTTGTGTAGATCGGACCTGTTGCACTTCAAAAACATCGCAATATGGATTCTGTTTGCAATAATTTTAGCGTTTTCACCTACTTTAGACACTGAATATTTGTCGTTTTAAAGCTCAGTTTGAAATGTTTTAGTTTGTCGTTTCTGTTCAAATCGATCATCTTTTAGCATACTTTTTAATCACATTAGCTCACCGAAGTGGTTTTGCGCACGCACCGCTGTTGAAGTAGGAACTCTTTTGCGATATTTTTAAAGATACATCCCATACAAAGTTAGTCGAATTTTACACATTTCCGGTCACCGTGAAATATTTTGTCTTGATATTAACCGACTTTATATTGACCGTCGCGTCGAGCCCGTTGCGTAGACACCTCGTTTGTATAGATCTGACCTGTTGCACTTCAAAAACATCGCAATATGGATTTTGTTTGCAATAACTTTAGCGTTTTCACCTACTTTAGACACTGAATATTTGTCGTTTTAAAGCTCAGTTTGAAATGTTTTAGATTGTCGTTTCTGTTCAAATCGATCACTTTTATTATACTTTTCGATCTTATTAGCTCACCGGAGTGGTTCTACGCACGCTTCGCTGTTGAAGTAGGTACTTTACTCCGTTATTTTAAAAGATACATGCCATACAAAGTTAGTCGAATCTTACAATTTTTCGGTCACCGTGAAATATTTTGTCTTAATATTAACCGACTTTATATTGACCGTCGCGTCGAGGCCGTTGCGAAGACACCTCTTTTGTGTAGATCGGACCTGTTGCACTTCAAAAACATGTCAATATGTATTCTGTTTGTAATAATTTAAGCTTTTTTACCTACTTTAGACACTGAATATTTGTCGTTTTAAAGCTCAGTTTGAAATGTTTTAGTTTGTCGTTTCTGTTCAAATCGATCATCTTTTATCATACTTTTCGATCACATTAGCTCACCAGAGTGGTTCTACGCACGCTCCGCTGTTAAAGTAGGTACTTTCCTCCGTTATTTTAGAATATACATGCCATACAAAGTTAGTCGAATCTTACACTTTTTCGGTCACCGTGAAATATTTTGTCTTGATATTAACCGACTTTATATTGACCGTCGCGTCGAGGCCGTTGCGTGGCCACCTCGTTTGTGTAGATCGAACCTGATGCACTTCAAAAACATCGCAATATGGATTCTGTTTGCAATAATTTTAGCGTTTTCACCTACTTTAGACACTGAATATTTGTCGTTTTAAAGCTCAGTTTGAAATGTTTTAGTTTGTCGTTTCTGTTCAAATCGATCATGTTTTATCATACTTTTTGATCATATTAGCTCACCAGAGTGGTTCTGCGCACGCTCCACTGTTGAAGTAAGTACATTCCTGCGATATGTTTAAAGATACATTCCATAAAAATTAAGTAAAATTTTACACATTTTCGGTCACCGTGAAATATTGTGTCTTGATATTAACCGACTTTATATTGACCGTCGCGTCGAGGCCGTTGCGTAGACACCTCGTTTGTGTAGATCAGACCTGTTGCACTTCAAAAACATCGCAATATGGATTCTGTTTATAATAACTTTAGCGTTTTCACCTACTTTAGACACTGAATATTTGTCGTTTTAAAGCTCAGTTTGAAATGATTTAGTTTGTCGTTTCTGTTCAAATCGATCATCTTTTAGCATACTTTTCGATCATATTAGCTCACCGGAGTGGTTCTACGCACGCTCCGCTGTTGAAGTAGGTACTTTCCTCCGTTTTTTTTAAAAAATATATGCCATACAAAGTTAGTCGAATCTTACACTTTTTCGGTCACCGTGAAATATTTTGTCTTGATATTAACCGACTTTATAGTGACCGTCGCGTCGAGGCCGTTGCGTAGACACCTCGTTTGTGTAGATCGGACCTGTTGCACTTCAAAAACATGTCAATATGTATTCTGTTTGTTATAATTTAAGCTTTTTTACCTACTTTAGACACTGAATATTTGTCGTTTTAAAGCTCAGTTTTAAATGTTTTAGTTTGTCGTTTCTGTTCAAATCGATCATCTTTTATCATACTTTTCGATCACATTAGCTCACCGGAGTGGTTCTACGCACGCTCCGCTGTTGAAGTAGGTACTTTCCGCCGTTATTTTAGAAGATACATGCCATACAAAGTTAGTCGAATCTTACACTTTTTCGGTCACCGTGAAATATTTTGTCTTGATATTAACCGACTTTATATTGACCGTCGCGTCGAAGCCGTTGCGTGGCCACCTCGTTTGTGTAGATCGAACCTGTTGCACTTCAAAAACATCGCAATATGGATTCTGTTTGCAATAATTTTAGCGTTTTCACCTACTTTAGACACTGAATATTTGTCTTTTTAAATTCAGTTTGAAATGTTTTAGTTTGTCGTTTCTGTTCAAATCGATCATCTTTTACCATACTTTTCGATCATATTAGCTCACCAGAGTTGTTCTGCGCACGCTCCGCTGTTGAAGTAGGTATTTTCCTGCGTTATTTTAAAAGATACATGCCATACAAAGTTAGTCGAATCTTACACTTTTTCGGTCACCGTGAAATATTTTGTCTTGATATTAACCGACTTTATATTGACCGTTGCGTTGAGGCCGTTGCGTAGACACCTCGTTTGTGTAGATCGGACCTGTTGCACTTCAAAAACATCGCAATATGGATTCTGTTTGCAATAACTTTAGCGTTTTCACCTACTTTAGACACTGAATATTTGTCGTTTTAAAGCTCAGTTTGAAATGTTTTAGTTTGTCGTTTCTGTTCAAATCGATCATCTTTTAGCATACTTTTTAATCACATTAGCTCACCGAAGTGGTTTTGCGCACGCTCCGCTGTTGAAGTAAGTACATTCCTGCGATATGTTTAAAGATACATTCCATAAAAATTAAGTAAAATTTTACACATTTTCGGTCACCGTGAAATATTGTGTCTTGATATTAACCGACTTTATATTGACCGTCGCGTCGAGGCCGTTGCGTAGACACCTCGTTTGTGTAGATCAGACCTGTTGCACTTCAAAAACATCGCAATATGGATTCTGATTATAATAACTTTAGCGTTTTCACCTACTTTAGACACTGAATATTTGTCGTTTTCAAGCTCAGTTTGAAATGTTTTAGTTTGTCGTTTCTGTTCAAATCGATCATCTTTTAGCATACTTTTCGATCATATTAGCTCACCGGAGTGGTTCTACGCACGCTCTGCTGTTGAAGTAGGTACTTTTCTCCGTTATTTTAAAAAATATATGCCATACAAATTTAGTCGAATCTTACACTTTTTCGGTCACCGTGAAATATTTTGTCTTGATATTAACCGACTTTATATTGACCGTCGCGTCGAGGCCGTTGCGTAGACACCTCGTTTGTGTAGATCGGACCTGTTGCACTTCAAAAACATGTCAATATGTATTCTGTTTGTAATAATTTAAGCTTTTTTACCTACTTTAGACACTGAATATTTGTCGTTTTAAAGCTCAGTTTGAAATGTTTTAGTTTGTCGTTTCTGTTCAAATCGATCATCTTTTACCATACTTTTCGATCATATTAGCTCACCAGAGTTGTTCTGCGCACGCTCCGCTGTTGAAGTAGGTATTTTCCTGCGTTATTTTAGAATATACATGCCATACAAAGTTAGTCGAATCTTACACATTTCCGGTCACCGTGAAATATTTTGTCTTGATATTAACCGACTTTATATTGACCGTTGCGTTGAGGCCGTTGCGTAGACACCTCGTTTGTGTAGATCGGACCTGTTGCACTTCAAAAACATCGCAATATGGATTCTGTTCGCAATAATTTTAGCGTTTTCACCTACTTTAGACACTGAATATTTGTCGTTTTAAAGCTCAGTTTGAAATGTTTTAGTTTGTCGTTTCTGTTCAAATCGATCACTTTTATTATACTTTTCGATCTTATTAGCTCACCGGAGTGGTTCTACGCACGCTTCGCTGTTGAAGTAGGTACTTTACTCCGTTATTTTAAAAGATACATGCCATACAAAGTTAGTCGAATCTTACACTTTTTCGGTCACCGTGAAATATTTTGTCTTAATATTAACCGACTTTATATTGACCGTCGCGTCGAGGCCGTTGCGAAGACACCTCGTTTGTGTAGATCGGACCTGTTGCACTTCAAAAACATGTCAAAATGTATTCTGTTTGTAATAATTTAAGCTTTTTTACCTACTTTAGACACTGAATATTTGTCGTTTTAAAGCTCAGTTTGAAATGTTTTAGTTTGTCGTTTCTGTTCAAATCGATCATCTTTTATCATACTTTTCGATCACATTAGCTCACCGGAGTGGTTCTACGCACGCTCCGCTGTTGAAGTAGGTACTTTCCTCCGTTATTTTAGAATATACATGCCATACAAAGTTAGTCGAATCTTACACTTTTTCGGTCACCGTGAAATATTTTGTCTTGATATTAACCGACTTTATATTGACCGTCGCGTCGAGGCCGTTGCGTGGCCACCTCGTTTGTGTAGATCGAACCTGTTGCACTTCAAAAACATCGCAATATGGATTCTGTTTGCAATAATTTTAGCGTTTTCACCTACTTTAGACACTGAATATTTGTCGTTTTAAAGCTCAGTTTGAAATGTTTTAGTTTGTCGTTTCTGTTCAAATCGATCATCTTTTTTCATACTTTTTGATCATATTAGCTCACCAGAGTGGTTCTGCGCACGCTCCGCTGTTGAAGTAAGTACATTCCTGCGATATGTTTAAAGATACATTCCATAAAAATTAAGTAAAATTTTACACATTTTCGGTCACCGTGAAATATTGTGTCTTGATATTAACCGACTTTATATTGACCGTCGCGTCGAGGCCGTTGCGTAGACACATCGTTTGTGTAGATCAGACCTGTTGCACTTCAAAAACATCGCAATATGGATTCTGATTATAATAACTTTAGCGTTTTCACCTACTTTAGACACTGAATATTTGTCGTTTTAAAGCTCAGTTTGAAATGTTTTAGTTTGTCGTTTCTGTTCAAATCGATCACTTTTATTATACTTTTCGATCTTATTAGCTCACCGGAGTGGTTCTACGCACGCTTCGCTGTTGAAGTAGGTACTTTACTCCGTTATTTTAAAAGATACATGCCATACAAAGTTAGTCGAATCTTACACTTTTTCGGTCACCGTGAAATATTTTGTCTTAATATTAACCGACTTTATATTGACCGTCGCGTCGAGGCCGTTGCGAAGACACCTCTTTTGTGTAGATCGGACCTGTTGCACTTCAAAAACATGTCAATATGTATTCTGTTTGTAATAATTTAAGCTTTTTTACCTACTTTAGACACTGAATATTTGTCGTTTTAAAGCTCAGTTTGAAATGTTTTAGTTTGTCGTTTCTGTTCAAATCGATCATCTTTTATCATACTTTTCGATCACATTAGCTCACCAGAGTGGTTCTGCGCACGCTCCGCTGTTGAAGTAGGTATTTTCCTGCGTTATTTTAGAATATACATGCCATACAAAGTTAGTCGAATCTTACACATTTCCGGTCACCGTGAAATATTTTGTCTTGATATTAACCGACTTTATATTGACCGTTGCGTTGAGGCCGTTGCGTAGACACCTCGTTTGTGTAGATCGGACCTGTTGCACTTCAAAAACATCGCAATATGGATTCTGTTCGCAATAACTTTAGCGTTTTCACCTACTTTAGACACTGAATATTTGTCGTTTTAAAGCTCAGTTTGAAATGTTTTAGTTTGTCGTTTCTGTTCAAATCGATCATCTTTTAGCATACTTTTTAATCACATTAGCTCACCGAAGTGGTTTTGCGCACGCACCTCTGTTGAAGTAGGAACTCTTTTGCGATATTTTTAAAGATACATCCCATACAAAGTTAGTCGAATTTTACACTTTTCCGGTCACCGTGAAATATTGTGTCTTGATATTAACCGACTTTATATTGACCGTCGCGTCGAAGCCGTTGCGTAGACACCTCGTTTGTGTAGATCGGACCTGTTGCACTTCAAAAACATCGCAATATGGATTCTGTTTGCAATAACTTTAGCGTTTTACCTACTTTAGACACTGAATATTTGTCGTTTTAAAGCTCAGTTTGAATTATTTTAGTTTGTCGTTTCTGTTCAAATCGATCATCTTTTAGCATACTTTTCGATCATATTAGCTCACCGGAGTGGTTCTACGCACGCTTCGCTGTTGAAGTAGGTACTTTCCTCCGTTATTTTAAAAGATACATGCCATACAAAGTTAGTCGAATCTTACACTTTTTCGGTCACCGTGAAATATTTTGTCTTGATATTAACCGACTTTATATTGACCGTCGCGTCGAGGCCGTTGCGAAGACACCTCGTTTGTGTAGATCGGACCTGTTGCACTTCAAAAACATGTCAATATGTATTCTGTTTGTAATAATTTAAGCTTTTTTACCTACTTTAGACACTGAATATTTGTCGTTTTAAAGCTCAGTTTGAAATGTTTTAGTTTGTCGTTTCTGTTCAAATTGATCATCTTTTAGCATACTTTTCAATCATATTAGCTCACCGGAGTGGTTCTACGCACGCTCCGCTGTTGAAGTAGGTACTTTCCTCCGTTATTTTAGAAGATACATGCCATACAAAGTTAGTCGAATCTTACACTTTTTCGGTCACCGTGAAATATTTTGTCTTGATATTAACCGACTTTATATTGACCGTCGCGTCGAGGCCGTTGCGTGGCCACCTCGTTTGTGTAGATCAAACCTGTTGCACTTTAAAAACATCGCAATATGAATTCTGTTTCCAATAATTTTAGCGTTTTCACCTACTTTAGACACTGAATATTTGTCGTTTTAAAGCTCTGTTTGAAATGTTTTAGTTTGTCGTTTCTGTTCAAATCGATCATCTTTTATCATACTTTTTGATCATATTAGCTCACCAGAGTGGTTCTGCGCACGCTCCGCTGTTGAAGTAAGTACATTCCTGCGATATGTTTAAAGATACATTCCATAAAAATTAAGTAAAATTTTACACATTTTCGGTCACCGTGAAATATTGTGTCTTGATATTAACCGACTTTATATTGACCGTCGCGTCGAGGCCGTTGCGTAGACACCTCGTTTGTGTAGATCAGACCTGTTGCACTTCAAAAACATCGCAATATGGATTCTGATTATAATAACTTTAGCGTTTTCACCTACTTTAGACACTGAATATTTGTCGTTTTCAAGCTCAGTTTGAAATGTTTTAGTTTGTCGTTTCTGTTCAAATCGATCATCTTTTAGCATACTTTTCGATCATATTAGCTCACCGGAGTGGTTCTACGCACGCTCTGCTGTTGAAGTAGGTACTTTTCTCCGTTATTTTAAAAAATATATGCCATACAAATTTAGTCGAATCTTACACTTTTTCGGTCACCGTGAAATATTTTGTCTTGATATTAACCGACTTTATATTGACCGTCGCGTCGAGGCCGTTGCGTGGCCACCTCGTTTGTGTAGATCGAACCTGTTGCACTTCAAAAATCTCGCAATATGGATTCTGTTTGCAATAATTTTAGCGTTTTCACCTACTTTAGGCACTGAATATTTGTCTTTTTAAATTCAGTTTGAAATGTTTTAGTTTGTCGTTTCTGTTCAAATCGATCATCTTTCATCATACTTTTCGATCATATTAGCTCACCGGAGTGGTTCCACGCACGCTCTGCTGTTGAAGTAGGTACTTTCCTCCGTTATTTTAAAAAATACATGCCATACAAAGTAAGTCGAATCTTACACTTTTTCGGTCACCGTGAAATATTTTGTCTTGATATTAACCGACTTTATATTGACCGTCGCGTCGAGGCCGTTGCAAAGACACATCGTTTGTGTAGAACGGACCTGTGCACTTCAATAACATCGCAATATGTATTCTGTTTGTAATAATTTTAGCTTTTTTACCTACTTTAGACACTGAATATTTGTCGTTTTAAAGCTCAGATTGAAATGTTTTAGTTTGTCGTTTCTGTTCAAATCGATCATCTTTTAGCATACTTTTCGATCACATTAGCTCACCGGAGTGGTTCTACGCACGCTCCGCTGTTGAAGTAGGTATTTTCCTGCGTTATTTTTAAAGATACATGCCATACAAATTAAGTTAAATTTTACACATTTTCGGTCACCGTGAAATATTTTGTCTTGATATTAACCGACTTTATATTGACCGTCGCGTCGAGGCCGTTGCGTAGACACCTCGTTTGTGTAGATCGGACCTGTTGCATTTCAAAAATGTCGCGATATGGATTCTGTTTGCAATAATTTTAGCGTTTTTACCTACTTTAGACACTGAATATTTGTCGTTTTAAAGCTCAGTTTGAAATGTTTTAGTTTGTCGTTTCTGTTCAAATCGATCATCTTTTAGCATACTTTTCGATCATATTAGCTTACCAGAGTGGTTCTGCGCACGCTCCTCTGTTGAAGTAAGTACATTCCTGCGTTTTTTTTAAAGATTCATGCCATACAAATTAAGTAAAATTTTACACATTTTCGGTCACCGTGAAATATTGTGTCTTGATATTAACCGACTTTATATTGACCGTCGCGTCGAGGCCGTTGCGTAGACACCTCGTTTGCGTAGATCAGACCTGTTGCACTTCAAAAACATCGCAATATGGATTCTGTTTGCAATAACTTTAGCGTTTTCACCTACTTTAGACACTGAATATTTGTCGTTTTAAAGCTCAGTTTGAAATGTTTTAGTTTGTCGTTTCTGTTCAAATCGATCATCGTTAAGCATACTTTTTGATCACATTAGCTCACCGAAGTGGTTTTGCGCACGCACCGCTGTTGAAATAGAAACTCTTTTGCGATATTTTTAAAGATACATCCCATACAAAGTTAGTCAAATTTTACACTTTTCCGGTCACCGTGAAATATTTTGTCTTGATATTAACCGACTTAATATTGACCGTCACGTCGAGCCCGTTGCGTAGACACCTCGTTTGTGTAGATCGGACCTGTTGCACTTCAAAAACATCGCAATATGGATTCTGTTTATAATAACTTTATCGTTTTCACCTACTTTAGACACTGAATATTTGTCGTTTTAAAGCTCAGTTTGAAATGTTTTAGTTTGTCGTTTCTGTTCAAATCGATCATCTTTTATCATACTTTTCGATCATATTAGCTCACCGGAGTGGTTCCACGCACGCTCTGCTGTTGAAGTAGGTACTTTCCTCCGTTATTTTAAAAAATACATGCCATACAAAGTTAGTCGAATCTTACACTTTTTGGTCACCGTGAAATATTTTGTCTTGATATTAACCGACTTTATATTGACCGTCGCGTCGAGGCCGTTGCAAAGACACATCGTTTGTGTAGATCGGACCTGTGCACTTCAATAACATCGCAATATGTATTCTGTTTGTAATAATTTTAGCTTTTTTACCTACTTTAGACACTGAATATTTGTCGTTTTAAAGCTCAGATTGAAATGTTTTAGTTTGTCGTTTCTGTTCAAATCGATCATCTTTTAGCATACTTTTTGATCACATTAGCTCACCGAAGTGGTTTTGCGCACGCACCGCTGTTGAAATAGAAACTCTTTTGCGATATTTTTAAAGATACATCCCATACAAAGTTAGTCAAATTTTACACTTTTCCGGTCACCGTGAAATATTTTGTCTTGATATTAACCGACTTAATATTGACCGTCACGTCGAGCCCGTTGCGTAGACACCTCGTTTGTGTAGATCGGACCTGTTGCACTTCAAAAACATCGCAATATGGATTCTGTTTATAATAACTTTAGCGTTTTCACCTACTTTAGACACTGAATATTTGTCGTTTTAAAGCTCAGATTGAAATGTTTTAGTTTGTCGTTTCTGTTCAAATCGATCATCTTTTAGCATATTTTTCGATAACATTAGCTCACCGGAGTGGTTCTGCGCACGCTCCGCTGTTAAAGTAGGTATTTTCCTGCGTTATTTTTAAAGATACATGCCATACAAATTAAGTTAAATTTTACACATTTTCGGTCACCGTGAAATATTTTGTCTTGATATTAACCGACTTTATATTGACCGTCGCGTCGAGGCCGTTGCGTAGACACCTCGTTTGTGTAGATCGGACCTGTTGCACTTCAAAAACGTCGCGATATGGATTCTGTTTGCAATAATTTTAGCGTTTTTACCTACTTTAGACACTGAATATTTGTCGTTTTAAAGCTCAGTTTGAAATGTTTTAGTTTGTCGTTTCTGTTCAAATCGATCATCGTTAAGCATACTTTTTGATCACATTAGCTCACCGAAGTGGTTTTGCGCACGCACCGCTGTTGAAATAGAAACTCTTTTGCGATATTTTTAAAGATACATCCCATACAAAGTTAGTCAAATTTTACACTTTTCCGGTCACCGTGAAATATTTTGTCTTGATATTAACCGACTTAATATTGACCGTCACGTCGAGCCCGTTGCGTAGACACCTCGTTCGTGTAGATCGGACCTGTTGCACTTCAAAAACATCGCAATATGGATTCTGTTTATAATAACTTTAGCGTTTTCACCTACTTTAGACACTGAATATTTGTCGTTTTAAAGCTCAGTTTGAAATGTTTTAGTTTGTCGTTTCTGTTCAAATCGATCATCTTTTATCATACTTTTCGATCATATTAGCTCACCGGAGTGGTTCCACGCACGCTCTGCTGTTGAAGTAGGTACTTTCCTCCGTTATTTTAAAAAATACATGCCATACAAAGTTAGTCGAATCTTACACTTTTTGGTCACCGTGAAATATTTTGTCTTGATATTGTCCTGCCTTCGACTCTGAGATTTAATTGACCATGTAGTATGCCCTATTACGCGTCCATTCACTCGCACACAGGTTTAGCGCAAGAAAGAGAAGGTAAATAACCTCACTCCCTCCCACGCCTCACAGCACTGCCAGCCGCCTGTCGCTCATTCGTGTCCGTGCGCGCGCGCCGTTACAACGCACGCAGTAATCACAGTATTTAATCGTTAAATTTTTATTTCGTGCTAAACGAAACTTACCTTATAGTGATACGTATTTATTCATAAAGTGAATGTGAAGTAAAACGCACTACCCAGCGTGGCTGCACCATGCATGCTTTACGCTTGGCGGCCGAGCTAGCACGCGATGCTAGCCAGTCCGCATTTTCCGCTCCGAATCAATACGCGATATTGATCTGTAGCAAATAATGGCCGAGCTGACACGCGATGTCAGCCAGTCCTAATTATCTAGATCATTTTTGATCTCAGCTGAGACTTTTGGTATGCGTTGCTTCCAATATCCTACCCTCATTTTCATTGCGAAAAAAGGGGAACAAGTTGAGTGAATTGGGCTTAAATGCTAACAATAAATTACAGCCAAAGGCATTCATGCATAATTCCACATACTAAGCAGCGCTGACGATGCGCCATCATGGCCTCTAAGTATGAAGCAGCGGCCCTCGCCCGCACTCATCCGGCCCAACAGGCGCCTGCCTGGGTATGTTCTACCTGTGAGAACGCGATGGCCCATGATGCGCCGCGAATTACGTCGTGACGGTGATCTACCGTCACAATTCCAGCGTTTTTTCAACGCCTCGCACTCGGAATCAGAATCCGACCACAAAAGGTATGTGTTTTATGAAAGCTTTGTTATACCATCTTAAAGCCGTACGTACATATGTACTTATTACGGGCTACCGTATTCCACTCGTGGCGAAACCACGACCGAACACTTGTCTCAGCCAATCTTTTGTCAAATATTAAAATGGAGCATAATGTAAGCCATCACACTTACAAACAAAAATAGCAATAAAATAATACCAAGTATCTTTTTCGTAAGTACCGAAAAATAATAGTGGCAGATTTATTTCAAATCGAATAAATTTTTATTAATTATTTTGTACATTTTTGCTCGGAAAAGTAAAATTGAGATATTTAAAAACACTTTTACTGCCTAGACCTTAATCATAAATACACGTATTCTGCAACCTGCAGTACACGCTCCAAATTTTTTCCCAAAGCTCTAAAAACGGTAGCATGGCATCCCTCCATAGCTCACGTAGTTATGGGTGGTTTTGGTCCTATATCCGCGATTGATTACAACTCTTTTGTACCTACTTATTTCTTGCCAATGGCTATAAAATTGTCTAATTAGACAATGCTATGGTAAACACAACATTGCCTTATAATACTACTTAAAATATCGAATTTAATAGATTGTGTAAAAACAGAACAATTTACTTTTTAAGAAAGCAAGTTGCTACATACATTTCTGCTTTCTGCTTATACCTATAAATATTTAGCTTGTGGTTGGCTCTTTGATTATAAATAGCAAGCAAGCAAGCTGTAAGCTTGCCCAGTACGTACCAAAATATGGTTGGGTCCATATAAAAACCGGTCCGTTTAAAAACCCCATTTTTTGCTTTTAATTTTAACAGCTATGATAAAAATGAGAATGAGCTTTGCTCAATACCTGGCATATGTATGATTCTGAATAGTAGAAAATTTGCCGTATTTAGTTTTGAAATCCAACTAAGATTTAATCAATTTCTCAGTAAATAAATCGGTAAACCTTAGATTTTATTTACCGACGCAATAACAACTAGCTGGAAACCGTAATTATTTTGAAATGTATCAAATTCCGTAATCAATTTAGTACTACCGTCATATTAGATCTATTAAGGTGCCCGCGGTATTCCATTGTTTTAGAGTTTATTACATTTTTAGAAAAATATGCTGTGACAGTGATACGCTTTTTTATGAATGCATTCATATGACCGTCGCAAAGTTTGGTACTTAATCTCGAGTCGAGAAAACTGTGTCCTTTATCTTTGGAACAGTCAGCCACCACCCAGTCAAAATTGTGACAACCTTTGGTCACCTTTCTCATAGAAACAAAAGTCAATTTTGTTTCTATGAGCTTGTTTTTTAACATATGCTGCCACAAGCACCACCGAAGATTAATTCAAATAAAACGTCATATTGTATGAAGGCAGGTAGCACTAACTAGAATTAATCGACACATTGTTAAATGTGCCGTAAAAATAGGTAGCCACAAAATTAAAACAAGTCCATTTTACGAAAATAATGCCTTTTTTGTTTTTTATGGATATGCATAAACAAAGCATATGAATTGGTAGAAATTCATTTTCTCAAGTATAATATTATTATATTTCATATTCTTCGGTTATTTTTATTTGCCATTTGCCACTTGTCACACGTTAAACGTAGGGACGTTTAAGGTAAGATAAATTCAAGACATGTTCAATATTACACAAATACCACTACCTATCGATATTTTTTAACACAAGGCAATTATTATATATTTAAATAAAAATACTGGCGTATACTAAATGCAATGCAGCGTTAGACCCAAACTGCACTACAATTATCTAATTCGAGTTATTGGAAATATGAACCATGTTTACTTTCCTACTGTTTATTCTGTGATTTAAGAATAAACTACATCAAGTAAATATTTTCTTTAATCATCAGTTTATTCCACCCAGTTACATTCATCTACTCCACAACAATCCCAGAAAGCCATTAAGTTACTAAGGAACGATTCCTTGAAACGTTGCTCCTATTAGTAATAAAATAGATTCTTATTATATGATTTTTTTTTGTGTTTGATGTTTATAGTATTCGATAAACTGTGTTTAATAAATTTTCAAAGGACAATTTATCTTAATATTCACCAGTTACTAAGGTATGGTGAAACAATTGTAGAACTCAAATTAATAAGAAAACAGGTCTAAGGGCACGATAGTCCGGCCTGCTTCCTAGTTAAAAAAATATATATTTTATTTTATATTCAAAATATTTTTTTTAAAGGACTTTCCCTTTACTCTTACGCCTGAGGACGTCATGTGATACAATCATTTATTAAAATTTGAATCAATTAATTATTGTAAACAAAATAATTCTTGTTTTTTTTTATGCACCACATATAAGGATTATTTTTAAATATGTTTTAAACCAGTCCCCTCGGGTACTCGATATGACAAAGGTACTTGTATACGATATCCGTTCATTTTTAGATTTCTTGTCCAAATAGGTACCCTAATTCTGAATCATAATCAGATTTCTTTGACACTACTCATAATATTGAACAAGTCAATATTTGTCAAACTTAAATATAGGTATATATTATATATAGTTAAATAAATAAAAAACTCATAGTAACTAACTCGAAAGATAGGATTGATATTTATTGTAATCCTTAAAGGTAATCCAAACATTTATCCAGGCAATAAAATTATGAATAAATTTACAACGAGAAATCTGACCATGTGCCGACTATCGAATACTCGGCGAACATTCCTAGTCGATTAGTCGAATATTAGATAAACATATTTGGTCGGGGCCTGGTAGTACCAAAACTTCTGTCGGAAATTTTTTTGCGGTCGTTTGCCCTTATAAAGTCGCAAAGCTTTTAGAAGCCGATTTTTAATCTTCTTCAGAAACATAACTTGAATACTTATTAAATTTTAAGTTATATATAAATCATTAAAAAAAAAAAACATTACCTACTTACTTGCCTTAAAATTTCTGATAACGATAATATTTCAAAGCCATTGAATTATCGTTTTCTTTTTGTTACTCAGCATTTAATCATATAGCATTGATAGACACCTATGAATATTTTTACGATCTTATGAGAATTACATAACTTCAAATGAATTTATTAATCAAATGCTTTTATACCAATCATTTTTTGGTTGGTTTTTACAACCAAATGTTTTCTCAGGTATTCGAAATTTAAATGTATAAAATATTATTTATATGTTCGGTATTCGGACGAATATCTTTAAAACAGTCGCATTAATACCTAAATATCCCATACTTAAAAGCAATAGAATATCATGTATGTATGTCAAAACTATAATTAGAAAATATGATGATAACTGCAAGACAAAGATAACGATTTGTCAGACTTACCTTCAAGCCCGTTACCTTACCAAAGATAATACGCTAACTAAAAAGTGTTTTCTGTATGTAGCTTTGCTCGTAATAAAATTATCATTTGTTTTACATGCCAAATTCAGTGTGTAAAACTATAATATTTGCAAACCGTCTCAGCTCAACAATACGTATTCCGTATTGTTTGCAATTTTTATAACACACCACAATAATAATAAAAAAAATCTATTTCAGTTTCAGACTACTAAAATAAATAAATATATTTTAGTTAATCATTAATAAAATTAAATAAAAACTAACAAATATATTCTTTCTTCCTAGTAAAAATATTTGTTTATATTAGAAAGTTATAACTTATCATAGTTATCATATATCCATTCTTTTTTAGAAATAGTGATACATGTAAAAGTCAAAGATAGTGACATAAACAATGAATTGTTATTTAATATGATCGGTTTAATGATCAAACACTACTAACATCAGAGATGTCAACTTATCCTAATGTAACAACATTGATTTTACTCCAAACATCTACATGGTCAATTAAATCTCAGAGTCGAAGGCAGGACAATTGGATGATCAAACGAACTTACCTTAAGTGAAGTTCGATCCAAATTGTCCTGGCTTCGACGAAGAGATTTAAGGTCCCACCCTTCCCAATTTCCGTGTACGTTTTTATGCAAAAATAATCGTCACCCTTACAATAAGTATAATCAATGTTGTACATCTCATATAACGGTCTCCATGCTCTGAAATGAATGAGCGACAGGCGGCTGGCAGTGCTGTGAGGCGTGGGAGGGAGTGAGGTTATTTACCTTCTCTTTCTTGCGCTAAACCTGTGTGCGAGTGAATGGACGCGTAGTAGGGCATACTACATGGTCAATTAAATCTCTTCGTCGAAGCCAGGACAATTTGGATCGAACTTCACTTAAGGTAAGTTCGTTTGATCATCCAATTAACCGACTTTATATTGACCGTCGCGTCGAGGCCGTTGCAAAGACACATCGTTTGTGTAGATCGGACCTGTGCACTTCAATAACATCGCAATATGTATTCTGTTTGTAATAATTTTAGCTTTTTTACCTACTTTAGACACTGAATATTTGTCGTTTTAAAGCTCAGATTGAAATGTTTTAGTTTGTCGTTTCTGTTCAAATCGATCATCTTTTAGCATACTTTTCGATAACATTAGCTCACCGGAGTGGTTCTGCGCACGCTCCGCTGTTAAAGTAAGTATTTTCCTGCGTTATTTTTAAAGATACATGCCATACAAATTAAGTTAAATTTTACACATTTTCGGTCACCGTGAAATATTTTGTCTTGATATTAACCGACTTTATATTGACCGTCGCGTCGAGGCCGTTGCGTAGACACCTCGTTTGTGTAGATCGGACCTGTTGCACTTCAAAAACGTCGCGATATGGATTCTGTTTGCAATAATTTTAGCGTTTTTACCTACTTTAGACACTGAATATTTGTCGTTTTAAAGCTCAGTTTGAAATGTTTTAGTTTGTCGTTTCTGTTCAAATCGATCATCTTTTAGCATACTTTTCGATCATATTAGCTTACCAGAGTGGTTCTGCGCACGCTCCTCTGTTGAAGTAAGTACATTCCTGCGTTTTTTTTTAAAGATTCATGCCATACAAATTAAGTAAAATTTTACACATTTTCGGTCACCGTGAAATATTGTGTCTTGATATTAACCGACTTTATATTGACCGTCGCGTCGAGGCCGTTGCGTAGACACCTCGTTTGCGTAGATCAGACCTGTTGCACTTCAAAAACATCGCAATATGGATTCTGTTTATAATAACTTTAGCGTTTTCACCTACTTTAGACACTGAATATTTGTCGTTTTAAAGCTCAGTTTGAAATGTTTTAGTTTGTCGTTTCTGTTCAAATCGATCATCGTTAAGCATACTTTTTGATCACATTAGCTCACCGAAGTGGTTTTGCGCACGCACCGCTGTTGAAATAGAAACTCTTTTGCGATATTTTTAAAGATACATCCCATACAAAGTTAGTCAAATTTTACACTTTTCCGGTCACCGTGAAATATTTTGTCTTGATATTAACCGACTTTTTATTGACCGTTGCGTCGAGGCCGTTGCGTAGACACCTCGTTTGTGTAGATCGGACCTGTTGCACTTCAAAAACATCGCAATATGGATTCTGTTTATAATAACTTTAGCGTTTTCACCTACTTTAGACACTGAATATTTGTCGTTTTAAAGCTCAGTTTGAAATGTTTTAGTTTGTCGTTTCTGTTCAAATCGATCATCTTTTAGCATACTTTTTAATCACATTAGCTCACCGAAGTGGTTTTGCGCACGCACCGCTGTTGAAGTAGGAACTCTTTTGCGATATTTTTAAAGATACATCCCATACAAAGTTAGTCGAATCTTACACTTTTTCGGTCACCGTGAAATATTTTGTCTTGATATTAACCGACTTTATATTGACCGTCGCGTCGAGGCCGTTGCGAAGACACCTCGTTTGTGTAGATCGGACCTGTTGCACTTCAAAAACATGTCAATATGTATTCTGTTTGTAATAATTTAAGCTTTTTTACCTACTTTAGACACTGAATATTTGTCGTTTTAAAGCTCAGTTTGAAATGTTTTAGTTTGTCGTTTCTGTTCAAATCGATCATCTTTTATCATACTTTTCGATCACATTAGCTCACCGAAGTGGTTCTTCGCACGCTGCGCTGTTGAAGTAGGTACTTTCCTCCGTTATTTAAGAAGATACATGCCATACAAAGTTAGTCGAATCTTACACTTTTTCGGTCACCGTGAAATATTTTGTCATGATATTAACCGACTTTATATTGACCGTCGCGTCGAGGCCGTTGCGTGGCCACCTCGTTTGTGTAGATCGAACCTGTTGCACTTCAAAAACATCGCAATATGGATTCTGTTTGCTATAATTTTAGCGTTTTCGCCTACTTTAGACACTGAATTTTTGTCGTTTTAAAGCTCAGTTTGAAATGTTTTAGTTTGTCGTTTCTGTTCAAATCGATCATCTTTTAGCATACTTTTCGATCATATTAGCTCATTGAAGTGTTTTTGCGCACATTTCGCTGTTCTAGTAGGTACTTTTTTGCGATATTTTAAAATATACATCTTACACAATGTTAGTCGAATTTTACAGTTTTCCAGTCACCTTGAAATAATTTGTCTTGATATTAACCGACTTTATATTGACCGTCGCGTCGAGGCCGTTGCGTAGACACCTCGTTTGTGTAGATCGGACCTATTGCACTTCAAAAACATAGCAATATGAATTGTTTGCTATAATTTTAGCGTTTTTACCTACTTGAGACACTGAATTTTTGTCGTTTTAAAGCTCAGTTTGAAATGTTTTAGTTTGTAGTTTCTGTTCAAATCGATCATCTTTTAGCATACTTTTCAATCATATTAGCTCACCGAAGTGGTTCTGCGCACGCTCCGCTTTTGAAGTAGGTACTCTCTGCGTTATTGTAAAAGATACATGCCATACAAAGTTAGTCGAATTTTACACTTTTTCGGTTACCGTGAAATATTTTGTCTTGATATTAACCGACTTTATATTGATCGTCGCGTCGATGCCGTTGCGTAGACACCTCGTTTATGTAGAACGGACCTGTGGCATTTTAAAAACATTGCAGTATGGATTCTGTTTGCAATAATTTTAGCGTTTTCACCTACTTTAGACACTGAATATTTGTAGTTTTGAAGCTCAGTTTGAAATGTTTTAGTTTGTCGTTTCTGTTCAAATCGATCATCTTTTAGCATACTTTTCGATCATATTAGCTTACCAGAGTGGTTCTGCGCACGCTCTTCTGTTGAAGTAAGTACATTCCTGCGTTTTTTTTAAAGATTCATGCCATACAAATTAAGTAAAATTTTACACATTTTCGGTCACCGTGAAATATTGTGTCTTGATATTAACCGACTTTATATTGACCGTCGCGTCGAGGCCGTTGCGTAGACACCTCGTTTGCGTAGATCAGACCTGTTGCACTTCAAAAACATCGCAATATGGATTCTGTTTATAATAACTTTAGCGTTTTCACCTACTTTAGACACTGAATATTTGTAGTTTTGAAGCTCAGTTTGAAATGTTTTAGTTTGTCGTTTCTGTTCAAATCGATCATCTTTTACCATACTTTTCGATCATATTAGCTCACCAGAGTTGTTATGCGCACGCTCCGCTGTTGAAGTAGGTATTTTCCTGCGTTATTTTAAAAGATACATGCCATACAAAGTTAGTCGAATCTTACACTTTTTCGGTCACCGTGAAATATTTTGTCTTGATATTAACCGACTTTATATTGACCGTTGCGTTTAGGCCGTTGCGTAGACACCTCGTTTGTGTAGATCGGACCTGTTGCACTTCAAAAACATCGCAATATGGATTCTGTTTGCAATAACTTTAGCGTTTTCACCTACTTTAGACACTGAATATTTGTCGTTTTAAAGCTCAGTTTGAAATGTTTTAGTTTGTCGTTTCTGTTCAAATCGATCATCTTTTAGCATACTTTTTAATCACATTAGCTCACCGAAGTGGTTTTGCGCACGCACCGCTGTTCTAGTAGGTACTCTTTTGCGATATTTTAAAAGATACATCTTACACAATGTTAGTCGAATTGTACAGTTTTCCAGTCACCGTGAAATAATTTGTCTTGATATTAACCGACTTTATATTGACCGTCGCGTCGAGGCCGTTGCGTAGACACCTCGTTTGTGTAGATCGGACCTATTGCACTTCAAAAACATAGCAATATGGATTGTTTGCTATAATTTTAGCGTTTTTACCTACTTAAGACACTGAATATTTGTCGTTTTAAAGCTCAGTTTGAAATGTTTTAGTTTGTCGTTTCTGTTCAAATCGATCATCTTTTAGCATACTTTTCAATCATATTAGCTCACCGGAGTGGTTCTACGCACGCTCCGCTGTTGAAGTAGGTACTTTCCTCCGTTATTTTAAAAAATATATGCCATACAAATTTAGTCGAATCTTACACTTTTTCGGTCACCGTGAAATATTTTGTCTTGATATTAACCGACTTTATATTGACCGTCGCGTCGAGGCCGTTGCGAAGACACCTCGTTTGTGTAGATCGGACCTGTTGCACTTCAAAAACATGTCAATATGTATTCTGTTTGTAATAATTTAAGCTTTTTTACCTACTTTAGACACTGAATATTTGTCGTTTTAAAGCTCAGTTTGAAATGTTTTAGTTTGTCGTTTCTGTTCAAATCGATCATCTTTTATCATACTTTTCGATCACATTAGCTCACCGAAGTGGTTCTTCGCACGCTGCGCTGTTGAAGTAGGTACTTTCCTCCGTTATTTTAGAAGATACATGCCATACAAAGTTAGTCGAATCTTACACTTTTTCGGTCACCGTGAAATATTTTGTCTTGATATTAACCGACTTTATATTGACCGTCGCGTCGAGGCCGTTTTGTGGCCACCTCGTTTGTGTAGATCGAACCTGTTGCACTTCAAAAACATCGCAATATGGATTCTGTTTGCTATAATTTTAGCGTTTTCGCCTACTTTAGACACTGAATTTTTGTCGTTTTAAAGCTCAGTTTGAAATGTTTTAGTTTGTCGTTTCTGTTCAAATCGATCATCTTTTAGCATACTTTTCGATCATATTAGCTCATTGAAGTGTTTTTGCGCACATTTCGCTGTTCTAGTAGGTACTCTTTTGCGATATTTTAAAAGATACATCTTACACAATGTAAGTCGAATTTTACAGTTTTCCAGTCACCTTGAAATAATTTGTCTTGATATTAACCGACTTTATATTGACCGTCGCGTCGAGGCCGTTGCGTAGATACCTCGTTTGTGTAGATCGGACCTATTGCACTTCAAAAACATAGCAATATGAATTGTTTGCTATAATTTTAGCGTTTTTACCTACTTTAGACACTGAATATTTGTCGTTTTAAAGCTCAGTTTGAAATGTTTTAGTTTGTAGTTTCTGTTCAAATCGATCATCTTTTAGCATACTTTTCAATCATATTAGCTCACCGAAGTGGTTCTGCGCACGCTCCGCTTTTGAAGTAGGTACTCTCTGCGTTATTGTAAAAGATACATGCCATACAAAGTTAGTCGAATTTTACACTTTTTCGGTTACCGTGAAATATTTTGTCTTGATATTAACCGACTTTATATTGATCGTCGCGTCGATGCCGTTGCGTAGACACCTCGTTTGCGTAGATCAGACCTGTTGCACTTCAAAAACATCGCAATATGGATTCTGTTTGCAATAATTTTAGCGTTTTCACCTACTTTAGACACTGAATATTTGTAGTTTTGAAGCTCAGTTTGAAATGTTTTAGTTTGTCGTTTCTGTTCAAATCGATCATCTTTTAGCATACTTTTCGATCATATTAGCTTACCAGAGTGGTTCTGCGCACGCTCTTCTGTTGAAGTAAGTACATTCCTGCGTTTTTTTTAAAGATTCATGCCATACAAATTAAGTAAAATTTTACACATTTTCGGTCACCGTGAAATATTGTGTCTTGATATTAACCGACTTTATATTGACCGTCGCGTCGAGGCCGTTGCGTAGACACCTCGTTTGCGTAGATCAGACCTGTTGCACTTCAAAAACATCGCAATATGGATTCTGTTTATAATAACTTTAGCGTTTTCACCTACTTTAGACACTGAATATTTGTCGTTTTAAAGCTCAGTTTGAAATGTTTTAGTTTGTCGTTTCTGTTCAAATCGATCATCGTTAAGCATACTTTTTGATCACATTAGCTCACCGAAGTGGTTTTGCGCACGCACCGCTGTTGAAGTAGAAACTCTTTTGCGATATTTTTAAAGATACATCCCATACAAAGTTAGTCAAATTTTACACTTTTCCGGTCACCGTGAAATATTTTGTCATGATATTAACCGACTTAATATTGACCGTCACGTCGAGCCCGTTGCGTAGACACCTCGTTTGTGTAGATCGGACCTGTTGCACTTCAAAAACATCGCAATATGGATTCTGTTTATAATAACTTTAGCGTTTTCACCTACTTTAGACACTGAATATTTGTCGTTTTAAAGCTCAGTTTGAAATGTTTTAGTTTGTCGTTTCTGTTCAAATCAATCATCTTTTATCATACTTTTCGATCACATTAGCTCACTGGAGTGGTTTTACGCACGCTCCGCTGTTGAAGTAGGTACTTTCCTCCGTTATTTTAAAAGATACATGCCATACAAAGTTAGTCGAATCTTACACTTTTTCGGTCACCGTGAAATATTTTGTCTTGATATTAACCGACTTTATATTGACCGTTGCGTCGAGGCCGTTGCGTAGACACCTCGTTTGTGTAGATCGGACCTGTTGCACTTCAAAAACATCGCAATATGGATTCTGTTTATGATAACTTTAGCGTTTTCACCTACTTTAGACACTGAATATTTGTCGTTTTAAAGCTCAGTTTGAAATGTTTTAGTTTGTCGTTTCTGTTCAAATCGATCATCTTTTAGCATACTTTTTAATCACATTAGCTCACCGAAGTGGTTTTGCGCACGCACCGCTGTTGAAGTAGGAACTCTTTTGCGATATTTTTAAAGATACATCCCATACAAAGTTAGTCAAATTTTACACTTTTCCGGTCACCGTGAAATATTTTGTCTTGATATTAACCGACTTAATATTGACCGTCACGTCGAGCCCGTTGCGTAGACACCTCGTTTGTGTAGATCGGACCTGTTGCACTTCAAAAACATCGCAATATGGATTCTGTTTATAATAACTTTAGCGTTTTCACCTACTTTAGACACTGAATATTTGTCGTTTTAAAGCTCAGTTTGAAATGTTTTAGTTTGTCGTTTCTGTTCAAATCGATCATCTTTTATCATACTTTTCGATCATATTAGCTCACCGGAGTGGTTCCACGCACGCTCTGCTGTTGAAGTAGGTACTTTCCTCCGTTATTTTAAAAAATACATGCCATACAAAGTTAGTCGAATCTTACACTTTTTGGTCACCGTGAAATATTTTGTCTTGATATTAACCGACTTTATATTGACCGTCGCGTCGAGGCCGTTGCAAAGACACATCGTTTGTGTAGATCGGACCTGTGCACTTCAATAACATCGCAATATGTATTCTGTTTGTAATAATTTTAGCTTTTTTACCTACTTTAGACACTGAATATTTGTCGTTTTAAAGCTCAGTCTGAAATGTTTTAGTTTGTCGTTTCTGTTCAAATCGATCATCTTTTAGCATACTTTTCGATCATATTAGCTCACCGGAGTGGTTCTACGCACGCTCCGCTGTTGAAGTAGGTACTTTCCTCCGTTATTTTAAAAAATATATGCCATACAAATTTAGTCGAATCTTACACTTTTTCGGTCACCGTGAAATATTTTGTCTTGATATTAACCGACTTTATATTGACCGTCGCGTCGAGGCCGTTGCGTAGACACCTCGTTTGTGTAGATCGGACCTGTTGCACTTCAATAACATCGCAACATGTATTCTGTTTGTAATAATTTTAGCTTTTTTACCTACTTTAGACACTGAATATTTGTCGTTTTAAAGCTCAGTTTGAAATGTTTTAGTTTGTCGTTTCTGTTCAAATCGATCATCTTTTACCATACTTTTCGATCATATTAGCTCACCAGAGTTGTTCTGCGCACGCTCCGCTGTTGAAGTAGGTATTTTCCTGCGTTATTTTAAAAGATACATGCCATACAAAGTTAGTCGAATCTTACACTTTTTCGGTCACCGTGAAATATTTTGTCTTGATATTAACCGACTTTATATTGACCGTTGCGTTGAGGCCGTTGCGTAGACACCTCGTTTGTGTAGATCGGACCTGTTGCACTTCAAAAACATCGCAATATGGATTCTGTTTGCAATAACTTTAGCGTTTTCACCTACTTTAGACACTGAATATTTGTCGTTTTAAAGCTCAGTTTGAAATGTTTTAGTTTGTCGTTTCTGTTCAAATCGATCATCTTTTATCATACATTTGGATCACATTAGCTCACCGGAGTGGTTTTTCGCACGCTTCGCTGTTGAAGTAGGTACTTTCCTCCGTTATTTTAAAAGATACATGCCATACAAAGTTAGTCGAATCTTACACTTTTTCGGTCACCGTGAAATATTTTGTCTTGATATTAACCGACTTTATATTGACCGTCGCGTCGAGGCCGTTGCGAAGACACCTCGTTTGTGTAGATCGGACCTGTTGCACTTCAAAAACATGTCAATATGTATTCTGTTTGTAATAATTTAAGCTTTTTTACCTACTTTAGACACTGAATATTTGTCGTTTTAAAGCTCAGTTTGAAATGTTTTAGTTTGTCGTTTCTGTTCAAATCGATCATCTTTTATCATACTTTTCGATCACATTAGCTCACCGAAGTGGTTCTTCGCACGCTGCGCTGTTGAAGTAGGTACTTTCCCTCGTTATTTTAGAAGATACATGCCATACAAAGTTAGTCGAATCTTACACTTTTTCGGTCACCGTGAAATATTTTGTCTTGATATTAACCGACTTTATATTGACCGTCGCGTCGAGGCCGTTGCGTGGCCACCTCGTTTGTGTAGATCGAACCTGTTGCACTTCAAAAACATCGCAATATGGATTCTGTTTGCAATAATTTTAGCGTTTTCGCCTACTTTAGACACTGAATTTTTGTCGTTTTAAAGCTCAGTTTGAAATGTTTTAGTTTGTCGTTTCTGTTCAAATCGATCATCTTTTAGCATACTTTTCGATCATATTAGCTCATTGAAGTGTTTTTGCGCACATTTCGCTGTTCTAGTAGGTACTCTTTTGCGATATTTTAAAAGATACATCTTACACAATGTTAGTCGAATTTTACAGTTTTCCAGTCACCGTGAAATAATTTGTCTTGATATTAACCGACTTTATATTGACCGTCGCGTCGAGGCCGTTGCGTAGACACCTCGTTTGTGTAGATCGGACCTATTGCACTTCAAAAACATAGCAATATGGATTAGTTTGAAATGTTTTAGTTAGTCGTTTCTGTTCAAATCGATCATCTTTTATCATACTTTTCGATCACATTAGCTCACTGGAGTGGTTCTACGCACGCTCCGCTGTTGAAGTAGGTACTTTCCTCCGTTATTTTAAAAGATACATGCCATACAAAGTTAGTAGAATCTTACACTTTTTCGGTCACCGTGAAATATTTTGTCTTGATATTAACCGACTTTATTTTGACCGTCGCGTCGAGGCCGTTGCGTAGACACCTCGTTTGTGTAGATCGGACCTGTTGCACTTCAAAAACATCGCAATATGGATTCTGTTTGCAATAACTTTAGCGTTTTCACCTACTTTAGACACTGAATATTTGTCGTTTTAAAGCTCAGTTGCTTGTTAAAACTCAAAATGCCATCCAACGTGTTCAGAATGCATGTGCTAGGTTCTGTTTTGAAGTACCTCCCCGTTCACATGTGACCCCATACATAAACGGTGCCAATATATTGAAAATGAATGTTCGCAGGAAACTGCATTACGGTACGCTATTTTTCGGCATAATAAAAAACAACTTTCCAACGTATCTAGTGGAGCGGCTGGAGTGGCGGCGCAATGTGCAGTCGCACAGAACTCGTCGCTTCAGCTTTTCCCTGGTCCTGCCGCCTCATCGAACCGTCGCATTCAAGGGATGCTTTAAGTTCGCCGCGTCTAAGTGCTGGAACGATCTTCCACCTCCATTACGGTGTCTAGGAAAAACAATCTTTACGTTTAAAAAATCCTACAAACAATTGATTTTAAGCGAACAAAAGAAAAACTCAAAATAACTTACAAACTGGGTCGAGACATCGGAAGTAGACAAGGTGAGTAATAAAATATTAATTTTCATCGCACCTCTGGACGCGGCTGCAGACTTTCGTTAATTGTCGTTGATGTAAGGTTGAGACATACGACAATTTATTTATCTGGTTTATTGAAGGTGAGTACGCCGTGCGCAGTTGCCCGCGCTCGGGTTCGCTGTGACTCGTGATGACGCCCAAGCGATGCTGTGATTTTTGCAGTTTCAGGCATTTATGGGTTGCGCAGCTAGTTTTTTTTTTTTTTTTTTAATTATTTTTTTTTAAATAATAATTTTCATACCCTCGTATATTGTTTTGGATTAAGACATTTATATGCATGCTGTTGGCGCCAATTTCTGTGTACCTCACTCAGCAGGGGCCCACTGAAAACCAGCGTCAGGTTCTCCAGGGGACCTGGCTTATGCTGAGTGAGGCTCCTTTTGGGTATATGCATCACACACACACACACACACACACACACACACACACACACACACACACACGCGCGCGTGCACACACACGCACGCGCGCACACGGACGCACGTTTGTTGGTCTGGTATGGTGTCGGTATAACACTTTGTAATGGACGGTTCCACATTGATTTTTGTAACTCTTATGTGCTAACTTTCTTTTTTTTCTCTCTCGATCTTTGGATTTCGTTTGATTATTATGTGTAATGTTGTGAATGTGTGTGTTTGTGACGTAGGCCAATAAACGTTTTTTCTTTCTTTCTTTCTTTCAGTTTGAAATGTTTTAGTTTGTCGTTTCTGTTCAAATCGATCATCTTTTATCATACTTTTCGATCATTTTAGCTCACCAGAGTGGTTCTGCGCACGCTCCGCTGTTGAAGTAGGTACTTTCCTGCGTTATTTTTAAAGATACATGCCATACAAATTAAGTCAAATTTAACACATTTTCGGTCACCGTGAAATATTGTGTCTTGATATTAACCGACTTTATATTGACCGTCGCGTCGAGGCCGTTGCGTGGACACCTCGTTTGTATAGATCGCACCTGTTGCACTTCAAAATTATCGCAATAAGGATTCTGTTTGCAATAATTTTAGCGTTTTCACCTACTTTAGACACTGAATATTTGTCGTTTTAAAGCTCAGTTTGAAATGTTTTAGTTTGTCGTTTCTGTTCATATCGATCATCTTTTAGCATACTTTTCGATCACATTAGCTCACTGGAGTGGTTCTACGCACGCTCCGCTGTTGAAGTAGGTACTTTCCTCCGTTATTTTAAAAGATACATGCCATACAAAGTTAGTAGAATCTTACACTTTTTCGGTCACCGTGAAATATTTTGTCTTGATATTAACCGACTTTATATTGACCGTCGCGTCGAGCCCGTTGCAGAGACACCTCGTTTGTGTACATCGGACCTGTTGCACTTCAAAAACATGTCAATATGGATTCTGTTTGCAATAACTTTAGCGTTTAACCTACTTTAGACACTGAATATTTGTCGTTTTAAAGCTCAGTTTGAACTATTTTAGTTTGTCGTTTCTGTTCAAATCGATCATCTTTTATCATACTTTTCGATCACATTAGCTCACTGGAGTGGTTCTACGCACGCTCCGCTGTTGCAGTAGGTACTTTCCTCCGTTATTTTAAAAGATACATGCCATACAAAGTTAGTCGAATCTTACACTTTTTCGGTCACCGTGAAATATTTTGTCTTAATATTAACCGACTTTATATTGACCGTCGCGTCGAGCCCGTTGCGTAGACACCTCGTTTGTGTAGATCGGACCTGTTGCACTTCAAAAACATCGCAATATGGATTCTGTTTGCAATAACTTTAGCGTTTTACCTACTTTAGACACTGAATATTTGTCGTTTTAAAGCTCAGTTTGAACTATTTTAGTTTGTCGTTTCTGTTCAAATCGATCATCTTTTATCATACTTTTCGATCACATTAGCTCACTGGAGTGGTTCTACGCACGCTCCGCTGTTGAAGTAGGTACTTTCCTCCGTTATTTTAAAAGATACATGCCATACAAAATTAGTCGAATCTTACACTTTTTCGGTCACCGTGAAATATTTTGTCTTGATATTAACCGACTTTATATTGACCGTCGCGTCGAGGCCGTTGCGTAGACACCTCGTTTGTGTAGATCGGACCTGTTGCACTTCAAAATTATTGCAATATGGATTCTGTTTGCAATAATTTTAGCGTTTTTACCTACTTTAGACACTGAATATTTGTCGTTTTAAAGCTCAGTTTGAAATGTTTTAGTTTGTCGTTTCTGTTCAAATCGATCATCTTTTATCATACTTTTCGATCATTTTAGCTCACCAGAGTGGTTCTGCGCACGCTCCGCTGTTGAAGTAGGTACTTTCCTGCGTTATTTTTAAAGATACATGCCATACAAACTAAGTCAAATTTTACACATTTTCGGTCACCGTGAAATATTGTGTCTTGATATTAACCGACTTTATATTGACCGTCGCGTCGAGGCCGTTGCGTGGACACCTCGTTTGTGTAGATCGGACCTGTTGCACTTCAAAAACATCGCAATATGAATTCTGTTTGCAATAACTTTAGCGTTTTACCTACTTTGGACACTGAATATTTGTCGTTTTAAAGCTCAGTTTCAAATGTTTTAGTTTGTCGTTTCTGTTCAAATCGATCATCTTTTATCATACTTTTCGATCACATTAGCTCACTGGAGTGGTTCTACGCACGCTCCGCTGTTGAAGTAGGTACTTTCCTCCGTTATTTTAAAAGATACATGCCATACAAAGTTAGTCGAATCTTACACTTTTTCGGTCACCGTGAAATATTTTGTCTTGATATTAACCGACTTTATATTGACCGTCGCGACGAGGCCGTTGCGTAGACAACTCGTTTGTGTAGATCGGACCTGTTGCACTTCAAAATTATTGCAATATGGATTCTGTTTGCAATAATTTTAGCGTTTTTACCTACTTTAGACACTGAATATTTGTCGTTTTAAAGCTCAGTTTAAAATGTTTTAGTTTGTCGTTTCTGTTCAAATCGATCATCTTTCAGCATACTTTTCGATCATATTAGCTCACCAGAGTGGTTCTGCGCTCGCTCCACTATTCTAGTAGGTACTCTCCTGCGTTATTAAAAAAAGATACATCTCATACAAAGTTAGTCAAATCTTACACTTTTTCGGTCACCGTGAAATATTGTGTCTTGATATTAACCGACTTTATATTGACCGTCGCGTCGAAGCCGTTGCGTGGCCACCACGTTTGTGTAGATCGAACCTGTTGCACTTCAAAAACATCGCAATATGGGTTCTGTTTGCAATAATTTTAGCGTTTTTACCTACTTTAGACACTGAATATTTGTCGTTTTAAAGCTCAGTTTGAAATGTTTTAGTTTGTCGTTTCTGTTCAAATCGATCATCTTTTATCATACTTTTCGATCATATTAACTCACCGGAGTGGTTCTACGCACGCTCCGCTGTTGAAGTAGGTACTTTCCTCCGTTATTTTAAAAAATACATGCCATACAAAGTTTGTCGAATCTTACACTTTTTCGGTCACCGTGAAATATTTTGTCTTGATATTAACCGACTTTATATTGACCGTCGCGTTGAGGCCGTTGCGTAGACACCTCGTTTGTGTAGATCGGACCTGTTGCACTTCAAAAACATCGCAATATGGATTCTGTTTATAATAACTTTAGCGTTTTCACCTACTTTAGACACTGAATATTTGTCGTTTTAAAGCTCAGTTTGAAATGTTTTAGTTAGTCGTTTCTGTTCAAATCGATCATCTTTTATCATACTTTTCGATCACATTAGCTCACTGGAGTGGTTCTACGCACGCTCCGCTGTTGAAGTAGGTACTTTCCTCCGTTATTTTAAAAGATACATGCCATACAAAGTTAGTAGAATCTTACACTTTTTCGGTCACCGTGAAATATTTTGTCTTGATATTAACCGACTTTATTTTGACCGTCGCGTCGAGGCCGTTGCGTAGACACCTCGTTTGTGTAGATCGGACCTGTTGCACTTCAAAAACATCGCAATATGGATTCTGTTTGCAATAACTTTAGCGTTTTCACCTACTTTAGACACTGAATATTTGTCGTTTTAAAGTTCAGTTTGAACTATTTTAGTTTGTCGTTTCTGTTCAAATCGATCATCTTTTATCATACTTTTCGATCTTATTAGCTCACTGGAGTGGTTCTACGCACGCTCCGCTGTTGAAGTAGGTACTTTCCTCCGTTATTTTAAAAGATACATGCCATACAAAGTTAGTCGAATCTTACACTTTTTCGGTCACCGTGAAATAGTTTGTCTTGATATTAACCGACTTTATATTGACCGTCGCGTCGAGGCCGTTGCGTAGACACCACTTTGTGTAGATCGAACCTGTTGCACTTCAAAAACATCGCAATATGGGTTCTGTTTGCAATAATTTTAGCGTTTTCACCTACTTTAGACACTGAATATTTGTCGTTTTAAAGTTCAGTTTGAAATGTTTTAGTTTGTCGTTTCTGTTCAAATCGATCATCTTTTACCATACTTTTCGATCACATTAGCTCACTGGAGTGGTTCTACGCACGCTCCGCTGTTGAAGTAGGTACTTTCCTCCGTTATTTTAAAAGATACATGCCATACAAAGTTAGTCGAATCTTACACTTTTTCGGTCACCGTGAAATATTTTGTCTTGATATTAACCGACTTTATATTGAACGTCGCGTCGAGGCCGTTGCGTAGACACCTCGTTTGTGTAGATCGGACCTGTTTCACTTCAAAATTATCGCAATATGGATTCTGTTTGCAATAATTTTAGCGTTTTTACCTACTTAAGACACTGAATATTTGTCGTTTTAAAGCTCAGTTTGAAATGTTTTAGTTTGTCGTTTCTGTTCAAATCGATCATCTTTCAGCATACTTTTCGATCATATTAGCTCACCAGAGTGGTTTTGCGCACGCTCTGCTGTTGAAGTAGGAACTCTTTTGCGATATTTTAAAGGATACATCCCATACAAAGTTAGTCAAATTTTACACTTTTCCGGTCACCGTGAAATATTTTCTCTTGATATTAACCGACTTTATATTGACCGTCGCGTTGAGGCCGTTGCGTAGACACCTCGTTTGTGTAGATCGGACCTGTTGCACTTCAAAAACATCGCAATATGGATTCTGTTTATAATAACTTTAGCGTTTTCACCTACTTTAGACACTGAATATTTGTCGTTTTAAAGCTCAGTTTGAAATGTTTTAGTTAGTCGTTTCTGTTCAAATCGATCATCTTTTATCATACTTTTCGATCACATTAGCTCACTGGAGTGGTTCTACGCACGCTCCGCTGTTGAAGTAGGTACTTTCCTCCGTTATTTTAAAAGATACATGCCATATAAAGTTAGTAGAATCTTACACTTTTTCGGTCACCGTGAAATATTTTGTCTTGATATTAACCGACTTTATTTTGACCGTCGCGTCGAGCCCGTTGCGTAGACACCTCGTTTGTGTAGATCGGACCTGTTGCACTTCAAAAACATCGCAATATGAATTCTGTTTGCAATAACTTTAGCGTTTTACCTACTTTGGACACTGAATATTTGTCGTTTTAAAGCTCAGTTTGAAATGTTTTAGTTTGTCGTTTCTGTTCAAATCGATCATCTTTTATCATACTTTTCGATCATTTTAGCTCACCAGAGTGGTTCTGCGCACGCTCCGCTGTTGAAGTAGGTACTTTCCTGCGTTATTTTTAAAGATACATGCCATACAAATTAAGTCAAATTTAACACATTTTCGGTCACCGTGAAATATTGTGTCTTGATATTAACCGACTTTATATTGACCGTCGCGTCGAGGCCGTTGCGTGGACACCTCGTTTGTATAGATCGCACCTGTTGCACTTCAAAATTATCGCAATAAGGTTTCTGTTTGCAATAATTTTAGCGTTTTCACCTACTTTAGACACTGAATATTTGTCGTTTTAAAGCTCAGTTTGAAATGTTTTAGTTTGTCGTTTCTGTTCAAATCGATCATCTTTTATCATACTTTTCGATCATATTAACTCACCGGAGTGGTTCTACGCACGCTCCGCTGTTGAAGTAGGTACTTTCCTCCGTTATTTTAAAAAATACATGCCATACAAAGTTTGTCGAATCTTACACTTTTTCGGTCACCGTGAAATATTTTGTCTTGATATTAACCGACTTTATATTGACCGTCGCGTCGAAGCCGTTGCGTTGACACCTCGTTTGTGTAGATCGGACCTGTTGCACTTCAAAAACATCGCAATATGGATTCTGTTTGCAATAACTTTAGCGTTTTACCTACTTTAGACACTGAATATTTGTCGTTTTAAAGCTCAGTTTGAATTATTTTAGTTTGTCGTTTCTGTTCAAATCGATCATCTTTTAGCATACTTTTCGATCATATTAGCTCACCGGAGTGGTTCTACGCACGCTCCGCTGTTGAAGTAGGTACTTTCCTCCGTTATTTTAAAAAATATATGCCATACAAAGTTAGTCAAATCTTACACTTTTTCGGTCACCGTGAAATATTTTGTCTTGATATTAACCGACTTCATATTGACCGTCGCGTCGAGGCCGTTGCGAAGACACCTCGTTTGTGTAGATCGGACCTGTTGCACTTCAAAAACATGTCAATATGTATTCTGTTTGTAATAATTTAAGCTTTTTTACCTACTTTAGACACTGAATATTTGTCGTTTTAAAGCTCAGTTTGAAATGTTTTAGTTTGTCGTTTCTGTTCAAATCGATCATCTTTTATCATACTTTTCGATCACATTAGCTCACCGGAGTGGTTCCGCGCACGCTCCGCTGTTGAAGTAGGTACTTTCCTCCGTTATTTTAAAAGATACATGCCATACAAAGTTAGTCGAATCTTACACTTTTTCGGTCACCGTGAAATATTTTGTCTTGATATTAACCGACTTTATATTGACCGTCGCGTCGAGGCCGTTGCGTGGCCACCACTTTGTGTAGATCGAACCTGTTGCACTTCAAAAACATCGCAATATGGGTTCTGTTTGCAATAATTTTAGCGTTTTCACCTACTTTAGACACTGAATATTTGTCGTTTTAAAGTTCAGTTTGAAATGTTTTAGTTTGTCGTTTCTGTTCAAATTGATCATCTTTTAGCATACTTTTTGATCACATTAGCTCATCGAAGTGGTTTTGCGTACGCTCTGCTGTTGAAGTAGGAACTCTTTTGCGATATTTTAAAAGATACATCCCATACAAAGTTAGTCAAATTTTACACTTTTCCGGTCACCGTGAAATATTTTCTCTTGATATTAACCGACTTTATATTGACCGTCGCGTTGAGGCCGTTGCGTAGACACCTCGTTTGTGTAGATCGGACCTGTTGCACTTCAAAAACATGTCAATATGGATTCTGTTTGCAATAACTTTAGCGTTTAACCTACTTTAGACACTGAATATTTGTCGTTTTAAAGCTCAGTTTGAACTATTTTAGTTTGTCGTTTCTGTTCAAATCGATCATCTTTTATCATACTTTTCGATCACATTAGCTCACTGGAGTGGTTCTACGCACGCTCCGCTGTTGCAGTAGGTACTTTCCTCCGTTATTTTAAAAGATACATGCCATACAAAGTTAGTCGAATCTTACACTTTTTCGGTCACCGTGAAATATTTTGTCTTAATATTAACCGACTTTATATTGACCGTCGCGTCGAGCCCGTTGCAGAGACACCTCGTTTGTGTACATCGGACCTGTTGCACTTCAAAAACATGTCAATATGGATTCTGTTTGCAATAACTTTAGCGTTTAACCTACTTTAGACACTGAATATTTGTCGTTTTAAAGCTCAGTTTGAACTATTTTAGTTTGTCGTTTCTGTTCAAATCGATCATCTTTTATCATACTTTTCGATCACATTAGCTCACTGGAGTGGTTCTACGCACGCTCCGCTGTTGCAGTAGGTACTTTCCTCCGTTATTTTAAAAGATACATGCCATACAAAGTTAGTCGAATCTTACACTTTTTCGGTCACCGTGAAATATTTTGTCTTAATATTAACCGACTTTATATTGACCGTCGCGTCGAGCCCGTTGCGTAGACACCTCGTTTGTGTAGATCGGACCTGTTGCACTTCAAAAACATCGCAATATGGATTCTGTTTGCAATAACTTTAGCGTTTTACCTACTTTAGACACTGAATATTTGTCGTTTTAAAGCTCAGTTTGAACTATTTTAGTTTGTCGTTTCTGTTCAAATCGATCATCTTTTATCATACTTTTCGATCACATTAGCTCACTGGAGTGGTTCTACGCACGCTCCGCTGTTGAAGTAGGTACTTTCCTCCGTTATTTTAAAAGATACATGCCATACAAAATTAGTCGAATCTTACACTTTTTCGGTCACCGTGAAATATTTTGTCTTGATATTAACCGACTTTATATTGACCGTCGCGTCGAGGCCGTTGCGTAGACACCTCGTTTGTGTAGATCGGACCTGTTGCACTTCAAAATTATTGCAATATGGATTCTGTTTGCAATAATTTTAGCGTTTTTACCTACTTTAGACACTGAATATTTGTCGTTTTAAAGCTCAGTTTGAAATGTTTTAGTTTGTCGTTTCTGTTCAAATCGATCATCTTTTATCATACTTTTCGATCATTTTAGCTCACCAGAGTGGTTCTGCGCACGCTCCGCTGTTGAAGTAGGTACTTTCCTGCGTTATTTTTAAAGATACATGCCATACAAACTAAGTCAAATTTTACACATTTTCGGTCACCGTGAAATATTGTGTCTTGATATTAACCGACTTTATATTGACCGTCGCGTCGAGGCCGTTGCGTGGACACCTCGTTTGTGTAGATCGGACCTGTTGCACTTCAAAAACATCGCAATATGAATTCTGTTTGCAATAACTTTAGCGTTTTACCTACTTTGGACACTGAATATTTGTCGTTTTAAAGCTCAGTTTCAAATGTTTTAGTTTGTCGTTTCTGTTCAAATCGATCATCTTTTATCATACTTTTCGATCACATTAGCTCACTGGAGTGGTTCTACGCACGCTCCGCTGTTGAAGTAGGTACTTTCCTCCGTTATTTTAAAAGATACATGCCATACAAAGTTAGTCGAATCTTACACTTTTTCGGTCACCGTGAAATATTTTGTCTTGATATTAACCGACTTTATATTGACCGTCGCGACGAGGCCGTTGCGTAGACAACTCGTTTGTGTAGATCGGACCTGTTGCACTTCAAAATTATTGCAATATGGATTCTGTTTGCAATAATTTTAGCGTTTTTACCTACTTTAGACACTGAATATTTGTCGTTTTAAAGCTCAGTTTGAAATGTTTTAGTTTGTCGTTTCTGTTCAAATCGATCATCTTTTATCATACTTTTCGATCACATTAGCTCACCGGAGTGATTCTACGCACGCTCCGCTGTTGGAGTAGGTACTTTCCTCCGTTATTTTAAAAGATACATGCCATACAAAGTTAGTCGAATCTTACACTTTTTCGGTCACCGTGAAATATTTTGTCTTGATATTAACCGACTTTATATTGAACGTCGCGTCGAGGCCGTTGCGTAGACACCTCGTTTGTGTAGATCGGACCTGTTTCACTTCAAAATTATCGCAATATGGATTCTGTTTGCAATAATTTTAGCGTTTTTACCTACTTAAGACACTGAATATTTGTCGTTTTAAAGCTCAGTTTAAAATGTTTTAGTTTGTCGTTTCTGTTCAAATCGATCATCTTTCAGCATACTTTTCGATCATATTAGCTCACCAGAGTGGTTCTGCGCTCGCTCCACTATTCTAGTAGGTACTCTCCTGCGTTATTAAAAAAAGATACATCTCATACAAAGTTAGTCAAATCTTACACTTTTTCGGTCACCGTGAAATATTGTGTCTTGATATTAACCGACTTTATATTGACCGTCGCGTCGAAGCCGTTGCGTGGCCACCACGTTTGTGTAGATCGAACCTGTTGCACTTCAAAAACATCGCAATATGGGTTCTGTTTGCAATAATTTTAGCGTTTTTACCTACTTTAGACACTGAATATTTGTCGTTTTAAAGCTCAGTTTGAAATGTTTTAGTTTGTCGTTTCTGTTCAAATCGATCATCTTTTATCATACTTTTCGATCATATTAACTCACCGGAGTGGTTCTACGCACGCTCCGCTGTTGAAGTAGGTACTTTCCTCCGTTATTTTAAAAAATACATGCCATACAAAGTTTGTCGAATCTTACACTTTTTCGGTCACCGTGAAATATTTTGTCTTGATATTAACCGACTTTATATTGACCGTCGCGTTGAGGCCGTTGCGTAGACACCTCGTTTGTGTAGATCGGACCTGTTGCACTTCAAAAACATCGCAATATGGATTCTGTTTATAATAACTTTAGCGTTTTCACCTACTTTAGACACTGAATATTTGTCGTTTTAAAGCTCAGTTTGAAATGTTTTAGTTAGTCGTTTCTGTTCAAATCGATCATCTTTTATCATACTTTTCGATCACATTAGCTCACTGGAGTGGTTCTACGCACGCTCCGCTGTTGAAGTAGGTACTTTCCTCCGTTATTTTAAAAGATACATGCCATACAAAGTTAGTAGAATCTTACACTTTTTCGGTCACCGTGAAATATTTTGTCTTGATATTAACCGACTTTATTTTGACCGTCGCGTCGAGGCCGTTGCGTAGACACCTCGTTTGTGTAGATCGGACCTGTTGCACTTCAAAAACATCGCAATATGGATTCTGTTTGCAATAACTTTAGCGTTTTCACCTACTTTAGACACTGAATATTTGTCGTTTTAAAGTTCAGTTTGAACTATTTTAGTTTGTCGTTTCTGTTCAAATCGATCATCTTTTATCATACTTTTCGATCTTATTAGCTCACTGGAGTGGTTCTACGCACGCTCCGCTGTTGAAGTAGGTACTTTCCTCCGTTATTTTAAAAGATACATGCCATACAAAGTTAGTCGAATCTTACACTTTTTCGGTCACCGTGAAATAGTTTGTCTTGATATTAACCGACTTTATATTGACCGTCGCGTCGAGGCCGTTGCGTAGACACCACTTTGTGTAGATCGAACCTGTTGCACTTCAAAAACATCGCAATATGGGTTCTGTTTGCAATAATTTTAGCGTTTTCACCTACTTTAGACACTGAATATTTGTCGTTTTAAAGTTCAGTTTGAAATGTTTTAGTTTGTCGTTTCTGTTCAAATCGATCATCTTTTACCATACTTTTCGATCACATTAGCTCACTGGAGTGGTTCTACGCACGCTCCGCTGTTGAAGTAGGTACTTTCCTCCGTTATTTTAAAAGATACATGCCATACAAAGTTAGTCGAATCTTACACTTTTTCGGTCACCGTGAAATATTTTGTCTTGATATTAACCGACTTTATATTGAACGTCGCGTCGAGGCCGTTGCGTAGACACCTCGTTTGTGTAGATCGGACCTGTTTCACTTCAAAATTATCGCAATATGGATTCTGTTTGCAATAATTTTAGCGTTTTTACCTACTTAAGACACTGAATATTTGTCGTTTTAAAGCTCAGTTTGAAATGTTTTAGTTTGTCGTTTCTGTTCAAATCGATCATCTTTCAGCATACTTTTCGATCATATTAGCTCACCAGAGTGGTTTTGCGCACGCTCTGCTGTTGAAGTAGGAACTCTTTTGCGATATTTTAAAGGATACATCCCATACAAAGTTAGTCAAATTTTACACTTTTCCGGTCACCGTGAAATATTTTCTCTTGATATTAACCGACTTTATATTGACCGTCGCGTTGAGGCCGTTGCGTAGACACCTCGTTTGTGTAGATCGGACCTGTTGCACTTCAAAAACATCGCAATATGGATTCTGTTTATAATAACTTTAGCGTTTTCACCTACTTTAGACACTGAATATTTGTCGTTTTAAAGCTCAGTTTGAAATGTTTTAGTTAGTCGTTTCTGTTCAAATCGATCATCTTTTATCATACTTTTCGATCACATTAGCTCACTGGAGTGGTTCTACGCACGCTCCGCTGTTGAAGTAGGTACTTTCCTCCGTTATTTTAAAAGATACATGCCATATAAAGTTAGTAGAATCTTACACTTTTTCGGTCACCGTGAAATATTTTGTCTTGATATTAACCGACTTTATTTTGACCGTCGCGTCGAGCCCGTTGCGTAGACACCTCGTTTGTGTAGATCGGACCTGTTGCACTTCAAAAACATCGCAATATGAATTCTGTTTGCAATAACTTTAGCGTTTTACCTACTTTGGACACTGAATATTTGTCGTTTTAAAGCTCAGTTTGAAATGTTTTAGTTTGTCGTTTCTGTTCAAATCGATCATCTTTTATCATACTTTTCGATCATTTTAGCTCACCAGAGTGGTTCTGCGCACGCTCCGCTGTTGAAGTAGGTACTTTCCTGCGTTATTTTTAAAGATACATGCCATACAAATTAAGTCAAATTTAACACATTTTCGGTCACCGTGAAATATTGTGTCTTGATATTAACCGACTTTATATTGACCGTCGCGTCGAGGCCGTTGCGTGGACACCTCGTTTGTATAGATCGCACCTGTTGCACTTCAAAATTATCGCAATAAGGTTTCTGTTTGCAATAATTTTAGCGTTTTCACCTACTTTAGACACTGAATATTTGTCGTTTTAAAGCTCAGTTTGAAATGTTTTAGTTTGTCGTTTCTGTTCAAATCGATCATCTTTTATCATACTTTTCGATCATATTAACTCACCGGAGTGGTTCTACGCACGCTCCGCTGTTGAAGTAGGTACTTTCCTCCGTTATTTTAAAAAATACATGCCATACAAAGTTTGTCGAATCTTACACTTTTTCGGTCACCGTGAAATATTTTGTCTTGATATTAACCGACTTTATATTGACCGTCGCGTCGAAGCCGTTGCGTAGACACCTCGTTTGTGTAGATCGGACCTGTTGCACTTCAAAAACATCGCAATATGGATTCTGTTTGCAATAACTTTAGCGTTTTACCTACTTTAGACACTGAATATTTGTCGTTTTAAAGCTCAGTTTGAATTATTTTAGTTTGTCGTTTCTGTTCAAATCGATCATCTTTTAGCATACTTTTCGATCATATTAGCTCACCGGAGTGGTTCTACGCACGCTCCGCTGTTGAAGTAGGTACTTTCCTCCGTTATTTTAAAAAATATATGCCATACAAAGTTAGTCAAATCTTACACTTTTTCGGTCACCGTGAAATATTTTGTCTTGATATTAACCGACTTCATATTGACCGTCGCGTCGAGGCCGTTGCGAAGACACCTCGTTTGTGTAGATCGGACCTGTTGCACTTCAAAAACATGTCAATATGTATTCTGTTTGTAATAATTTAAGCTTTTTTACCTACTTTAGACACTGAATATTTGTCGTTTTAAAGCTCAGTTTGAAATGTTTTAGTTTGTCGTTTCTGTTCAAATCGATCATCTTTTATCATACTTTTCGATCACATTAGCTCACCGGAGTGGTTCTGCGCACGCTCCGCTGTTGAAGTAGGTACTTTCCTCCGTTATTTTAAAAGATACATGCCATACAAAGTTAGTCGAATCTTACACTTTTTCGGTCACCGTGAAATATTTTGTCTTGATATTAACCGACTTTATATTGACCGTCGCGTCGAGGCCGTTGCGTGGCCACCACTTTGTGTAGATCGAACCTGTTGCACTTCAAAAACATCGCAATATGGGTTCTGTTTGCAATAATTTTAGCGTTTTCACCTACTTTAGACACTGAATATTTGTCGTTTTAAAGTTCAGTTTGAAATGTTTTAGTTTGTCGTTTCTGTTCAAATTGATCATCTTTTAGCATACTTTTTGATCACATTAGCTCATCGAAGTGGTTTTGCGTACGCTCTGCTGTTGAAGTAGGAACTCTTTTGCGATATTTTAAAAGATACATCCCATACAAAGTTAGTCAAATTTTACACTTTTCCGGTCACCGTGAAATATTTTCTCTTGATATTAACCGACTTTATATTGACCGTCGCGTTGAGGCCGTTGCGTAGACACCTCGTTTGTGTAGATCGGACCTGTTGCACTTCAAAAACATCGCAATATGGATTCTGTTTATAATAACTTTAGCGTTTTCACCTACTTTAGACACTAAATATTTGTCGTTTTAAAGCTCAGTTTGAAATGTTTTAGTTAGTCGTTTCTGTTCAAATCGATCATCTTTTATCATACTTTTCGATCACATTAGCTCACTGGAGTGGTTCTACGCACGCTCCGCTGTTGAAGTAGGTACTTTCCTCCGTTATTTTAAAAGATACATGCCATATAAAGTTAGTAGAATCTTACACTTTTTCGGTCACCGTGAAATATTGTGTCTTGATATTAACCGACTTTATATTGACCGTCGCGTCGAGGCCGTTGCGTGGACACCTCGTTTGTATAGATCGCACCTGTTGCACTTCAAAATTATCGCAATAAGGTTTCTGTTTGCAATAATTTTAGCGTTTTCACCTACTTTAGACACTGAATATTTGTCGTTTTAAAGCTCAGTTTGAAATGTTTTAGTTTGTCGTTTCTGTTCAAATCGATCATCTTTTAGCATACTTTTCGATCACATTAGCTCACTGGAGTGGTTCTACGCACGCTCCGCTGTTGAAGTAGGTACTTTCCTCCGTTATTTTAAAAGATACATGCCATACAAAGTTAGTAGAATCTTACACTTTTTCGGTCACCGTGAAATATTTTGTCTTGATATTAACCGACTTTATATTGACCGTCGCGTCGAGCCCGTTGCAGAGACACCTCGTTTGTGTACATCGGACCTGTTGCACTTCAAAAACTTCGCAATATGGATTCTGTTTGCAATAATTTTAGCGTTTTTACCTACTTTAGACACTGAATATTTGTCGTTTTAAAGCTCAGTTTGAAATGTTTTAGTTTGTCGTTTCTGTTCAAATCGATCATCTTTTATCATACTTTTCGATCATATTAACTCACCGGAGTGGTTCTACGCACGCTCCGCTGTTGAAGTAGGTACTTTCCTCCGTTATTTTAAAAAATACATGCCATACAAAGTTTGTCGAATCTTACACTTTTTCGGTCACCGTGAAATATTTTGTCTTGATATTAACCGACTTTATATTGACCGTCGCGTCGAAGCCGTTGCGTAGACACCTCGTTTGTGTAGATCGGACCTGTTGCACTTCAAAAACATCGCAATATGGATTCTGTTTGCAATAACTTTAGCGTTTTACCTACTTTAGACACTGAATATTTGTCGTTTTAAAGCTCAGTTTGAATTATTTTAGTTTGTCGTTTCTGTTCAAATCGATCATCTTTTAGCATACTTTTCGATCATATTAGCTCACCGGAGTGGTTCTACGCACGCTCCGCTGTTGAAGTAGGTACTTTCCTCCGTTATTTTAAAAAATATATGCCATACAAAGTTAGTCAAATCTTACACTTTTTCGGTCACCGTGAAATATTTTGTCTTGATATTAACCGACTTCATATTGACCGTCGCGTCGAGGCCGTTGCGAAGACACCTCGTTTGTGTAGATCGGACCTGTTGCACTTCAAAAACATGTCAATATGTATTCTGTTTGTAATAATTTAAGCTTTTTTACCTACTTTAGACACTGAATATTTGTCGTTTTAAAGCTCAGTTTGAAATGTTTTAGTTTGTCGTTTCTGTTCAAATCGATCATCTTTTATCATACTTTTCGATCACATTAGCTCACCGGAGTGGTTCCGCGCACGCTCCGCTGTTGAAGTAGGTACTTTCCTCCGTTATTTTAAAAGATACATGCCATACAAAGTTAGTCGAATCTTACACTTTTTCGGTCACCGTGAAATATTTTGTCTTGATATTAACCGACTTTATATTGACCGTCGCGTCGAGGCCGTTGCGTGGCCACCACTTTGTGTAGATCGAACCTGTTGCACTTCAAAAACATCGCAATATGGGTTCTGTTTGCAATAATTTTAGCGTTTTCACCTACTTTAGACACTGAATATTTGTCGTTTTAAAGTTCAGTTTGAAATGTTTTAGTTTGTCGTTTCTGTTCAAATTGATCATCTTTTAGCATACTTTTTGATCACATTAGCTCATCGAAGTGGTTTTGCGTACGCTCTGCTGTTGAAGTAGGAACTCTTTTGCGATATTTTAAAAGATACATCCCATACAAAGTTAGTCAAATTTTACACTTTTCCGGTCACCGTGAAATATTTTCTCTTGATATTAACCGACTTTATATTGACCGTCGCGTTGAGGCCGTTGCGTAGACACCTCGTTTGTGTAGATCGGACCTGTTGCACTTCAAAAACATCGCAATATGGATTCTGTTTATAAAAACTTTAGCGTTTTCACCTACTTTAGACACTGAATATTTGTCGTTTTAAAGCTCAGTTTGAAATGTTTTAGTTAGTCGTTTCTGTTTAAATCGATCATCTTTTATCATACTTTTCGATCACATTAGCTCACTGGAGTGGTTCTACGCACGCTCCGCTGTTGAAGTAGGTACTTTCCTCCAATATTTTAAAAGATACATGCCATATAAAGTTAGTAGAATCTTACACTTTTTCGGTCACCGTGAAATATTGTGTCTTGATATTAACCGACTTTATATTGACCGTCGCGTCGAGGCCGTTGCGTGGACACCTCGTTTGTATAGATCGCACCTGTTGCACTTCAAAATTATCGCAATAAGGTTTCTGTTTGCAATAATTTTAGCGTTTTCACCTACTTTAGACACTGAATATTTGTCGTTTTAAAGCTCAGTTTGAAATGTTTTAGTTTGTCGTTTCTGTTCAAATCGATCATCTTTTAGCATACTTTTCGATCACATTAGCTCACTGGAGTGGTTCTACGCACGCTCCGCTGTTGAAGTAGGTACTTTCCTCCGTTATTTTAAAAGATACATGCCATACAAAGTTAGTAGAATCTTACACTTTTTCGGTCACCGTGAAATATTTTGTCTTGATATTAACCGACTTTATATTGACCGTCGCGTCGAGCCCGTTGCAGAGACACCTCGTTTGTGTACATCGGACCTGTTGCACTTCAAAAACTTCGCAATATGGATTCTGTTTGCAATAATTTTAGCGTTTTTACCTACTTTAGACACTGAATATTTGTCGTTTTAAAGCTCAGTTTGAAATGTTTTAGTTTGTCATTTCTGTTCAAATCGATCATCTTTTATCATACTTTTCGATCATATTAACTCACCGGAGTGGTTCTACGCACGCTCCGCTGTTGAAGTAGGTACTTTCCTCCGTTATTTTAAAAAATACATGCCATACAAAGTTTGTCGAATCTTACACTTTTTCGGTCACCGTGAAATATTTTGTCTTGATATTAACCGACTTTATATTGACCGTCGCGTCGAAGCCGTTGCGTAGACACCTCGTTTGTGTAGATCGGACCTGTTGCACTTCAAAAACATCGCAATATGGATTCTGTTTGCAATAACTTTAGCGTTTTACCTACTTTAGACACTGAATATTTGTCGTTTTAAAGCTCAGTTTGAATTATTTTAGTTTGTCGTTTCTGTTCAAATCGATCATCTTTTAGCATACTTTTCGATCATATTAGCTCACCGGAGTGGTTCTACGCACGCTCCGCTGTTGAAGTAGGTACTTTCCTCCGTTATTTTAAAAAATATATGCCATACAAAGTTAGTCAAATCTTACACTTTTTCGGTCACCGTGAAATATTTTGTCTTGATATTAACCGACTTCATATTGACCGTCGCGTCGAGGCCGTTGCGAAGACACCTCGTTTGTGTAGATCGGACCTGTTGCACTTCAAAAACATGTCAATATGTATTCTGTTTGTAATAATTTAAGCTTTTTTACCTACTTTAGACACTGAATATTTGTCGTTTTAAAGCTCAGTTTGAAATGTTTTAGTTTGTCGTTTCTGTTCAAATCGATCATCTTTTATCATACTTTTCGATCACATTAGCTCACCGGAGTGGTTCTGCGCACGCTCCGCTGTTGAAGTAGGTACTTTCCTCCGTTATTTTAAAAGATACATGCCATACAAAGTTAGTCGAATCTTACACTTTTTCGGTCACCGTGAAATATTTTGTCTTGATATTAACCGACTTTATATTGACCGTCGCGTCGAGGCCGTTGCGTGGCCACCTCGTTTGTGTAGATCGAACCTGTTGCACTTCAAAAACATCGCAATATGGGTTCTGTTTGCAATAATTTTAGCGTTTTTACCTACTTTAGACACTGAATATTTGTCGTTTTAAAGTTCAGTTTGAAATGTTTTAGTTTGTCGTTTCTGTTCAAATCGATCATCTTTTAGCATACTTTTTGATCACATTAGCTCATCGAAGTGGTTTTGCGTACGCTCTGCTGTTGAAGTAGGAACTCTTTTGCGATATTTTAAAAGATACATCCCATACAAAGTTAGTCAAATTTTACACTTTTCCGGTCACCGTGAAATATTTTCTCTTGATATTAACCGACTTTATATTGACCGTCGCGTTGAGGCCGTTGCGTAGACACCTCGTTTGTGTAGATCGGACCTGTTGCACTTCAAAAACATCGCAATATGGATTCTGTTTATAATAACTTTAGCGTTTTCACCTACTTTAGACACTGAATATTTGTCGTTTTAAAGCTCAGTTTGAAATGTATTAGTTAGTCGTTTCTGTTCAAATCGATCATCTTTTATCATACTTTACGATCACATTAGCTCACCGGAGTTGTTCTACGCACGCTCCGCTGTTGAAGTAGGTACTTTCCTCCGTTATTTTAAAAGATACATGCCATACAAAGTTAGTAGAATCTTACACTTTTTCGGTCACCGTGAAATATTTTGTCTTGATATTAACCGACTTTATTTTGACCGTCGCGTCGAGGCCGTTGCGTAGACACCTCGTTTGTGTAGATCGGACCTGTTGCACTTCAAAAACATCGCAATATGGATTCTGTTTGCAATAACTTTAGCGTTTTCACCTACTTTAGACACTGAATATTTGTCGTTTTAAAGCTCAGTTTGAAATGTTTTAGTTTGTCGTTTCTGTTCAAATCGATCATCTTTTATCATACTTTTCGATCATTTTAGCTCACCAGAGTGGTTCTGCGCACGCTCCGCTGTTGAAGTAGGTACTTTCCTGCGTTATTTTTAAAGATACATGCCATACAAATTAAGTCAAATTTTACACATTTTCGGTCACCGTGAAATATTGTGTCTTGATATTAACCGACTTTATATTGACCGTCGCGTCGAAGCCGTTGCGTAGACACCTCGTTTGTGTAGATCGGACCTGTTGCACTTCAAAAACATCGCAATATGGATTCTGTTTGCAATAACTTTAGCGTTTTACCTACTTTAGACACTGAATATTTGTCGTTTTAAAGCTCAGTTTGAATTATTTTAGTTTGTCGTTTCTGTTCAAATCGATCATCTTTTAGCATACTTTTCGATCATATTAGCTCACCGGAGTGGTTCTACGCACGCTCCGCTGTTGAAGTAGGTACTTTCCTCCGTTATTTTAAAAAATATATGCCATACAAAGTTAGTCGAATCTTACACTTTTTCGGTCACCGTGAAATATTTTGTCTTGATATTAACCGACTTTATATTGACCGTCGCGTCGAGGCCGTTGCGAAGACACCTCGTTTGTGTAGATCGGACCTGTTGCACTTCAAAAACATGTCAATATGTATTCTGTTTGTAATAATTTAAGCTTTTTTACCTACTTTAGACACTGAATATTTGTCGTTTTAAAGCTCAGTTTGAAATGTTTTAGTTTGTCGTTTCTGTTCAAATCGATCATCTTTTATCATACTTTTCGATCACATTAGCTCACCGGAGTGGTTCTACGCACGCTCCGCTGTTGAAGTAGGTACTTCCCTCCGTTATTTTAAAAGATACATGCCATACAAAGTTAGTCGAATCTTACACTTTTTCGATCACCGTGAAATATTTTGTCTTGATATTAACCGACTTTATATTGACCGTCGCGTCGAGGCCGTTGCGTGGCCACCTCGTTTGTGTAGATCGAACCTGTTGCACTTCAAAAACATCGCAATATGGGTTCTGTTTGCAATAATTTTAGCGTTTTCACCTACTTTAGACACTGAATATTTGTCGTTTTAAAGTTCAGTTTGAAATGTTTTAGTTTGTCGTTTCTGTTCAAATCGATCATCTTTTAGCATACTTTTTGATCACATTAGCTCATCGAAGTGGTTTTGCGTACGCTCTGCTGTTGAAGTAGGAACTCTTTTGCGATATTTTAAAAGATACATCCCATACAAAGTTAGTCAAATTTTACACTTTTCCGGTCACCGTGAAATATTTTCTCTTGAGATTAACCGACTTTATATTGACCGTCGCGTTGAGGCCGTTGCGTAGACACCTCGTTTGTGTAGATCGGACCTGTTGCACTTCAAAAACATCGCAATATCGATTCTGTTTATAAAAACTTTAGCGTTTTCACCTACTTTAGACACTGAATATTTGTCGTTTTAAAGCTCAGTTTGAAATGTTTTAGTTAGTCGTTTCTGTTCAAATCGATCATCTTTTATCATACTTTACGATCACATTAGCTCACCGGAGTTGTTCTACGCACGCTCCGCTGTTGAAGTAGGTACTTTCCTCCGTTATTTTAAAAGATACATGCCATACAAAGTTAGTAGAATCTTACACTTTTTCGGTCACCGTGAAATATTTTGTCTTGATATTAACCGACTTTATTTTGACCGTCGCGTCGAGGCCGTTGCGTAGACACCTCGTTTGTGTAGATCGGACCTGTTGCACTTCAAAAACATCGCAATATGGATTCTGTTTGCAATAACTTTAGCGTTTTCACCTACTTTAGACACTGAATATTTGTCGTTTTAAAGCTCAGTTTGAAATGTTTTAGTTTGTCGTTTCTGTTCAAATCGATCATCTTTTATCATACTTTTCGATCATTTTAGCTCACCAGAGTGGTTCTGCGCACGCTCCGCTGTTGAAGTAGGTACTTTCCTGCGTTATTTTTAAAGATACATGCCATAAAAATTAAGTCAAATTTTACACATTTTCGGTCACCGTGAAATATTGTGTCTTGATATTAACCGACTTTATATTGACCGTCGCGTCGAAGCCGTTGCGTAGACACCTCGTTTGTGTAGATCGGACCTGTTGCACTTCAAAAACATCGCAATATGGATTCTGTTTGCAATAACTTTAGCGTTTTACCTACTTTAGACACTGAATATTTGTCGTTTTAAAGCTCAGTTTGAATTATTTTAGTTTGTCGTTTCTGTTCAAATCGATCATCTTTTAGCATACTTTTCGATCATATTAGCTCACCGGAGTGGTTCTACGCACGCTCCGCTGTTGAAGTAGGTACTTTCCTCCGTTATTTTAAAAAATATATGCCATACAAAGTTAGTCGAATCTTACACTTTTTCGGTCACCGTGAAATATTTTGTCTTGATATTAACCGACTTTATATTGACCGTCGCGTCGAGGCCGTTGCGAAGACACCTCGTTTGTGTAGATCGGACCTGTTGCACTTCAAAAACATGTCAATATGTATTCTGTTTGTAATAATTTAAGCTTTTTTACCTACTTTAGACACTGAATATTTGTCGTTTTAAAGCTCAGTTTGAAATGTTTTAGTTTGTCGTTTCTGTTCAAATCGATCATCTTTTATCATACTTTTCGATCACATTAGCTCACCGGAGTGGTTCTACGCACGCTCCGCTGTTGAAGTAGGTACTTCCCTCCGTTATTTTAAAAGATACATGCCATACAAAGTTAGTCGAATCTTACACTTTTTCGATCACCGTGAAATATTTTGTCTTGATATTAACCGACTTTATATTGACCGTCGCGTCGAGGCCGTTGCGTGGCCACCTCGTTTGTGTAGATCGAACCTGTTGCACTTCAAAAACATCGCAATATGGGTTCTGTTTGCAATAATTTTAGCGTTTTCACCTACTTTAGACACTGAATATTTGTCGTTTTAAAGTTCAGTTTGAAATGTTTTAGTTTGTCGTTTCTGTTCAAATCGATCATCTTTTAGCATACTTTTTGATCACATTAGCTCATCGAAGTGGTTTTGCGTACGCTCTGCTGTTGAAGTAGGAACTCTTTTGCGATATTTTAAAAGATACATCCCATACAAAGTTAGTAGAATCTTACACTTTTTCGGTCACCGTGAAATATTTTGTCTTGATATTAACCGACTTTATATTGACCGTCGCGTCGAGGCCGTTGCGTGGCCACCACGTTTGTGTAGATCGAACCTGTTGCACTTCAAAAACATCGCAATATGGATTCTGTTTGCAATAACTTTAGCGTTTTACCTACTTTAGACACTGAATATTTGTCGTTTTAAAGCTCAGTTTGAATTATTTTAGTTTGTCGTTTCTGTTCAAATCGATCATCTTTTATCATAATTTTCGATCACATTATCTCACTGGAGTAGTTCTACGCACGCTCCGCTGTTGAAGTAGGTACTTTCCTCTGTTATTTTAAAAGATACATGCCATACAAAGTTAGTCAAATCTTACACTTTTTCGGTCACCGTGAAATAGTTTGTCTTGATATTAACCGACTTTATATTGACCGTCGCGTCGAGGCCGTTGCGTGGCCACCTCGTTTGTGTAGATCGAACCTGTTGCACTTCAAAAACATCGCAATATGGGTTCTGTTTGCAATAATTTTAGCGTTTTCACCTACTTTAGACACTGAATATTTGTCGTTTTAAAGTTCAGTTTGAAATGTTTTAGTTTGTCGTTTCTGTTCAAATCGATCATCTTTTAGCATACTTTTTGATCACATTAGCTCATCGAAGTGGTTTTGCGCACGCTCTGCTGTTGAAGTAGGAACTCTTTTGCGATATTTTAAAAGATACATCCCATACAAAGTTAGTCAAATTTTACACTTTTCCGGTCACCGTGAAATATTTTCTCTTGATATTAACCGACTTTATATTGACCGTCGCGTTGAGGCCGTTGCGTAGACACCTCGTTTGTGTAGATCGGACCTGTTGCACTTCAAAAACATCGCAATATCGATTCTGTTTATAAAAACTTTAGCGTTTTCACCTACTTTAGACACTGAATATTTGTCGTTTTAAAGCTCAGTTTGAAATGTTTTAGTTAGTCGTTTCTGTTTAAATCGATCATCTTTTATCATACTTTTCGATCACATTAGCTCACCGGAGTTGTTCTACGCACGCTCCGCTGTTGAAGTAGGTACTTTCCTCCGTTATTTTAAAAGATACATGCCATACAAAGTTAGTACAATCTTACACTTTTTCGGTCACCGTGAAATATTTTGTCTTGATATTAACCGACTTTATTTTGACCGTCGCGTCGAGGCCGTTGCGTAGACACCTCGTTTGTGTAGATCGGACCTGTTGCACTTCAAAAACATCGCAATATGGATTCTGTTTGCAATAACTTTAGCGTTTTCACCTACTTTAGACACTGAATATTTGTCGTTTTAAAGCTCAGTTTGAAATGTTTTAGTTTGTCGTTTCTGTTCAAATCGATCATCTTTTATCATACTTTTCGATCATTTTAGCTCACCAGAGTGGTTCTGCGCACGCTCCGCTGTTGAAGTAGGTACTTTCCTGCGTTATTTTTAAAGATACATGCCATAAAAAGTTAGTCGAATCTTACACTTTTTCGGTCACCGTGAAATATTTTGTCTTGATATTAACCGACTTTATTTTGACCGTCGCGTCGAGGCCGTTGCGTGGCCACCTCGTTTGTGTAGATCGGACCTGTTGCACTTCAAAAACATCGCAATATGGATTCTGTTTGCAATACCTTTAGCGTTTTCACCTACTTTAGACACTGAATATTTGTCGTTTTAAAGCTCAGTTTGAAATGTTTTAGTTTGTCGTTTCTGTTCAAATCGATCATCTTTTATCATACTTTTCGATCATTTTAGCTCACCAGAGTGGTTCTGCGCACGCTCCGCTGTTGAAGTAGGTACTTTTCTGCGTTATTTTTAAAGATACATGCCATACAAATTAAGTCAAATTTTACACATTTTCGGTCACCGTGAAATATTGTGTCTTGATATTAACCGACTTTATATTGACCGTCGCGTCGAGGCCGTTGCGTGGACACCTCGTTTGTATAGATCGCACCTGTTGCACTTCAAAATTATCGCAATAAGGATTCTGTTTGCAATAATTTTAGCGTTTTCACCTACTTTAGACACTGAATATTTGTCGTTTTAAAGCTCAGTTTGAAATGTTTTAGTTTGTCGTTTCTGTTCAAATCGATCATCTTTTATCATACTTTTCGATCACATTAGCTCACTGGAGTGGTTCTACGCACGCTCCGCTGTTGAAGTAGGTACTTTCCTCCGTTATTTTAAAAGATACATGCCATAGAAAGTTAGTCGAATCTTACACTTTTTCGGTCACCGTGAAATATTTTGTCTTGATATTAACCGACTTTATATTGACCGTCGCGACGAGGCCGTTGCGTAGACAACTCGTTTGTGTAGATCGGACCTGTTGCACTTCAAAATTATTGCAATATGGATTCTGTTTGCAATAATTTTAGCGTTTTTACCAACTTTAGACACTGAATATTTGTCGTTTTAAAGCTCAGTTTGAAATGTTTTAGTTTGTCGTTTCTGTTCAAATCGATCATCTTTTATCATACTTTTCGATCATATTAACTCACCGGAGTGGTTCTACGCACGCTCCGCTGTTGAAGTAGGTACTTTCCTCCGTTATTTTAAAAAATACATGCCATACAAAGTTTGTCGAATCTTACACTTTTTCGGTCACCGTGAAATATTTTGTCTTGATATTAACCGACTTTATATTGACCGTCGCGTCGAAGCCGTTGCGTAGACACCTCGTTTGTGTAGATCGGACCTGTTGCACTTCAAAAACATCGCAATATGGATTCTGTTTGCAATAACTTTAGCGTTTTACCTACTTTAGACACTGAATATTTGTCGTTTTAAAGCTCAGTTTGAATTATTTTAGTTTGTCGTTTCTGTTCAAATCGATCATCTTTTAGCATACTTTTCGATCATATTAGCTCACCGGAGTGGTTCTACGCACGCTCCGCTGTTGAAGTAGGTACTTTCCTCCGTTATTTTAAAAAATATATGCCATACAAAGTTAGTCAAATCTTACACTTTTTCGGTCACCGTGAAATATTTTGTCTTGATATTAACCGACTTCATATTGACCGTCGCGTCGAGGCCGTTGCGTAGACAACTCGTTTGTGTAGATCGGACCTGTTGCACTTCAAAAACATGTCAATATGTATTCTGTTTGTAATAATTTAAGCTTTTTTACCTACTTTAGACACTGAATATTTGTCGTTTTAAAGCTCAGTTTGAAATGTTTTAGTTTGTCATTTCTGTTCAAATCGATCATCTTTTATCATACTTTTCGATCACATTAGCTCACCGGAGTGGTTCTGCGTACGCTCTGCTGTTGAAGTAGGAACTCTTTTGCGATATTTTAAAAGATACATCCAATACAAAGTTAGTCAAATTTTACACTTTTCCGGTCACCGTGAAATATTTTCTCTTGATATTAACCGACTTTATATTGACCGTCGCGTCGAAGCCGTTGCGTAGACACCTCGTTTGTGTAGATCGGACCTGTTGCACTTCAAAAACATCGCAATATGGATTCTGTTTGCAATAACTTTAGCGTTTTACCTACTTTAGACACTGAATATTTGTCGTTTTAAAGCTCAGTTTGAATTATTTTAGTTTGTCGTTTCTGTTCAAATCGATCATCTTTTAGCATACTTTTCGATCATATTAGCTCACCGGAGTGGTTCTACGCACGCTCCGCTGTTGAAGTAGGTACTTTCCTCCGTTATTTTTAAAGATACATCCCATACAAAGTTAGTCAAATTTTACACTTTTCCGGTCACCGTGAAATATTTTCTCTTGATATTAACCGACTTTATATTGACCGTCGCGTTGAGGCCGTTGCGTAGACACCTCGTTTGTGTAGATCGGACCTGTTGCACTTCAAAAACATCGCAATATGGATTCTGTTTATAATAACTTTAGCGTTTTCACCTACTTTAGACACTGAATATTTGTCGTTTTAAAGCTCAGTTTGAAATGTTTTAGTTAGTCGTTTCTGTTCAAATCGATCATCTTTTATCATACTTTACGATCACATTAGCTCACCGGAGTTGTTCTTCGCACGCTCCGCTGTTGAAGTAGGTACTTTCCTCCGTTATTTTAAAAGATACATGCCATACAAAGTTAGTAGAATCTTACACTTTTTCGGTCACCGTGAAATATTTTGTCTTGATATTAACCGACTTTATTTTGACCGTCGCGTCGAGGCCGTTGCGTAGACACCTCGTTTGTGTAGATCGGACCTGTTGCACTTCAAAAACATCGCAATATGGATTCTGTTTATAATAACTTTAGCGTTTTCACCTACTTTAGACACTGAATATTTGTCGTTTTAAAGCTCAGTTTGAAATGTTTTAGTTTGTCGTTTCTGTTCAAATCGATCATCTTTTATCATACTTTTCGATCATATTAGCTCACCAGAGTGGTTCTGCGCACGCTCCGCTGTTGAAGTAGGTACTTTCCTGCGTTATTTTAAAAGATACATGCCATACAAATTAAGTCAAATTTTACACATTTTCGGTCACCGTGAAATATTGTGTCTTGATATTAACCGACTTTATATTGACCGTCGCGTCGAAGCCGTTGCGTAGACACCTCGTTTGTGTAGATCGGACCTGTTGCACTTCAAAAACATCGCAATATGGATTCTGTTTGCAATAACTTTAGCGTTTTACCTACTTTAGACACTGAATATTTGTCGTTTTAAAGCTCAGTTTGAATTATTTTAGTTTGTCGTTTCTGTTCAAATCGATCCTCTTTTAGCATACTTTTCGATCATATTAGCTCACCGGAGTGGTTTTACGCACGCTCCGCTGTTGAAGTAGGTACTTTCCTCCGTTCTTTTAAAAAATATATGCCATACAAAGTTAGTCGAATCTTACACTTTTTCGGTCACCGTGAAATATTTTGTCTTGATATTAACCGACTTTATATTGACCGTCGCGTCGAGGCCGTTGCGAAGACACCTCGTTTGTGTAGATCGGACCTGTTGCACTTCAAAAACATGTCAATATGTATTCTGTTTGTAATAATTTAAGCTTTTTTACCTACTTTAGACACTGAATATTTGTCGTTTTAAAGCTCAGTTTGAAATGTTTTAGTTTGTCGTTTCTGTTCAAATCGATCATCTTTTATCATACTTTTCGATCAAATTAGCTCACCGGAGTGGTTCTACGCACGCTCCGCTGTTGAAGTAGGTACTTCCCTCCGTTATTTTAAAAGATACATGCCATACAAAGTTAGTCGAATCTTACACTTTTTCGATCACCGTGAAATATTTTGTCTTGATATTAACCGACTTTATATTGACCGTCGCGTCGAGGCCGTTGCGTGGCCACCTCGTTTGTGTAGATCGGACCTGTTGCACTTCAAAAACATCGCAATATGGGTTCTGTTTGCAATAATTTTAGCGTTTTCACCTACTTTAGACACTGAATATTTGTCGTTTTAAAGTTCAGTTTGAAATGTTTTAGTTTGTCGTTTCTGTTCAAATCGATCATCTTTTAGCATACTTTTTGATCACATTGGCTCATCGAAGTGGTTTTGCGTACGCTCTGCTGTTGAAGTAGGAACTCTTTTGCGATATTTTAAAAGATACATCCCATACAAAGTTAGTCAAATTTTACACTTTTCCGGTCACCGTGAAATATTTTCTCTTGATATTAACCGACTTTATATTGACCGTCGCGTTGAGGCCGTTGCGTAGACACCTCGTTTGTGTAGATCGGACCTGTTGCACTTCAAAAACATCGCAATATGGATTCTGTTTATAATAACTTTAGCGTTTTCACCTAATTTAGACACTGAATATTTGTCGTTTTAAAGCTCAGTTTGAAATGTTTTAGTTAGTCGTTTCTGTTCAAATCGATCATCTTTTATCATACTTTTCGATCACATTAGCTCACTGGAGTGGTTCTACGCACGCTCCGCTGTTGAAGTAGGTACTTTCCTCCGTTATTTTAAAAGATACATGCCATACAAAGTTAGTAGAATCTTACACTTTTTCGGTCACCGTGAAATATTTTGTCTTGATATTAACCGACTTTATATTGACCGTCGCGTCGAGGCCGTTGCGTGGCCACCACGTTTGTGTAGATCGAACCTGTTGCACTTCAAAAACATCGCAATATGGATTCTGTTTGCAATAACTTTAGCGTTTTACCTACTTTAGACACTGAATATTTGTCGTTTTAAAGCTCAGTTTGAATTATTTTAGTTTGTCGTTTCTGTTCAAATCGATCATCTTTTATCATACTTTTCGATCACATTAGCTCACTGGAGTAGTTCTACGCACGCTCCGCTGTTGAAGTAGGTACTTTCCTGCGTTATTTTAAAAGATACATGCCATACAAAGTTAGTCAAATCTTACACTTTTTCGGTCACCGTGAAATAGTTTGTCGTGATATTAACCGACTTTATATTGACCGTCGCGTCGAGGCCGTTGCGTGGCCACCACTTTGTGTAGATCGAACCTGTTGCACTTCAAAAACATCGCAATATGGGTTCTGTTTGCAAAAATTTTAGCGTTTTCACCTACTTTAGACACTGAATATTTGTCGTTTTAAAGTTCAGTTTGAAATGTTTTAGTTTGTCGTTTCTGTTCAAATCGATCATCTTTTAGCATACTTTTTGATCACATTAGCTCATCGAAGTGGTTTTGCGCACGCTCTGCTGTTGAAGTAGGAACTCTTTTGCGATATTTTAAAAGATACATCCCATACAAAGTTAGTCAAATTTTACACTTTTCCGGTCACCGTGAAATATTTTCTCTTGATATTAACCGACTTTATATTGACCGTCGCGTCGAGCCCGTTGCGTAGACACCTCGTTTGTGTAGATCGGACCTGTTGCACTTCAAAAACATCGCAATATGGATTCTGTTTATAATAACTTTAGCTTTTTTACCTACTTTAGACACTGAATATTTGTCGTTTTAAAGCTCAGTTTGAAATGTTTTAGTTAGTCGTTTCTGTTCAAATCGATCATCTTTTATCATACTTTTCGATCACATTAGCTCACCGGAGTTGTTCTACGCACGCTCCGCTGTTGAAGTAGGTACTTTCCTCCGTTATTTTAAAAGATACATGCCATACAAAGTTAGTAGAATCTTACACTTTTTCGGTCACCGTGAAATATTTTGTCTTGATATTAACCGACTTTATTTTGACCGTCGCGTCGAGGCCGTTGCGTAGACACCTCGTTTGTGTAGATCGGACCTGTTGCACTTCAAAAACATCGCAATATGGATTCTGTTTGCAATAACTTTAGCGTTTTCACCTACTTTAGACACTGAATATTTGTCGTTTTAAAGCTCAGTTTGAAATGTTTTAGTTTGTCGTTTCTGTTCAAATCGATCATCTTTTATCATACTTTTCGATCATTTTAGCTCACCAGAGTGGTTCTGCGCACGCTCCGCTGTTGAAGTAGGTACTTTCCTGCGTTATTTTTAAAGATACATGCCATAAAAAGTTAGTCGAATCTTACACTTTTTCGGTCACCGTGAAATATTTTGTCTTGATATTAACCGACTTTATTTTGACCGTCGCGTCGAGGCCGTTGCGTGGCCACCTCGTTTGTGTAGATCGGACCTGTTGCACTTCAAAAACATCGCAATATGGATTCTGTTTGCAATACTTTTAGCGTTTTCACCTACTTTAGACACTGAATATTTGTCGTTTTAAAGCTCAGTTTGAAATGTTTTAGTTTGTCGTTTCTGTTCAAATCGATCATCTTTTACCATACTTTTCGATCATATTAGCTCACCAGAGTTGTTCTGCGCACGCTCCGCTGTTGAAGTAGGTATTTTCCTGCGTTATTTTTAAAGATACATGCCATACAAATTAAGTCAAATTTTACACATTTTCGGTCACCGTGAAATATTGTGTCTTGATATTAACCGACTTTATATTGACCGTCGCGTCGAGGCCGTTGCGTGGACACCTCGTTTGTGTAGATCGGACCTGTTGCACTTCAAAAACATCGTAATATGGATTCTGTTTGCAATAATTTTAGCGTTTTACCTACTTTAGAAACTGAATATTTGTCAATTTAAAGCTCAGTTTGAAATGATTTAGTTTGTCGTTTCTGTTCAAATCGATCATCTTTTAGCATACTTTTCGATTATATTAGCTCACCAGAGGGATTTTGCGCTCGCTTCACTATTTAAGTAGGTACTCTCCTGCGTTATTAAAAAAAGATACATCTCATACAAAGTTAGTCGAATCTTACAATTTTTCGGTCACCGTGAAATATTTTGTCTTCATATTAACCGACTTTATATTGACCGTCGCGTCGATGCCGTTGCGTAGACACCTCGTTTGTGTAGATCGGACCTGTTGCACTTCAAAAACATTGCAATATGGATTCTGTTTGCAATACCTTTAGCGTTTTCACCTACTTTAGACACTGAATATTTGTCGTTTTACAGCTCAGTTTGAAATGTTTTAGTTTGTCGTTTTTGTTCAAATCGATCATCTTTTAGCATACTTTTTGATCACATTAGCTCACCGAAGTGGTTTTGCGCACGCACCGCTGTTGAAGTAGGAACTCTTTTGCGATATTTTTAAAGATACATACCATACAAAGTTAGTCAAATTTTACACTTTTCCGGTCACCGTGAAATATTTTGTCTTGATATTAACCGACTTTATATTGACCGTCGCGTCGAGCCCGTTGCGTAGACACCTCGTTTGTGTAGATCGGACCTGTTGCACTTCAAAAACATCGCAATATGGATTCTGTTTGCAATAACTTTAGCGTTTTCACCTACTTTAGACACTGAATGTTTGTCGTTTTAAAGTTCAGTTTGAAATGTTTTAGTTTGTCGTTTCTGTTCAAATCGATCATCTTTTATCATACATTTGGATCACATTAGCTCACCGGAGTGGTTTTTCGCACGCTTCGCTGTTGAAGTAGGTACTTTCCTCCGTTATTTTAAAAGATACATGCCATACAAAGTTAGTCGAATCTTACACTTTTTCGGTCACCGTGAAATATTTTGTCTTGATATTAACCGACTTTATATTGACCGTCGCGTCGAGGCCGTTGCGAAGACACCTCGTTTGTGTAGATCGGACCTGTTGCACTTCAAAAACATCGCAATATGGATTCTGTTTATAATAACTTTAGCGTTTTCACCTACTTTAGACACTGAATATTTGTCGTTTTAAAGCTCAGTTTAAAATGTTTTAGTTTGTCATTTCTGTTCAAATCGATCATCTTTTATCATACTTTTCGATCATATTAGCTCACCAGAGTGGTTCTGCGCACGCTTCGCTGTTGAAGAAGGTACTTTCCTGCGTTATTTTTAAAGATACATGCCATACAAATTAAGTCAAATTTTACACATTTTCGGTCACCGTGAAATATTTTGTTTTGATATTAACCGACTTTATATTGACCGTCGCGTCGAGGCCGTTGCGAAGACACCTCGTTTGTGTAGATCGGACCTGTTGCACTTCAAAATTATCGCAAAAATTCTGTTTGCAATAATTTCAGCGTTTTCACCTACTTTAGACACTGAATATTTGTCGTTTTAAAGCTCAGTTTGAAATGTTTTAGTTTGTCGTTTCTGTTCAAATCGATCATCTTTTAGCATACTTTTCGATTATATTAGCTCACCGGAGTTGTTCTACGCACGCTCCGCTGTTGAAGTAGGTACTTTCCTCCCTTATTTTAAAAGATACATGCCATACAAAGTTAGTAGAATCTTACACTTTTTCGGTCACCGTGAAATATTTTGTCTTGATATTAACCGACTTTATTTTGACCGTCGCGTCGAGGCCGTTGCGTAGACACCTCGTTTGTGTAGATCGGACCTGTTGCACTTCAAAAACATCGCAATATGGATTCTGTTTATAATAACTTTAGCGTTTTCACCTACTTTAGACACTGAATATTTGTCGTTTTAAAGCTCAGTTTAAAATGTTTTAGTTTGTCATTTCTGTTCAAATCGATCATCTTTTATCATACTTTTCGATCATATTAGCTCACCAGAGTGGTTCTGCGCACGCTTCACTATTCTAGTAGGTACTCTCCTGCGTTATTAAAAAAAGATACATCTCATACAAAGTTAGTCGAATCTTACACTCTTTCGGTCACCGTGAAATATTTTGTCTTCATATTAACCGACTTTATATTGACCGTCGCGTCGAGCCCGTTGCGTTGACACCTCGTTTGTGTAGATCGGACCTGTTGCACTTCAAAAAAATTGCAATATGTATTCTGTTTGTAATAATTTAAGCTTTTTACCTACTTTAGACACTGAATATTTGTCGTTTTAAAGCTCAGTTTAAAATGATTTAGTTTGTCGTTTCTGTTCAAATCGATCATCTTTTACCATACTTATCGATCATATTAGCTCACCGGAGTTGTTCTACGCACGCTCCGCTGTTGAAGTAGGTACTTTCCTCCCTTATTTTAAAAGATACATGCCATACAAAGTTAGTAGAATCTTACACTTTTTCGGTCACCGTGAAATATTTTGTCTTGATATTAACCGACTTTATTTTGACCGTCGCGTCGAGGCCGTTGCGTAGACACCTCGTTTGTGTAGATCGGACCTGTTGCACTTCAAAAACATCGCAATATGGATTCTGTTTGCAATAACTTTAGCGTTTTCACCTACTTTAGACACTGAATATTTGTCGTTTTAAAGCTCAGTTTGAAATGTTTTAGTTTGTCGTTTCTGTTCAAATCGATCATCTTTTATCATACTTTTCGATCATTTTAGCTCACCAGAGTGGTTCTGCGCACGCTCCGCTGTTGAAGTAGGTACTTTCCTGCGTTATTTTTAAAGATACATGCCATAAAAAGTTAGTCGAATCTTACACTTTTTCGGTCACCGTGAAATATTTTGTCTTGATATTAACCGACTTTATTTTGACCGTCGCGTCGAGGCCGTTGCGTGGCCACCTCGTTTGTGTAGATCGGACATGTTGCACTTCAAAAACATCGCAATATGGATTCTGTTTGCAATACCTTTAGCGTTTTCACCTACTTTAGACACTGAATATTTGTCGTTTTAAAGCTCAGTTTGAAATGTTTTAGTTTGTCGTTTCTGTTCAAATCGATCATCTTTTACCATACTTTTCGATCATATTAGCTCACCAGAGTTGTTCTGCGCACGCTCCGCTGTTGAAGTAGGTATTTTCCTGCGTTATTTCTAAAGATACATGCCATACAAATTAAGTCAAATTTTACACATTTTCGGTCACCGTGAAATATTGTGTCTTGATATTAACCGACTTTATATTGACCGTCGCGTCGAGGCCGTTGCGTGGACACCTCGTTTGTGTAGATCGGACCTGTTGCACTTCAAAAACATCGTAATATGGATTCTGTTTGCAATAATTTTAGCGTTTTACCTACTTTAGAAACTGAATATTTGTCGTTTTAAAGCTCAGTTTGAAATGATTTAGTTTGTCGTTTCTGTTCAAATCGATCATCTTTTATCATACTTTTCGATCATATTAGCTCACCAGAGTGGTTCTGCGCACGCTCCGCTGTTGAAGTAGGTACTTTCCTGCGTTATTTTAAAAGATACATGCCATACAAATTAAGTCAAATTTTACACATTTTCGGTCACCGTGAAATATTGTGTCTTGATATTAACCGACTTTATATTGACCGTCGCGTCGAAGCCGTTGCGTAGACACCTCGTTTGTGTAGATCGGACCTGTTGCACTTCAAAAACATCGCAATATGGATTCTGTTTGCAATAACTTTAGCGTTTTACCTACTTTAGACACTGAATATTTGTCGTTTTAAAGCTCAGTTTGAATTATATTAGTTTGTCGTTTCTGTTCAAATCGATCCTCTTTTAGCATTCTTTTCGATCATATTAGCTCACCGGAGTGGTTCTACGCACGCTCCGCTGTTGAAGTAGGTACTTTCCTCCGTTCTTTTAAAAAATGTATGCCATACAAAGTTAGTCGAATCTTACACTTTTTCGGTCACCGTGAAATATTTTGTCTTGATATTAACCGACTTTATATTGACCGTCGCGTCGAGGCCGTTGCGAAGACACCTCGTTTGTGTAGATCGGACCTGTTGCACTTCAAAAACATGTCAATATGTATTCTGTTTGTAATAATTTAAGCTTTTTTACCTACTTTAGACACTGAATATTTGTCGTTTTAAAGCTCAGTTTGAAATGTTTTAGTTTGTCGTTTCTGTTCAAATCGATCATCTTTTATCATACTTTTCGATCAAATTAGCTCACCGGAGTGGTTCTACGCACGCTCCGCTGTTGAAGTAGGTACTTCCCTCCGTTATTTTAAAAGATACATGCCATACAAAGTTAGTCGAATCTTACACTTTTTCGATCACCGTGAAATATTTTGTCTTGATATTAACCGACTTTATATTGACCGTCGCGTCGAGGCCGTTGCGTGGCCACCTCGTTTGTGTAGATCGGACCTGTTGCACTTCAAAAACATCGCAATATGGGTTCTGTTTGCAATAATTTTAGCGTTTTCACCTACTTTAGACACTGAATATTTGTCGTTTTAAAGTTCAGTTTGAAATGTTTTAGTTTGTCGTTTCTGTTCAAATCGATCATCTTTTAGCATACTTTTTGATCACATTAGCTCATCGAAGTGGTTTTGCGTACGCTCTGCTGTTGAAATAGGAACTCTTTTGCGATATTTTAAAAGATACATCCCATACAAAGTTAGTCAAATTTTACACTTTTCCGGTCACCGTGAAATATTTTCTCTTGATATTAACCGACTTTATATTGACCGTCGCGTTGAGGCCGTTGCGTAGACACCTCGTTTGTGTAGATCGGACCTGTTGCACTTCAAAAACATCGCAATATGGATTCTGTTTATAATAACTTTAGCGTTTTACCTACTTTAGAAACTGAATATTTGTCGTTTTAAAGCTCAGTTTGAAATGATTTAGTTTGTCGCTTCTGTTCAAATCGATCATCTTTTAGCATACTTTTCGATTATATTAGCTCACCAGAGGGATTTTGCGCTCGCTTCACTATTCAAGTAGGTACTCTCCTGCGTTATTAAAAAAAGATACATCTCATACAAAGTTAGTCGAATCTTAAAATTTTTCGGTCACCGTGAAATATTTTGTCTTCATATTAACCGACTTTATATTGACCGTCGCGTCGATGCCGTTGCGTAGACACCTCGTTTGTGTAGATCGGACCTGTTGCACTTCAAAAACATTGCAATATGGATTCTGTTTGCAATACCTTTAGCGTTTTCACCTACTTTAGACACTGAATATTTGTCGTTTTACAGCTCAGTTTGAAATGTTTTAGTTTGTCGTTTTTGTTCAAATCGATCATCTTTTAGCATACTTTTTGATCACATTAGCTCACCGAAGTGGTTTTGCGCACGCACCGCTGTTGAAGTAGGAACTCTTTTGCGATATTTTTAAAGATACATACCATACAAAGTTAGTCAAATTTTACACTTTTCCGGTCACCGTGAAATATTTTGTCTTGATATTAACCGACTTTATATTGACCGTCGCGTCGAGCCCGTTGCGTAGACACCTCGTTTGTGTAGATCGGACCTGTTGCACTTCAAAAACATCGCAATATGGATTCTGTTTGCAATAACTTTAGCGTTTTCACCTACTTTAGACACTGAATGTTTGTCGTTTTAAAGTTCAGTTTGAAATGTTTTAGTTTGTCGTTTCTGTTCAAATCGATCATCTTTTATCATACATTTGGATCACATTAGCTCACCGGAGTGGTTTTTCGCACGCTTCGCTGTTGAAGTAGGTACTTTCCTCCGTTATTTTAAAAGATACATGCCATACAAAGTTAGTCGAATCTTACACTTTTTCGGTCACCGTGAAATATTTTGTCTTGATATTAACCGACTTTATATTGACCGTCGCGTCGAGGCCGTTGCGAAGACACCTCGTTTGTGTAGATCGGACCTGTTGCACTTCAAAAACATCGCAATATGGATTCTGTTTATAATAACTTTAGCGTTTTCACCTACTTTAGACACTGAATATTTGTCGTTTTAAAGCTCAGTTTAAAATGTTTTAGTTTGTCATTTCTGTTCAAATCGATCATCTTTTATCATACTTTTCGATCATATTAGCTCACCAGAGTGGTTCTGCGCACGCTTCGCTGTTGAAGAAGGTACTTTCCTGCGTTATTTTTAAAGATACATGCCATACAAATTAAGTCAAATTTTACACATTTTCGGTCACCGTGAAATATTTTGTTTTGATATTAACCGACTTTATATTGACCGTCGCGTCGAGGCCGTTGCGAAGACACCTCGTTTGTGTAGATCGGACCTGTTGCACTTCAAAATTATCGCAAAAATTCTGTTTGCAATAATTTCAGCGTTTTCACCTACTTTAGACACTGAATATTTGTCGTTTTAAAGCTCAGTTTGAAATGTTTTAGTTTGTCGTTTCTGTTCAAATCGATCATCTTTTAGCATACTTTTCGATTATATTAGCTCACCAGAGAAATTTTGCGCTCGCTTCACTATTCTAGTAGGTACTCTCCTGCGTTATTAAAAAAAGATACATCTCATACAAAGTTAGTCGAATCTTACACTCTTTCGGTCACCGTGAAATATTTTGTCTTCATATTAACCGACTTTATATTGACCGTCGCGTCGAGCCCGTTGCGTTGACACCTCGTTTGTGTAGATCGGACCTGTTGCACTTCAAAAAAATTGCAATATGTATTCTGTTTGTAATAATTTAAGCTTTTTACCTACTTTAGACACTGAATATTTGTCGTTTTAAAGCTCAGTTTAAAATGATTTAGTTTGTCGTTTCTGTTCAAATCGATCATCTTTTACCATACTTTTCGATCATATTAGCTCACCGGAGTTGTTCTACGCACGCTCCGCTGTTGAAGTAGGTACTTTCCTCCCTTATTTTAAAAGATACATGCCATACAAAGTTAGTAGAATCTTACACTTTTTCGGTCACCGTGAAATATTTTGTCTTGATATTAACCGACTTTATTTTGACCGTCGCGTCGAGGCCGTTGCGTAGACACCTCGTTTGTGTAGATCGGACCTGTTGCACTTCAAAAACATCGCAATATGGATTCTGTTTGCAATAACTTTAGCGTTTTCACCTACTTTAGACACTGAATATTTGTCGTTTTAAAGCTCAGTTTGAAATGTTTTAGTTTGTCGTTTCTGTTCAAATCGATCATCTTTTATCATACTTTTCGATCATTTTAGCTCACCAGAGTGGTTCTGCGCACGCTCCGCTGTTGAAGTAGGTACTTTCCTGCGTTATTTTTAAAGATACATGCCATAAAAAGTTAGTCGAATCTTACACTTTTTCGGTCACCGTGAAATATTTTGTCTTGATATTAACCGACTTTATTTTGACCGTCGCGTCGAGGCCGTTGCGTGGCCACCTCGTTTGTGTAGATCGGACATGTTGCACTTCAAAAACATCGCAATATGGATTCTGTTTGCAATACCTTTAGCGTTTTCACCTACTTTAGACACTGAATATTTGTCGTTTTAAAGCTCAGTTTGAAATGTTTTAGTTTGTCGTTTCTGTTCAAATCGATCATCTTTTACCATACTTTTCGATCATATTAGCTCACCAGAGTTGTTCTGCGCACGCTCCGCTGTTGAAGTAGGTATTTTCCTGCGTTATTTTTAAAGATACATGCCATACAAATTAAGTCAAATTTTACACATTTTCGGTCACCGTGAAATATTGTGTCTTGATATTAACCGACTTTATATTGACCGTCGCGTCGAGGCCGTTGCGTGGACACCTCGTTTGTGTAGATCGGACCTGTTGCACTTCAAAAACATCGTAATATGGATTCTGTTTGCAATAATTTTAGCGTTTTACCTACTTTAGAAACTGAATATTTGTCGTTTTAAAGCTCAGTTTGAAATGATTTAGTTTGTCGTTTCTGTTCAAATCGATCATCTTTTATCATACTTTTCGATCATATTAGCTCACCAGAGTGGTTCTGCGCACGCTCCGCTGTTGAAGTAGGTACTTTCCTGCGTTATTTTAAAAGATACATGCCATACAAATTAAGTCAAATTTTACACATTTTCGGTCACCGTGAAATATTGTGTCTTGATATTAACCGACTTTATATTGACCGTCGCGTCGAAGCCGTTGCGTAGACACCTCGTTTGTGTAGATCGGACCTGTTGCACTTCAAAAACATCGCAATATGGATTCTGTTTGCAATAACTTTAGCGTTTTACCTACTTTAGACACTGAATATTTGTCGTTTTAAAGCTCAGTTTGAATTATTTTAGTTTGTCGTTTCTGTTCAAATCGATCCTCTTTTAGCATTCTTTTCGATCATATTAGCTCACCGGAGTGGTTCTACGCACGCTCCGCTGTTGAAGTAGGTACTTTCCTCCGTTCTTTTAAAAAATATATGCCATACAAAGTTAGTCGAATCTTACACTTTTTCGGTCACCGTGAAATATTTTGTCTTGATATTAACCGACTTTATATTGACCGTCGCGTCGAGGCCGTTGCGAAGACACCTCGTTTGTGTAGATCGGACCTGTTGCACTTCAAAAACATGTCAATATGTATTCTGTTTGTAATAATTTAAGCTTTTTTACCTACTTTAGACACTGAATATTTGTCGTTTTAAAGCTCAGTTTGAAATGTTTTAGTTTGTCGTTTCTGTTCAAATCGATCATCTTTTATCATACTTTTCGATCAAATTAGCTCACCGGAGTGGTTCTACGCACGCTCCGCTGTTGAAGTAGGTACTTCCCTCCGTTATTTTAAAAGATACATGCCATACAAAGTTAGTCGAATCTTACACTTTTTCGATCACCGTGAAATATTTTGTCTTGATATTAACCGACTTTATATTGACCGTCGCGTCGAGGCCGTTGCGTGGCCACCTCGTTTGTGTAGATCGGACCTGTTGCACTTCAAAAACATCGCAATATGGGTTCTGTTTGCAATAATTTTAGCGTTTTCACCTACTTTAGACACTGAATATTTGTCGTTTTAAAGTTCAGTTTGAAATGTTTTAGTTTGTCGTTTCTGTTCAAATCGATCATCTTTTAGCATACTTTTTGATCACATTAGCTCATCGAAGTGGTTTTGCGTACGCTCTGCTGTTGAAATAGGAACTCTTTTGCGATATTTTAAAAGATACATCCCATACAAAGTTAGTCAAATTTTACACTTTTCCGGTCACCGTGAAATATTTTCTCTTGATATTAACCGACTTTATATTGACCGTCGCGTTGAGGCCGTTGCGTAGACACCTCGTTTGTGTAGATCGGACCTGTTGCATTTCAAAAACATCGCAATATGGATTCTGTTTATAATAACTTTAGCGTTTTACCTACTTTAGAAACTGAATATTTGTCGTTTTAAAGCTCAGTTTGAAATGATTTAGTTTGTCGTTTCTGTTCAAATCGATCATCTTTTAGCATACTTTTCGATTATATTAGCTCACCAGAGGGATTTTGCGCTCGCTTCACTATTCAAGTAGGTACTCTCCTGCGTTATTAAAAAAAGATACATCTCATACAAAGTTAGTCGAATCTTAAAATTTTTCGGTCACCGTGAAATATTTTGTCTTCATATTAACCGACTTTATATTGACCGTCGCGTCGATGCCGTTGCGTAGACACCTCGTTTGTGTAGATCGGACCTGTTGCACTTCAAAAACATTGCAATATGGATTCTGTTTGCAATACCTTTAGCGTTTTCACCTACTTTAGACACTGAATATTTGTCGTTTTACAGCTCAGTTTGAAATGTTTTAGTTTGTCGTTTTTGTTCAAATCGATCATCTTTTAGCATACTTTTTGATCACATTAGCTCACCGAAGTGGTTTTGCGCACGCACCGCTGTTGAAGTAGGAACTCTTTTGCGATATTTTTAAAGATACATACCATACAAAGTTAGTCAAATTTTACACTTTTCCGGTCACCGTGAAATATTTTGTCTTGATATTAACCGACTTTATATTGACCGTCGCGTCGAGCCCGTTGCGTAGACACCTCGTTTGTGTAGATCGGACCTGTTGCACTTCAAAAACATCGCAATATGGATTCTGTTTGCAATAACTTTAGCGTTTTCACCTACTTTAGACACTGAATGTTTGTCGTTTTAAAGTTCAGTTTGAAATGTTTTAGTTTGTCGTTTCTGTTCAAATCGATCATCTTTTATCATACATTTGGATCACATTAGCTCACCGGAGTGGTTTTTCGCACGCTTCGCTGTTGAAGTAGGTACTTTCCTCCGTTATTTTAAAAGATACATGCCATACAAAGTTAGTCGAATCTTACACTTTTTCGGTCACCGTGAAATATTTTGTCTTGATATTAACCGACTTTATATTGACCGTCGCGTCGAGGCCGTTGCGAAGACACCTCGTTTGTGTAGATCGGACCTGTTGCACTTCAAAAACATCGCAATATGGATTCTATTTATAATAACTTTAGCGTTTTCACCTACTTTAGACACTGAATATTTGTCGTTTTAAAGCTCAGTTTAAAATGTTTTAGTTTGTCATTTCTGTTCAAATCGATCATCTTTTATCATACTTTTCGATCATATTAGCTCACCAGAGTGGTTCTGCGCACGCTTCGCTGTTGAAGAAGGTACTTTCCTGCGTTATTTTTAAAGATACATGCCATACAAATTAAGTCAAATTTTACACATTTTCGGTCACCGTGAAATATTTTGTTTTGATATTAACCGACTTTATATTGACCGTCGCGTCGAGGCCGTTGCGAAGACACCTCGTTTGTGTAGATCGGACCTGTTGCACTTCAAAATTATCGCAAAAATTCTGTTTGCAATAATTTCAGCGTTTTCACCTACTTTAGACACTGAATATTTGTCGTTTTAAAGCTCAGTTTGAAATGTTTTAGTTTGTCGTTTCTGTTCAAATAGATCATCTTTTACCATACTTTTCGATCATATTAGCTCATTGGAGTGTTTTTGCGCACGCTCCGCTGTTGAAGTAGGTATTTTCCTGCGTTATTTTTAAAGATACATGCCATACAAATTAAGTCAAATTTTACACATTTTCGGTCACCGTGAAATATTTTGTCTTGATATTAACCGACTTGATATTGACCGTCGCGTCGAGGCCGTTGCGTAGACACCTCGTTTGTGTAGATCGGACCTGTTGCACTTCAAAAACATCGCAATATGGATTCTGTTTGCAATAATTTTAGCGTTTTTACCAACTTTGGACACTGAATATTTGTCGTTTTAAAGCTCAGTTTGAAATGTTGTAGTTTGTCGTTTCTGTTCAAATCGATCATCTTTTATCATACTTTTCGATCATATTAGCTCACCAGAGTGGTTTTTCGCACGCTCCGCTGTTGAATAAGGTACTTTCCTGCGTTATTTTTAAAGATACATGCCATACAAATTAAGTCAAGTTTTACACATTTTCGGTCACCGTGAAATATTGTGTCTTGATATTAACCGACTTTATATTGACCGTCGCGTCGAGGCCGTTGCGTGGACACCTCGTTTGTGTAGATCGGACCTGTTGCACTTCAAAAACATCGTAATATGGATTCTGTTTGCAATAATTTTAGCGTTTTACCTACTTTAGAAACTGAATATTTGTCGTTTTAAAGCTCAGTTTGAAATGTTTTAGTTTGTCGTTTCTGTTCAAATCGATCATCTTTTAGCATACTTTTCGATTATATTAGCTCACCAGAGGGATTTTGCGCTCGCTTCACTATTCAAGTAGGTACTCTCCTGCGTTATTAAAAAAAGATTCATCTCATACAAAGTTAGTCGAATCTTACAATTTTTCGGTCACCGTGAAATATTTTGTCTTCATATTAACCGACTTTATATTGACCGTCGCGTCGAGGCCGTTGCGTGGCCACCTTGTTTGTGTAGATCGGACCTGTTGCACTTCAAAAACATTGCAATATGGATTCTGTTTGCAATACCTTTAGCGTTTTCACCTACTTTAGACACTGAATATTTGTCGTTTTAAAGCTTAGTTTGAAATGTTTTAGTTTGTCGTTTTTGTTCAAATCGATCATCTTTTAGCATACTTTTTGATCACATTAGCTCACCGAAGTGATTTTGCGCACGCACCGCTGTTGAAGTACGAACTCTTTTGCGATATTTTTAAAGATACATGCCATACAAAGTTAGTAGAATCTTACACTTTTTCGGTCACCGTGAAATATTTTGTCTTGATATTAACCGACTTTATATTGACCGTCGCGTCGAACCCGTTGCGTAGACTATTCGTTTGTGTAGATCGGACCTGTTGCACTTCAAAAACATCGCAATATGGATTCTGTTTGCAATAACTTTAGCGTTTTCACCTACTTTAGACACTGAATATTTGTCGTTTTAAAGCTCAGTTTGAAATGTTTTAGTTTGTCATTTCTGTTTAAATCGATCATCTTTTATCATACTTTTCGATCACATTAGCTCACCAGAGTGGTTCTACGCACGCTCCGCTGTTGGAGTAGGTACTTTCCTACGTTATTTTAAAAGATACATGCCATACAAAGTTAGTCGAATCTTACACTTTTTCGGTCACCGTGAAATATTTTGTCTTGATATTAACCGACTTTATATTGACCGTCGCGTCGAGCCCGTTGCGTAGACACCTCGTTTGTGTAGATCGGACCTGTTGCACTTCAAAAACATCGCAATATGGATTCTGTTTGCAATAATTTTAGCGTTTTCACCTACTTTAGACACTGAATATTTGTCGTTTTAAAGCTCAGTTTGAAATGTTTTAGTTTGTCGTTTCTGTTCAAATCGATCATCTTTTATCATACTTTTCGATCATATTAGCTCACCAGAGTGGTTCTGCGCACGCTTCGCTGTTGAAGAAGGTACTTTCCTGCGATATTTTTAAAGATACATGCCTTACAAATTAAGTCAAATTTTACACATTTTCGGTCACCGTGAAATATTTTGTTTTGATATTAACCGACTTTATATTGACCGTCGCGTTGAGGCCGTTGCGTGGACACCTCGTTTGTGTAGATCGCACCTGTTGCACTTCAAAATTATCGCAAAAAGGATTCTGTTTGCAATAATTTTAGCGTTTTCACCTACTTTAGACACTGAATATTTGTCGTTTTAAAGCTCAGTTTGAAATGTTTTAGTTTGTCGTTTCTGTTCAAATAGATCATCTTTTAGCATACTTTTCGATCATATTAGCTCACCGGAGTTGTTCTACGCACGCTCCGCTGTTGAAGTAGGTACTTTCCTCCGTTATTTTAAAAGATACATGCCATACAAAGTTAGTAGAATCTTACACTTTTTCGGTCACCGTGAAATATTTTGTCTTGATATTAACCGACTTTATTTTGACCGTCGCGTCGAGGCCGTTGCGTAGACACCTCGTTTGTGTAGATCGGACCTGTTGCACTTCAAAAACATCGCAATATGGATTCTGTTTGCAATAACTTTAGCGTTTTCACCTACTTTAGACACTGAATATTTGTCGTTTTAAAGCTCAGTTTGAAATGTTTTAGTTTGTCGTTTCTGTTCAAATCGATCATCTTTTATCATACTTTTCGATCATTTTAGCTCACCAGAGTGGTTCTGCGCACGCTCCGCTGTTGAAGTAGGTACTTTCCTGCGTTATTTTTAAAGATACATGCCATAAAAAGTTAGTCGAATCTTACACTTTTTCGGTCACCGTGAAATATTTTGTCTTGATATTAACCGACTTTATTTTGACCGTCGCGTCGAGGCCGTTGCGTGGCCACCTCGTTTGTGTAGATCGGACCTGTTGCACTTCAAAAACATCGCAATATGGATTCTGTTTGCAATACCTTTAGCGTTTTCACCTACTTTAGACACTGAATATTTGTCGTTTTAAAGCTCAGTTTGAAATGTTTTAGTTTGTCGTTTCTGTTCAAATCGATCATCTTTTACCATACTTTTCGATCATATTAGCTCACCAGAGTTGTTCTGCGCACGCTTCGCTGTTGAAGTAGGTATTTTCCTGCGTTATTTTTAAAGATACATGCCATACAAATTAAGTCAAATTTTACACATTTTCGGTCACCGTGAAATATTGTGTCTTGATATTAACCGACTTTATATTGACCGTCGCGTCGAGGCCGTTGCGTGGACACCTCGTTTGTGTAGATCGGACCTGTTGCACTTCAAAAACATCGTAATATGGATTCTGTTTGCAATAATTTTAGCGTTTTACTTACTTTAGAAACTGAATATTTGTCGTTTTAAAGCTCAGTTTGAAATGTTTTAGTTTGTCGTTTCTGTTCAAATCGATCATCTTTTAGCATACTTTTCGATTATATTAGCTCACCAGAGGGATTTTGCGCTCGCTTCACTATTCAAGTAGGTACTCTCCTGCGTTATTAAAAAAAGATACATCTCATACAAAGTTAGTCGAATTTTACACATTTTCGGTCACCGTGAAATATTTTGTCTTCATATTAACCGACTTTGTATTGACCGTCGCGTCGATGCCGTTGCGTAGACACCTCGTTTGTGTAGATCGGACCTGTTGCACTTCAAAAACATTGCAATATGGATTCTGTTTGCAATACCTTTAGCGTTTTCACCTACTTTAGACACTGAATATTTGTCGTTTTACAGCTCAGTTTGAAATGTTTTAGTTTGTCGTTTTTGTTCAAATCGATCATCTTTTAGCATACTTTTTGATCACATTAGCTCACCAGAGTGGTTCTGCGCACGCTCCGCTGTTGAAGTAGGTACTTTCCTGCGTTATTTTTAAAGATACATGCCATAAAAAGTTAGTCGAATCTTACACTTTTTCGGTCACCGTGAAATATTTTGTCTTGATATTAACCGACTTTATTTTGACCGTCGCGTCGAGGCCGTTGCGTGGCCACCTCGTTTGTGTAGATCGCACCTGTTGCACTTCAAAATTATCGCAAAAAGGATTCTGTTTGCAATAATTTTAGCGTTTTCACCTACTTTAGACACTGAATATTTGTCGTTTTAAAGCTCAGTTTGAAATGTTTTAGTTTGTCGTTTCTGTTCAAATCGATCATCTTTTAGCATACTTTTCGATTATATTAGCTCACCAGAGAAATTTTGCGCTCGCTTCACTATTCTAGTAGGTACTCTCCTGCGTTATTAAAAAAAGATACATCTCATACAAAGTTAGTCGAATCTTACACTCTTTCGGTCACCGTGAAATATTTTGTCTTCATATTAACCGACTTTATATTGACCGTCGCGTCGAGCCCGTTGCGTTGACACCTCGTTTGTGTAGATCGGACCTGTTGCACTTCAAAAAAATTGCAATATGTATTCTGTTTGTAATAATTTAAGCTTTTTACCTACTTTAGACACTGAATATTTGTCGTTTTAAAGCTCAGTTTAAAATGATTTAGTTTGTCGTTTCTGTTCAAATCGATCATCTTTTACCATACTTTTCGATCATATTAGCTCACCAGAGTTGTTCTGCGCACGCTCCGCTGTTGAAGTAGGTATTTTCCTGCGTTATTTTTAAAGATACATGCCATACAAATTAAGTCAAATTTTACACATTTTCGGTCACCGTGAAATATTTTGTCTTGATATTAACCGACTTTATATTGACCGTCGCGTCGAGGCCGTTGCGTAGACACCTCGTTTGTGTAGATCGGACCTGTTGCACTTCAAAAACATCGCAATATGGATTCTGTTTGCAATAATTTTAGCGTATTTACCTACTTTGGACACTGAATATTTGTCGTTTTAAAGCTCAGTTTGAAATGTTGTAGTTTGTCGTTTCTGTTCAAATCGATCATCTTTTACCATACTTTTCGATCATATTAGCTCACCAGAGTGGTTTTGCGCACGCTCCGCTGTTGAATAAGGTACTTTCCTGCGTTATTTTTAAAGATACATGCCATACAAATTAAGTCAAGTTTTACACATTTTCGGTCACCGTGAAATATTGTGTCTTTATATTAACCGACTTTATATTGACCGTCGCGTCGAGGCCGTTGCGTGGACACCTCGTTTGTGTAGATCGGACCTGTTGCACTTCAAAAACATCGTAATATGGATTCTGTTTGCAATAATTTTAGCGTTTTACCTACTTTAGAAACTGAATATTTGTCGTTTTAAAGCTCAGTTTGAAATGTTTTAGTTTGTCGTTTCTGTTCAAATTGATCATCTTTTAGCATACTTTTCGATTATATTAGCTCACCAGAGGGATTTTGCGCTCGCTTCACTATTCAAGTAGGTACTCTCCTGCGTTATTAAAAAAAGATTCATCTCATACAAAGTTAGTCGAATCTTACAATTTTTCGGTCACCGTGAAATATTTTGTCTTCATATTAACCGACTTTATATTGACCGTCGCGTCGAGGCCGTTGCGTGGCCACCTTGTTTGTGTAGATCGGACCTGTTGCACTTCAAAAACATTGCAATATGGATTCTGTTTGCAATACCTTTAGCGTTTTCACCTACTTTAGACACTGAATATTTGTCGTTTTAAAGCTTAGTTTGAAATGTTTTAGTTTGTCGTTTTTGTTCAAATCGATCATCTTTTAGCATACTTTTTGATCACATTAGCTCACCGAAGTGGTTTTGCGCACGCACCGCTGTTGAAGTACGAACTCTATTGCGATATTTTTAAAGATACATGCCATACAAAGTTAGTAGAATCTTACACTTTTTCGGTCACCGTGAAATATTTTGTCTTGATATTAACCGACTTTATTTTGACCGTCGCGTCGAGCCCGTTGCGTAGACACCTCGTTTGTATAGATCGGACCTGTTGCACTTCAAAAACATCGCAATATGGATTCTGTTTGTAATAATTTAAGCTTTTTTATCTACTTTAGACACTGAATATTTGTCGTTTTAAAGCTCAGTTTGAAATGTTTTAGTTTGTCGTTTCTGTTCAAATCGATCATCTTTTATCATACATTTGGATCACATTAGCTCACCGGAGTGGTTTTTCGCACGCTTCGCTGTTGAAGTAGGTACTTTCCTCCGTTATTTTAAAAGATACATGCCATACAAAGTTAGTCGAATCTTACACTTTTTCGGTCACCGTGAAATATTTTGTCTTGTTATTAACCGACTTTATATTGACCGTCGCGTCGAGGCCGTTGCGAAGACACCTCGTTTGTGTAGATCGGACCTGTTGCACTTCAAAAACATCGCAATATGGATTCTGTTTATAATAACTTTAGCGTTTTCACCTACTTTAGACACTGAATATTTGTCGTTTTAAAGCTCAGTTTGAAATGTTTTAGTTTGTCATTTCTGTTTAAATCGATCATCTTTTATCATACTTTTCGATCACATTAGCTCACCAGAGTGGTTCTACGCACGCTCCGCTGTTGGAGTAGGTACTTTTCTACGTTATTTTAAAAGATACATGCCATACAAAGTTAGTCGAATCTTACACTTTTTCGGTCACCGTGAAATATTTTGTCTTGATATTAACCGACTTTATATTGACCGTCGCGTCGAGCCCGTTGCGTAGACACCTCGTTTGTGTAGATCGGACCTGTTGCACTTCAAAAACATCGCAATATGGATTCTGTTTGCAATAATTTTAGCGTTTTCACCTACTTTAGACACTGAATATTTGTCGTTTTAAAGCTCAGTTTGAAATGTTTTAGTTTGTCGTTTCTGTTCAAATCGATCATCTTTTATCATACTTTTCGATCATATTAGCTCACCAGAGTGGTTCTGCGCACGCTTCGCTGTTGAAGAAGGTACTTTCCTGCGTTATTTTTAAAGATACATGCCATACAAATTAAGTCAAATTTTACACATTTTCGGTCACCGTGAAATATTTTGTTTTGATATTAACCGACTTTATATTGACCGTCGCGTCGAGGCCGTTGCGTGGACACCTCGTTTGTGTAGATCGCACCTGTTGCACTTCAAAATTATCGCAAAAAGGATTCTGTTTGCAATAATTTTAGCGTTTTCACCTACTTAAGACACTGAATATTTGTCGTTTTATAGCTCAGTTTGAAATGTTTTAGTTTGTCGTTTCTGTTCAAATAGATCATCTTTTAGCATACTTTTCGATCATATTAGCTCATTGGAGTGTTTTTGCGCACACTTCGATGTTCTAGTAGATACTTTTTTGCGATATTTCAAAAGATACAACCCATAAAAAGTTAGTCGAATTTTACACTTTTTCGGTCACCGTGAAAAATTTTGTCGTGATATTAACCGACTTTATATTGACCGTTGCGTCGAACCCGTTGCGTTGACTACACGTTTGTGTAGATCGGACCTGTTGCACTTCAAAAACATCGCAATATGGATTCTGTTTGCAATAATTTTAGTGTTTTCATCTACTTTAGACACTGAATTTTTGTCGTTTTAAAGCTCAGTTTGAAATGTTTTAGTTTGTCGTTTCTGTTCAAATCGATCATCTTTTAGCATACTTTTCGATTATATTAGCTCACCAGAGAAATTTTGCGCTCGCTTCACTATTCTAGTAGGTACTCTCCTGCGTTATTAAAAAAAGATACATCTCATACAAAGTTAGTCGAATCTTACACTCTTTCGGTCACCGTGAAATATTTTGTCTTCATATTAACCGACTTTATATTGACCGTCGCGTCGAGCCCGTTGCGTAGACACCTCGTTTGTGTAGATCGGACCTGTTGCACTTCAAAAACATTGCAATATGGATTCTGTTTGCAATAACTTTAGCGTTTTCACCTACTTAAGACACTGAATATTTGTCGTTTTAAAGCTCAGTTTGAAATGTTTTAGTTTGTTGCTTCTGTTCAAATCGATCATCTTTTAGCATACTTTTTGATCACATTAGCTCACCGAAGTGGTTTTGCGCACGCACCGCTGTTGAAGTAGGAACTCTTTTGCGATATTTTTAAAGATACATCTTATACAAAGTTAGTCAAATTTTACACTTTTCCGGTCACCGTGAAATATTTTGTCTTGATATTAACCGACTTTATATTGACCGTCGCGTCGAGCCCGTTGCGTAGACACCTCGTTTGTGTAGATCGGACCTGTTGCACTTCAAAAACATCGCAATATGGATTCTGTTTGCAATAACTTTAGCGTTTTCACCTACTTTAGACACTGAATATTTGTCGTTTTAAAGCTCAGTTTGAAATGTTTTAGTTTGTCGTTTCTGTTCAAATCGATCATCTTTTAGCATACTTTTCAATCATATTAGCTCACCGGAGTGGTTCTACGCACGCTCCGCTGTTGAAGTAGGTACTTTCCTCCGTTATTTTAAAAAATATATGCCATACAAATTTAGTCGAATCTTACACTTTTTCGGTCACCGTGAAATATTTTGTCTTGATATTAACCGACTTTATATTGACCGTCGCGTCGAGGCCGTTGCGAAGACACCTCGTTTGTGTAGATCGGACCTGTTGCACTTCAAAAACATGTCAATATGTATTCTGTTTGTAATAATTTAAGCTTTTTACCTACTTTAGACACTGAATATTTGTCGTTTTAAAGCTCAGTTTGAAATGATTTAATTTGTCGTTTCTGTTCAAATCGATCATCTTTTACCATACTTTTCGATCAAATTAGCTCACCAGAGTTGTTCTGCGCACGCTCCGCTGTTGAAGTAGGTATTTTCCTGCGTTATTTTTAAAGATACATGCCATACAAATTAAGTCAAATTTTACACATTTTCGGTCACCGTGAAATATTTTGTCTTGATATTAACCGACTTTCTATTGACCATTGCGTCGAGGCCGTTGCGTAGACACCTCGTTTGTGTAGATCGGACCTGTTGCACTTTAAAAACATCGCAATATGGATTCTGTTTGTAATAATTTAAGCTTTTTTACCTACTTTAGACACTGAATATTTGTCGTTTTAAAGCTCAGTTTGAAATGTTTTAATTTGTCGTTTCTGTTCAAATCGATCATCTTTTAGCATACTTTTCGATCATATTAGCTCACCAGAGTGGTTCTGCGCACGCTTCGCTGTTGAAGAAGGTACTTTCCTGCGTTATTTTTAAAGATACATGCCATACAAATTAAGTCAAATTTTACACATTTTCGGTCACCGTGAAATATTTTGTTTTGATATTAACCGACTTTATATTGACCGTCGCGTCGAGGCCGTTGCGTAGACACCTCGTTTGTGTAGATCGGACCTGTTGCACTTCAAAAACATCGCAATATGGATTCTGTTTGCAATAACTTTAGCGTTTTCACCTACTTTAGACACTGAATATTTGTCGTTTTAAAGCTCAGTTTGAAATGTTTTAGTTTGTCGTTTCTGTTCAAATCGATCATCTTTTATCATACATTTCGATCACATTAGCTCACCGGAGTGGTTCTACGCACGCTTCGCTGTTGAAGTAGGTACTTTCCTCCGTTATTTTAAAAGATACATGCCATACAAATTTAGTCGAATCTTACACTTTTTCGGTCACCGTGAAATATTTTGTCTTGATATTAACCGACTTTATATTGACCGTCGCGTCGAGGCCGTTGCGAAGACACCTCGTTTGTGTAGATCGGACCTGTTGCACTTCAAAAACATGTCAATATGTATTCTGTTTGTAATAATTTAAGCTTTTTACCTACTTTAGACACTGAATATTTGTCGTTTTAAAGCTCAGTTTGAAATGATTTAATTTGTCGTTTCTGTTCAAATCGATCATCTTTTACCATACTTTTCGATCATATTAGCTCACCAGAGTTGTTCTGCGCACGCTCCGCTGTTGAAGTAGGTATTTTCCTGCGTTATTTTTAAAGATACATGCCATACAAATTAAGTCAAATTTTACACATTTTCGGTCACCGTGAAATATTTTGTCTTGATATTAACCGACTTTCTATTGACCGTTGCGTCGAGGCCGTTGCGTAGACACCTCGTTTGTGTAGATCGGACCTGTTGCACTTTAAAAACATCGCAATATGGATTCTGTTTGTAATAATTTAAGCTTTTTTACCTACTTTAGACACTGAATATTTGTCGTTTTAAAGCTCAGTTTGAAATGTTTTAGTTTGTCGTTTCTGTTTAAATCGATCATCTTTTATCATACATTTCGATCACATTAGCTCACCGGAGTGGTTCTACTCACGCTTCGCTGTTGAAGTAGGTACTTTCCTCCGTTATTTTAAAAGATACATGCCATACAAAGTTAGTCGAATCTTACACTTTTTCGGTCACCGTGAAATATTTTGTCTTGATATTAACCGACTTTATATTGACCGTCGCGTCGAGGCCGTTGCGAAGACACCTCGTTTGTGTAGATCGGACCTGTTGCACTTCAAAAACATGTCAATATGTATTCTGTTTGTAATAATTTAAGCTTTTTACCTACTTTAGACACTGAATATTTGTCGTTTTAAAGCTCAGTTTGAAATGATTTAGTTTGTCGTTTCTGTTCAAATCGATCATCTTTTACCATACTTTTCGATCATATTAGCTCACCAGAGTTGTTCTGCGCACGCTCCGCTGTTGAAGTAGGTATTTTCCTGCGTTATTTTTAAAGATACATGCCATACAAATTAAGTCAAATTTTACACATTTTCGGTCACCGTGAAATATTTTGTCTTGATATTAACCGACTTTATATTGACCGTTGCGTCGAGGCCGTTGCGTAGACACCTCGTTTGTGTAGATCGGACCTGTTGCACTTTAAAAACATCGCAATATGGATTCTGTTTGTAATAATTTAAGCTTTTTTACCTACTTTAGACACTGAATATTTGTCGTTTTAAAGCTCAGTTTGAAATGTTTTAGTTTGTCGTTTCTGTTCAAATCGATCATCTTTTACCATACTTTTCGATCATATTAGCTCACCAGAGTTGTTCTGCGCACGTTTCGCTGTTGAAGTAGGTATTTTCCTGCGTTATTTTAAAAGAAACATGCCATACAAAGTTAGTCAAATTTTACACTTTTCCGGTCACCGTGAAATATTTTGTCCTGATATTAACCGACTTTATATTGACCGTCGCGTCGAGCCCGTTGCGTAGACACCTCGTTTGTATAGATCGGACCTGTTGCACTTCAAAAAAATCGCAATATGGATTTTGTTTGCAATAACTTTAGCGTTTTCACCTACTTTAGACACTGAATATTTGTCGTTTTAAAGCTCAGTTTGAAATGTTTTAGTTTGTCGTTTCTGTTCAAATCGATCATCTTTTATCATACTTTTCGATCATATTAGCTCACCAGAGTGGTTCTGCGCACGCTTCGCTGTTGAAGAAGGTACTTTCCTGCGTTATTTTTAAAGATACATGCCATACAAATTAAGTCAAATTTTACACATTTTCGGTCACCGTGAAATATTTTGTTTTGATATTAACCGACTTTATATTGACCGTCGCGTCGAGGCCGTTGCGTGGACACCTCGTTTGTGTAGATCGCACCTGTTGCACTTCAAAATTATCGCAAAAAGGATTCTGTTTGCAATAATTTTAGCGTTTTCACCTACTTTAGACACTGAATATTTGTCGTTTTAAAGCTCAGTTTGAAATGTTTTAGTTTGTCGTTTCTGTTCAAATAGATCATCTTTTAGCATACTTTTCGATCATATTAGCTCATTGGAGTGTTTTTGCGTACACTTCGATGTTCTAGTAGATACTCTTTTGCGATATTTCAAAAGATACAACCCATAAAAAGTTAGTCGAATTTTACACTTTTTCGGTCACCGTGAAAAATTTTGTCGTGATATTAACCGACTTTATATTGACCGTTGCGTCGAACCCGTTGCGTTGACTACACGTTTGTGTAGATCGGACCTGTTGCACTTCAAAAACATCGCAATATGGATTCTGTTTGCAATAATTTTAGTGTTTTCATCTACTTTAGACACTGAATTTTTGTCGTTTTAAAGCTCAGTTTGAAATGTTTTAGTTTGTCGTTTCTGTTCAAATCGATTATCTTTTAGCATACTTTTCGATTATATTAGCTCACCAGAGAAATTTTGCGCTCGCTTCACTATTCTAGTAGGTACTCTCCTGCGTTATTAAAAAAAGATACATCTCATACAAAGTTAGTCGAATCTTACACTCTTTCGGTCACCGTGAAATATTTTGTCTTCATATTAACCGACTTTATATTGACCGTCGCGTCGAGCCCGTTGCGTTGACACCTCGTTTGTGTAGATCGGACCTGTTGCACTTCAAAAAAATTGCAATATGTATTCTGTTTGTAATAATTTAAGCTTTTTACCTACTTTAGACACTGAATATTTGTCGTTTTAAAGCTCAGTTTAAAATGATTTAGTTTGTCGTTTCTGTTCAAATCGATCATCTTTTACCATACTTTTCGATCATATTAGCTCACCAGAGTTGTTCTGCGCACGCTCCGCTGTTGAAGTAGGTATTTTCCTGCGTTATTTTTAAAGATACATGCCATACAAATTAAGTCAAATTTTACACATTTTCGGTCACCGTGAAATATTTTGTCTTGATATTAACCGACTTTATATTGACCGTCGCGTCGAGGCCGTTGCGTAGACACCTCGTTTGTGTAGATCGGACCTGTTGCACTTCAAAAACATCGCAATATGGATTCTGTTTGCAATAATTTTAGCGTTTTTACCTACTTTGGACACTGAATATTTGTCGTTTTAAAGCTCAGTTTGAAATGTTGTAGTTTGTCGTTTCTGTTCAAATCGATCATCTTTTACCATACTTTTCGATCATATTAGCTCACCAGAGTGGTTTTGCGCACGCTCCGCTGTTGAATAAGGTACTTTCCTGCGTTATTTTTAAAGATACATGCCATACAAATTAAGTCAAGTTTTACACATTTTCGGTCACCGTGAAATATTGTGTCTTGATATTAACCGACTTTATATTGACCGTCGCGTCGAGGCCGTTGCGTGGACACCTCGTTTGTGTAGATCGGACCTGTTGCACTTCAAAAACATCGTAATATGGATTCTGTTTGCAATAATTTTAGCGTTTTACCTACTTTAGAAACTGAATATTTGTCGTTTTAAAGCTCAGTTTGAAATGTTTTAGTTTGTCGTTTCTGTTCAAATTGATCATCTTTTAGCATACTTTTCGATTATATTAGCTCACCAGAGGGATTTTGCGCTCGCTTCACTATTCAAGTAGGTACTCTCCTGCGTTATTAAAAAAAGATTCATCTCATACAAAGTTAATCGAATCTTACAATTTTCGGTCACCGTGAAATATTTTGTCTTCATATTAACCGACTTTATATTGACCGTCGCGTCGAGGCCGTTGCGTGGCCACCTTGTTTGTGTAGATCGGACCTGTTGCACTTCAAAAACATTGCAATATGGATTCTGTTTGCAATACCTTTAGCGTTTTCACCTACTTTAGACACTGAATATTTGTCGTTTTAAAGCTTAGTTTGAAATGTTTTAGTTTGTCGTTTTTGTTCAAATCGATCATCTTTTAGCATACTTTTTGATCACATTAGCTCACCGAAGTGGTTTTGCGCACGCACCGCTGTTGAAGTACGAACTCTTTTGCGATATTTTTAAAGATACATGCCATACAAAGTTAGTAGAATCTTACACTTTTTCGGTCACCGTGAAATATTTTGTCTTGATATTAACCGACTTTATTTTGACCGTCGCGTCGAGCCCGTTGCGTAGACACCTCGTTTGTATAGATCGGACCTGTTGCACTTCAAAAACATCGCAATATGGATTCTGTTTGTAATAATTTAAGCTTTTTTATCTACTTTAGACACTGAATATTTGTCGTTTTAAAGCTCAGTTTGAAATGTTTTAGTTTGTCGTTTCTGTTCAAATCGATCATCTTTTATCATACATTTGGATCACATTAGCTCACCGGAGTGGTTTTTCGCACGCTTCGCTGTTGAAGTAGGTACTTTCCTCCGTTATTTTAAAAGATACATGCCATACAAAGTTAGTCGAATCTTACACTTTTTCGGTCACCGTGAAATATTTTGTCTTGTTATTAACCGACTTTATATTGACCGTCGCGTCGAGGCCGTTGCGAAGACACCTCGTTTGTGTAGATCGGACCTGTTGCACTTCAAAAACATCGCAATATGGATTCTGTTTATAATAACTTTAGCGTTTTCACCTACTTTAGACACTGAATATTTGTCGTTTTAAAGCTCAGTTTGAAATGTTTTAGTTTGTCATTTCTGTTTAAATCGATCATCTTTTATCATACTTTTCGATCACATTAGCTCACCAGAGTGGTTCTACGCACGCTCCGCTGTTGGAGTAGGTACTTTTCTACGTTATTTTAAAAGATACATGCCATACAAAGTTAGTCGAATCTTACACTTTTTCGGTCACCGTGAAATATTTTGTCTTGATATTAACCGACTTTATATTGACCGTCGCGTCGAGCCCGTTGCGTAGACACCTCGTTTGTGTAGATCGGACCTGTTGCACTTCAAAAACATCGCAATATGGATTCTGTTTGCAATAATTTTAGCGTTTTCACCTACTTTAGACACTGAATATTTGTCGTTTTAAAGCTCAGTTTGAAATGTTTTAGTTTGTCGTTTCTGTTCAAATCGATCATCTTTTATCATACTTTTCGATCATATTAGCTCACCAGAGTGGTTCTGCGCACGCTTCGCTGTTGAAGAAGGTACTTTCCTGCGTTATTTTTAAAGATACATGCCATACAAATTAAGTCAAATTTTACACATTTTCGGTCACCGTGAAATATTTTGTTTTGATATTAACCGACTTTATATTGACCGTCGCGTCGAGGCCGTTGCGTGGACACCTCGTTTGTGTAGATCGCACCTGTTGCACTTCAAAATTATCGCAAAAAGGATTCTGTTTGCAATAATTTTAGCGTTTTCACCTACTTTAGACACTGAATATTTGTCGTTTTAAAGCTCAGTTTGAAATGTTTTAGTTTGTCGTTTCTGTTCAAATAGATCATCTTTTAGCATACTTTTCGATCATATTAGCTCATTGGAGTGTTTTTGCGCACACTTCGATGTTCTAGTAGATACTCTTTTGCGATATTTCAAAAGATACAACCCATAAAAAGTTAGTCGAATTTTACACTTTTTCGGTCACCGTGAAAAATTTTGTCGTGATATTAACCGACTTTATATTGACCGTTGCGTCGAACCCGTTGCGTTGACTACACGTTTGTGTAGATCGGACCTGTTGCACTTCAAAAACATCGCAATATGGATTCTGTTTGCAATAATTTTAGTGTTTTCATCTACTTTAGACACTGAATTTTTGTCGTTTTAAAGCTCAGTTTGAAATGTTTTAGTTTGTCGTTTCTGTTCAAATCGATCATCTTTTAGCATACTTTTCGATTATATTAGCTCACCAGAGAAATTTTGCGCTCGCTTCACTATTCTAGTAGGTACTCTCCTGCGTTATTAAAAAAAGATACATCTCATACAAAGTTAGTCGAATCTTACACTCTTTCGGTCACCGTGAAATATTTTGTCTTGATATTAACCGACTTTATATTGACCGTCGCGTCGAGTCCGTTGCGTAGACACCTCGTTTGTGTAGATCGGACCTGTTGCACTTCAAAAACATCGCAATATGGATTCTGTTTGCAATAACTTTAGCGTTTTCACCTACTTTAGACACTGAATATTTGTCGTTTTAAAGCTCAGTTTGAAATGTTTTAGTTTGTTGCTTCTGTTCAAATCGATCATCTTTTAGCATACTTTTTGATCACATTAGCTCACCGAAGTGGTTTTGCGCACGCACCGCTGTTGAAGTAGGAACTCTTTTGCGATATTTTTAAAGATACATCCCATACAAAGTTAGTCAAATTTTACACTTTTCCGGTCACCGTGAAATATTTTGTCTTGATATTAACCGACTTTATATTGACCGTCGCGTCGAGCCCGTTGCGTAGACACCTCGTTTGTGTAGATCGGACCTGTTGCACTTCAAAAACATCGCAATATGGATTCTGTTTGCAATAACTTTAGCGTTTTCACCTACTTTAGACACTGAATATTTGTCGTTTTAAAGCTCAGTTTGAAATGTTTTAGTTTGTCGTTTCTGTTCAAATCGATCATCTTTTATCATACATTTCGATCACATTAGCTCACCGGAGTGGTTCTACGCACGCTTCGCTGTTGAAGAAGGTACTTTCCTCCGTTATTTTAAAAGATACATGCCATACAAATTTAGTCGAATCTTACACTTTTTCGGTCACCGTGAAATATTTTGTCTTGATATTAACCGACTTTATATTGACCGTCGCGTCGAGGCCGTTGCGAAGACACCTCGTTTGTGTAGATCGGACCTGTTGCACTTCAAAAACATGTCAATATGTATTCTGTTTGTAATAATTTAAGCTTTTTACCTACTTTAGACACTGAATATTTGTCGTTTTAAAGCTCAGTTTGAAATGATTTAATTTGTCGTTTCTGTTCAAATCGATCATCTTTTACCATACTTTTCGATCATATTAGCTCACCAGAGTTGTTCTGCGCACGATTCGCTGTTGAAGTAGGTATTTTCCTGCGTTATTTTAAAAGAAACATGCCATACAAAGTTAGTCAAATTTTACACTTTTCCGGTCACCGTGAAATATTTTGTCCTGATATTAACCGACTTTATATTGACCGTCGCGTCGAGCCCGTTGCGTAGACACCTCGTTTGTATAGATCGGACCTGTTGCACTTCAAAAACATCGCAATATGGATTTTGTTTGCAATAACTTTAGCGTTTTCACCTACTTTAGACACTGAATATTTGTCGTTTTAAAGCTCAGTTTGAAATGTTTTAGTTTGTCGTTTCTGTTTAAATCGATCATCTTTTATCATACTTTTCGATCATATTAGCTCACCAGAGTGGTTCTGCGCACGCTTCGCTGTTGAAGAAGGTACTTTCCTGCGTTATTTTTAAAGATACATGCCATACAAATTAAGTCAAATTTTACACATTTTCGGTCACCGTGAAATATTTTGTTTTGATATTAACCGACTTTATATTGACCGTCGCGTCGAGGCCGTTGCGTGGACACCTCGTTTGTGTAGATCGCACCTGTTGCACTTCAAAATTATCGCAAAAAGGATTCTGTTTGCAATAATTTTAGCGTTTTCACCTACTTTAGACACTGAATATTTGTCGTTTTAAAGCTCAGTTTGAAATGTTTTAGTTTGTCGTTTCTGTTCAAATAGATCATCTTTTAGCATACTTTTCGATCATATTAGCTCATTGGAGTGTTTTTGCGCACACTTCGATGTTCTAGTAGATACTTTTTTGCGATATTTCAAAAGATACAACCCATAAAAAGTTAGTCGAATTTTACACTTTTTCGGTCACCGTGAAAAATTTTGTCGTGATATTAACCGACTTTATATTGACCGTTGCGTCGAACCCGTTGCGTTGACTACACGTTTGTGTAGATCGGACCTGTTGCACTTCAAAAACATCGCAATATGGATTCTGTTTGCAATAATTTTAGTGTTTTCATCTACTTTAGACACTGAATTTTTGTCGTTTTAAAGCTCAGTTTGAAATGTTTTAGTTTGTCGTTTCTGTTCAAATCGATCATCTTTTAGCATACTTTTCGATTATATTAGCTCACCAGAGAAATTTTGCGCTCGCTTCACTATTCTAGTAGGTACTCTCCTGCGTTATTAAAAAAAGATACATCTCATACAAAGTTAGTCGAATCTTACACTATTTCGGTCACCGTGAAATATTTTGCCTTCATATTAACCGACTTTATATTGACCGTCGCGTCGAGCCCGTTGCGTAGACACCTCGTTTGTGTAGATCGGACCTGTTGCACTTCAAAAACATTGCAATATGGATTCTGTTTGCAATAACTTTAGCGTTTTCACCTACTTAAGACACTGAATATTTGTCGTTTTAAAGCTCAGTTTGAAATGTTTAAGTTTGTTGCTTCTGTTCAAATCGATCATCTTTTAGCATACTTTTTGATCACATTAGCTCACCGAAGTGGTTTTGCGCACGCACCGCTGTTGAAGTAGGAACTCTTTTGCGATATTTTTAAAGATACATCCCATACAAAGTTAGTCGAATCTTACACTCTTTCGGTCACCGTGAAATATTTTGTCTTCATATTAACCGACTTTATATTGACCGTCGCGTCGAGCCCGTTGCGTAGACACCTCGTTTGTGTAGATCGGACCTGTTGCACTTCAAAAACATTGCAATATGGATTCTGTTTGCAATAACTTTAGCGTTTTCACCTACTTAAGACACTGAATATTTGTCGTTTTAAAGCTCAGTTTGAAATGTTTTAGTTTGTTGCTTCTGTTCAAATCGATCATCTTTTAGCATACTTTTTGATCATATTAGCTCACCAGAGTTGTTCTGCGCACGCTCCGCTGTTGAAGTAGGTATTTTCCTGCGTTATTTTTAAAGATACATGCCATACAAATGAAGTCAAATTTTACACATTTTCGGTCACCGTGAAATATTTTGTCTTGATATTAACCGACTTTCTATTGACCGTTGCGTCGAGGCCGTTGCGTAGACACCTCGTTTGTGTAGATCGGACCTGTTGCACTTTAAAAACATCGCAATATGGATTCTGTTTGTAATAATTTAAGCTTTTTTACCTACTTTAGACACTGAATATTTGTCGTTTTAAAGCTCAGTTTGAAATGTTTTAGTTTGTCGTTTCTGTTTAAATCGATCATCTTTTATCATACATTTCGATCACATTAGCTCACCGGAGTGGTTCTACTCACGCTTCGCTGTTGAAGTAGGTACTTTCCTCCGTTATTTTAAAAGATACATGCCATACAAAGTTAGTCGAATCTTACACTTTTTCGGTCACCGTGAAATATTTTGTCTTGATATTAACCGACTTTATATTGACCGTCGCGTCGAGGCCGTTGCGAAGACACCTCGTTTGTGTAGATCGGACCTGTTGCACTTCAAAAACATGTCAATATGTATTCTGTTTGTAATAATTTAAGCTTTTTACCTACTTTAGACACTGAATATTTGTCGTTTTAAAGCTCAGTTTCAAATGATTTAGTTTGTCGTTTCTGTTCAAATCGATCATCTTTTACCATACTTTTCGATCATATTAGCTCACCAGAGTTGTTCTGCGCACGCTCCGCTGTTGAAGTAGGTATTTTCCTGCGTTATTTTTAAAGATACATGCCATACAAATTAAGTCAAATTTTAAAAATTTTCGGTCACCGTGAAATATTTTGTCTTGATATTAACCGACTTTATATTGACTTTTGCGTCGAGGCCGTTGCGTAGACACCTCGTTTGTGTAGATCGGACCTGTTGCACTTTTAAAACATCGCAATATGGATTCTGTTTGTAATAATTTAAGCTTTTTTACCTACTTTAGACACTGAATATTTGTCGTTTTAAAGCTCAGTTTGAAATGTTTTAGTTTGTCGTTTCTGTTCAAATCGATCATCTTTTACCATACTTTTCGATCATATTAGCTCATCAGAGTTGTTCTGCGCACGTTTCGCTGTTGAAGTAGGTATTTTCCTGCGTTATTTTAAAAGATACATGCCATACAAAGTTAGTCAAATTTTACACTTTTCCAGTCACCGTGAAATATTTTGTCTTGATATTAACCGACTTTATATTGACCGTCGCGTCGAGCCCGTTGCGTAGACACCTCGTTTGTATAGATCGGACCTGTTGCACTTCAAAAACATCGCAATATGGATTTTGTTTGCAATAACTTTAGCGTTTTCACCTACTTTAGACACTGAATATTTGTCGTTTTAAAGCTCAGTTTGAAATGTTTTAGTTTGTCGTTTCTGTTCAAATCGATCATCTTTTATCATTCTTTTCGATCTTATTAGCTCACCGGAGTGGTTCTACGCACGCTTCGCTGTTGAAGTAGGTATTTTCCTGCGTTATTTTAAAAGATACATGCCATACAAAGTTAGTCGAATCTTACACTTTTTCGGTCACCGTGAAATATTTTGTCTTGATATTAACCGACTTTATATTGACCGTCGCGTCGAGGCCGTTGCGTTGACACCTCGTTTGTGTAGATCGGACCTGTTGCACTTCAAAAAAATTGCAATATGTATTCTGTTTGTAATAATTTAAGCTTTTTACCTACTTTAGACACTGAATATTTGTCGTTTTAAAGCTCAGTTTGAAATGTTTTAGTTTGTCGTTTCTGTTCAAATCGATCATCTTTTATCATACTTTTTGATCATATTAGCTCACCAGAGTGGTTCTGCGCACGCTCCGCTGTTGAAGTAAGTACATTCCTGCGATATGTTTAAAGATACATGCCATAAAAATTAAGTAAAATTTTACACATTTTCGGTCACCGTGAAATATTGTGTCTTGATATTAACCGACTTTATATTGACCGTCGCGTCGAGGCCGTTGCGTAGACACCTCGTTTGTGTAGATCAGACCTGTTGCACTTCAAAAACATCGCAATATGGATTCTGTTTATAATAACTTTAGCGTTTTCACCTACTTTAGACACTGAATATTTGTCGTTTTAAAGCTCAGTTTGAAATGATTTAGTTTGTCGTTTCTGTTCAAATCGATCATCTTTTAGCATACTTTTCGATCATATTAGCTCACCGGAGTGGTTCTACGCACGCTCCGCTGTTGAAGTAGGTACTTTCCTCCGTTATTTTAAAAAATATATGCCATACAAAGTTAGTCGAATCTTACACTTTTTCGGTCACCGTGAAATATTTTGTCTTGATATTAACCGACTTTATATTGACCGTCGCGTCGAGGCCGTTGCGTAGACACCTCGTTTGTGTAGATCGGACCTGTTGCACTTCAAAAACATGTCAATATGTATTCTGTTTGAATTAATTTAAGCTTTTTTACCTACTTTAGACACTGAATATTTGTCGTTTTAAAGCTCAGTTTGAAATGTTTTAGTTTGTCGTTTCTGTTCAAATCGATCATCTTTTATCATACTTTTCGATCACATTAGCTCACCGGAGTGGTTCTACGCACGCTCCGCTGTTGAAGTAGGTACTTTCCTCCGTTATTTTAGAAGATACATGCCATACAAAGTTAGTCGAATCTTACACTTTTTCGGTCACCGTGAAATATTTTGTCTTGATATTAACCGACTTTATATTGACCGTCGCGTCGGGGCCGTTGCGTGGCCACCTCGTTTGTGTAGATCGAACCTGTTGCACTTCAAAAACATCGCAATATGGATTCTGTTTGCAATAATTTTAGCGTTTTCACCTACTTTAGACACTGAATATTTGTCTTTTTAAATTCAGTTTGAAATGTTTTAGTTTGTCGTTTCTGTTCAAATCGATCATCTTTTACCATACTTTTCGATCATATTAGCTCACCAGAGTTGTTCTGCGCACGCTCCGCTGTTAAAGTAGGTATTTTCCTGCGTTATTTTAAAAGATACATGCCATACAAAGTTAGTCGAATCTTACACTTTTTCGGTCACCGTGAAATATTTTGTCTTGATATTAACCGACTTTATATTGACCGTCGCGTCGAGGCCGTTGCGTAGACACCTCGTTTGTGTAGATCGGACCTGTTGCACTTCAAGAACATGTCAATATGTATTCTGTTTGAATTAATTTAAGCTTTTTTACCTACTTTAGACACTGAATATTTGTCGTTTTAAAGCTCAGTTTGAAATGTTTTAGTTTGTCGTTTCTGTTCAAATCGATCATCTTTTATCATACTTTTCGATCACATTAGCTCACCGGAGTGGTTCTACGCACGCTCCGCTGTTGAAGTAGGTACTTTCCTCCGTTATTTTAGAAGATACATGCCATACAAAGTTAGTCGAATCTTACACTTTTTCGGTCACCGTGAAATATTTTGTCTTGATATTAACCGACTTTATATTGACCGTCGCGTCGAGGCCGTTGCGAAGACACCTCGTTTGTGTAGATCGGACCTGTTGCACTTCAAAAACATGTCAATATGTATTCTGTTTGTAATAATTTAAGCTTTTTTACCTACTTTAGACACTGAATATTTGTCGTTTTAAAGCTCAGTTTGAAATGTTTTAGTTTGTCGTTTCTGTTCAAATTGATCATCTTTTACCATACTTTTCGATCATATTAGCTCACCGGAGTGGTTCTACGCACGCTCCGCTGTTGAAGTAGGTACTTTCCTCCGTTATTTTAGAAGATACATGCCATACAAAGTTAGTCGAATCTTACACTTTTTCGGTCACCGTGAAATATTTTGTCTTGATATTAACCGACTTTATATTGACCGTCGCGTCGAGGCCGTTGCGTGGCCACCTCGTTTGTGTAGATCGAACCTGTTGCACTTCAAAAACATCGCAATATGAATTCTGTTTGCAATAATTTTAGCGTTTTCACCTACTTTAGACACTGAATATTTGTCGTTTTAAAGCTCTGTTTGAAATGTTTTAGTTTGTCGTTTCTGTTCAAATCGATCATCTTTTATCATACTTTTTGATCATATTAGCTCACTAGAGTGGTTCTGCGCACGCTCCGCTGTTGAAATAAGTACATTCCTGCGATATGTTTAAAGATACATTCCATAAAAATTAAGTAAAATTTTACACATTTTCGGTCACCGTGAAATATTGTGTCTTGATATTAACCGACTTTATATTGACCGTCGCGTCGAGGCCGTTGCGTAGACACCTCGTTTATGTAGAAAGGACCTGTGGCATTTTAAAAACATTGCAGTATGGATTCTGTTTGTAATAATTTTAGCATTTTCACCTACTTTAGACACTGAATATTTGTAGTTTTGAAGCTCAGTTTGAAATGTTTTAGATTGTCGTTTCTGTTCAAATCGATCATCTTTTAGCATACTTTTCAATCATATTAGCTCACTGGAGTGTTTTTGCGCACGGTCCGCTGTTAAAAAAGGGTATTTTCTGCGTAGTTTTAAAAGATACATGCCATACAATGTTAGTCGAATTTACACTTTTTCGGTCACCGTGAAATATTTTGTCTTGATATTAACCGACTTTATATTGACCGTCGCGTCAAATCCGTTGCGTAGACACCTCGATTGTGTAGATCGAAACTGATGCACTTCAAAAACATCGCAATATGGATTCTGTTTGCAATAATTTTAGCGTTTTTAACTACTTAAGACACTGAATATTTGTCGTTTTAAAGCTCAGTTTGAAATGTTTTAGTTTGTCGTTTCTGTTCAAATGGATCATCTTTTAGCATACTTTTCGATCATATTAGCTCAGCGGAGTGTTTGTGCGCACGCTTCGCTGTTCTAAAAGGTACTCTTTTGCGATATTTCAAATGATACAACCCGTAAAAAGTTAGTCGAATTTTACACTTTTTCGGTCACCGTGAAATATTTTGTCTTGATATTAACCGACTTTATATTGACCGTTGCGTCGAACCCGTTGCGTTGACTACACGTTTGTGTAGATTGGACCTGTTGCACTTCAAAAACATCGCAATATGGATTCTGTTTGCAATAATTTTAGTGTTTTCATCTACTTTAGACACTGAATTTTTGTCGTTTTAAAGCTTAGTTTGAAATGTTTTAGATTGTCGTTTCTGTTCAAATCGATCATCTTTTATCATACTTTTCGATCACATTAGCTCACCGGAGTGGTTCTACGCACGCTCCGCTGTTGAAATAGGTACTTTTCTCCGTTATTTTAGAAGATACATGCCATACAAAGTTAGTCGAATCTTACACTTTTTCGGTCACCGTGAAATATTTTGTCTTGATATTAACCGACTTTATATTGACCGTCGCGTCGAGGCCGTTGCGTGGCCACCTCGTTTGTGTAGAACGGACCTGTGCACTTCAATAACATCGCAATATGTATTCTGTTTGTAATAATTTTAGCTTTTTTACCTACTTTAGACACTGAATATTTGTCGTTTTAAAGCTCAGATTGAAATGTTTTAGTTTGTCGTTTCTGTTCAAATCGATCATCTTTTAGCATACTTTTCGATCACATTAGCTCACCGAAGTGGTTTTGCGCACGCACCGCTGTTGAAATAGAAACTCTTTTGCGATATTTTTAAAGATACATCCCATACAAAGTTAGTCAAATTTTACACTTTTCCGGTCACCGTGAAATATTTTGTCTTGATATTAACCGACTTAATATTGACCGTCACGTCGAGCCCGTTGCGTAGACACCTCGTTTGTGTAGATCGGACCTGTTGCACTTCAAAAACATCGCAATATGGATTCTGTTTATAATAACTTTTGCGTTTTCACCTACTTTAGACACTGAATATTTGTCGTTTTAAAGCTCAGTTTGAAATGTTTTAGTTTGTCGTTTCTGTTCAAATCGATCATCTTTTATCATACTTTTCGATCACATTAGCTCACTGGAGTGGTTTTACGCACGCTCCGCTGTTGAAGTAGGTACTTTCCTCCGTTATTTTAAAAAATACATGCCATACAAAGTTAGTCGAATCTTACACTTTTTGGTCACCGTGAAATATTTTGTCTTGATATTAACCGACTTTATATTGACAGTCGCGTCGAGGCCGTTGCAAAGACACATCGTTTGTGTAGATCGGACCTGTGCACTTCAATAACATCGCAATATGTATTCTGTTTGTAATAATTTTAGCTTTTTTACCTACTTTAGACACTGAATATTTGTCGTTTTAAAGCTCAGATTGAAATGTTTTAGTTTGTCGTTTCTGTTCAAATCGATCATCTTTTAGCATACTTTTCGATAACATTAGCTCACCGGAGTGGTTCTGCGCACGCTCCGCTGTTAAAGTAGGTATTTTCCTGCGTTATTTTTAAAGATACATGCCATACAAATTAAGTTAAATTTTACACATTTTCGGTCACCGTGAAATATTTTGTCTTGATATTAACCGACTTTATATTGACCGTCGCGTCGAGGCCGTTGCGTAGACACCTCGTTTGTGTAGATCGGACCTGTTGCACTTCAAAAACGTCGCGAAATGGATTCTGTTTGCAATAATTTTAGCGTTTTTACCTACTTTAGACACTGAATATTTGTCGTTTTAAAGCTCAGTTTGAAATGTTTTAGTTTGTCGTTTCTGTTCAAATCGATCATCTTTTAGCATACTTTTCGATCATATTAGCTTACCAGAGTGGTTCTGCGCACGCTCCTCTGTTGAAGTAAGTACATTCCTGCGTTTTTTTTAAAGATTCATGCCATACAAATTAAGTAAAGTTTTACACATTTTCGGTCACCGTGAAATATTGTGTCTTGATATTAACCGACTTTATATTGACCGTCGCGTCGAGGCCGTTGCGTAGACACCTCGTTTGCGTAGATCAGACCTGTTGCACTTCAAAAACATCGCAATATGGATTCTGTTTATAATAACTTTAGCGTTTTCACCTACTTTAGACACTGAATATTTGTCGTTTTAAAGCTCAGTTTGAAATGTTTTAGTTTGTCGTTTCTGTTCAAATCGATCATCGTTAAGCATACTTTTTGATCACATTAGCTCACCGAAGTGGTTTTGCGCACGCACCGCTGTTGAAATAGGAACTCTTTTGCGATATTTTTAAAGATACATCCCATACAAAGTTAGTCAAATTTTACACTTTTCCGGTCACCGTGAAATATTTTGTCTTGATATTAACCGACTTAATATTGACCGTCACGTCGAGCCCGTTGCGTAGACACCTCGTTTGTGTAGATCGGACCTGTTGCACTTCAAAAACATCGCAATATGGATTCTGTTTATAATAACTTTAGCGTTTTCACCTACTTTAGACACTGAATATTTGTCGTTTTAAAGCTCAGTTTGAAATGTTTTAGTTTGTCGTTTCTGTTCAAATCGATCATCTTTTATCATACTTTTCGATCACATTAGCTCACTGGAGTGGTTTTACGCACGCTCCGCTGTTGAAGTAGGTACTTTCCTCCGTTATTTTAAAAAATACATGCCATACAAAGTTAGTCGAATCTTACACTTTTTGGTCACCGTGAAATATTTTGTCTTGATATTAACCGACTTTATATTGACCGTCGCGTCGAGGCCGTTGCAAAGACACATCGTTTGTGTAGATCGGACCTGTGCACTTCAATAACATCGCAATATGTATTCTGTTTGTAATAATTTTAGCTTTTTTACCTACTTTAGACACTGAATATTTGTCGTTTTAAAGCTCAGATTGAAATGTTTTAGTTTGTCGTTTCTGTTCAAATCGATCATCTTTTAGCATACATTTCGATAACATTAGCTCACCGGAGTGGTTCTGCGCACGCTCCGCTGTTAAAGTAGGTATTTTCCTGCGTTATTTTTAAAGATACATGCCATACAAATTAAGTTAAATTTTACACATTTTCGGTCACCGTGAAATATTTGGTCTTGATATTAACCGACTTTATATTGACCGTCGCGTCGAGGCCGTTGCGTAGACACCTCGTTTGTGTAGATCGGACCTGTTGCACTTCAAAAACGTCGCGATATGGATTCTGTTTGCAATAATTTTAGCGTTTTTACCTACTTTAGACACTGAATATTTGTCGTTTTAAAGCTCAGTTTGAAATGTTTTAGTTTGTCGTTTCTGTTCAAATCGATCATCTTTTAGCATACTTTTCGATCATATTAGCTTACCAGAGTGGTTCTGCGCACGCTCCTCTGTTGAAGTAAGTACATTCCTGCGTTTTTTTTTAAAGATTCATGCCATACAAATTAAGTAAAATTTTACACATTTTCGGTCACCGTGAAATATTGTGTCTTGATATTAACCGACTTTATATTGACCGTCGCATCGAGGCCGTTGCGTAGACACCTCGTTTGCGTAGATCAGACCTGTTGCACTTCAAAAACATCGCAATATGGATTCTGTTTATAATAACTTTAGCGTTTTCACCTACTTTAGACACTGAATATTTGTCGTTTTAAAGCTCAGTTTGAAATGTTTTAGTTTGTCGTTTCTGTTCAAATCGATCATCGTTAAGCATACTTTTTGATCACATTAGCTCACCGAAGTGGTTTTGCGCACGCACCGCTGTTGAAGTAGAAACTCTTTTGCGATATTTTTAAAGATACATCCCATACAAAGTTAGTCAAATTTTACACTTTTCCGGTCACCGTGAAATATTTTGTCTTGATATTAACCGACTTAATATTGACCGTCACGTCGAGCCCGTTGCGTAGACACCTCGTTTGTGTAGATCGGACCTGTTGCACTTCAAAAACATCGCAATATGGATTCTGTTTATAATAACTTTAGCGTTTTCACCTACTTTAGACACTGAATATTTGTCGTTTTAAAGCTCAGTTTGAAATGTTTTAGTTTGTCGTTTCTGTTCAAATCGATCATCTTTTATCATACTTTTCGATCACATTAGCTCACTGGAGTGGTTTTACGCACGCTCCGCTGTTGAAGTAGGTACTTTCCTGCGTTATTTTAAAAGATACATGCCATACAAAGTTAGTCGAATCTTACACTTTTTCGGTCACCGTGAAATATTTTGTCTTGATATTAACCGACTTTATATTGACCGTTGCGTCGAGGCCGTTGCGTAGACACCTCGTTTGTGTAGATCGGACCTGTTGCACTTCAAAAACATCGCAATATGGATTCTGTTTATAATAACTTTAGCGTTTTCACCTACTTTAGACACTGAATATTTGTCGTTTTAAAGCTCAGTTTGAAATGTTTTAGTTTGTCGTTTCTGTTCAAATCGATCATCTTTTAGCATACTTTTTAATCACATTAGCTCACCGAAGTGGTTTTGCGCACGCACCGCTGTTGAAGTAGGAACTCTTTTGCGATATTTTTAAAGATACATCCCATACAAAGTTAGTCGAATCTTACACTTTTTCGGTCACCGTGAAATATTTTGTCTTGATATTAACCGACTTTATATTGACCGTCGCGTCGAGGCCGTTGCGAAGACACCTCGTTTGTGTAGATCGGACCTGTTGCACTTCAAAAACATGTCAATATGTATTCTGTTTGTAATAATTTAAGCTTTTTTACCTACTTTAGACACTGAATATTTGTCGTTTTAAAGCTCAGTTTGAAATGTTTTAGTTTGTCGTTTCTGTTCAAATCGATCATCTTTTATCATACTTTTCGATAACATTAGCTCACCGAAGTGGTTCTTCGCACGCTGCGCTGTTAAAGTAGGTACTTTCCTCCGTTATTTTAGAAGATACATGTCATACAAAGTTAGTCGAATCTTACACTTTTTCGGTCACCGTGAAATATTTTGTCTTGATATTTCCCGACTTTATATTGACCGTCGCGTCGAGGCCGTTGCGTGGCCACCTCGTTTGTGTAGATCGAACCTGTTGCACTTCAAAAACATCGCAATATGGATTCTGTTTGCAATAATTTTAGCGTTTTCGCCTACTTTAGACACTGAATTTTTGTCGTTTTAAAGCTCAGTTTGAAATGTTTTAGTTTGTCGTTTCTGTTCAAATCGATCATCTTTTAGCATACTTTTCGATCATATTAGCTCATTGAAGTGTTTTTGCGCACATTTCGCTGTTCTAGTAGCTACTCTTTTGCGATATTTTAAAAGATACATCTTACACAATGTTAGTCGAATTTTACAGTTTTCCAGTCACCTTGAAATAATTTGTCTTGATATTAACCGACTTTATATTGACCGTCGCGTCGAGGCCGTTGCGTAGACACCTCGTTTGTGTAGATCGGACCTATTGCACTTCAAAAACATAGCAATATGAATTGTTTGCTATAATTTCAGCGTTTTTACCTACTTTAGACACTGAATATTTGTCGTTTTAAAGCTCAGTTTGAAATGTTTTAGTTTGTAGTTTCTGTTCAAATCGATCATCTTTTAGCATACTTTTCAATCATATTAGCTCACCGAAGTGGTTCTGCGCACGCTCCGCTTTTGAAGTAGATACTCTCTGCTTTATTGTAAAAGATACATGCCATACAATGTTAGTCGAATTTTACACTTTTTCGGTTACCGTGAAATATTTTGTCGTGATATTAACCGACTTTATATTGATCGTCGCGTCGATGCCGTTGCGTAGACACCTCGTTTATATAGAACGGACCTGTGGCATTTTAAAAACATTGCAGTATGGATTCTGTTTGCAATAATTTTAGCGTTTTCACCTACTTTAGACACTGAATATTTGTAGTTTTGAAGCTCAGTTTGAAATGTTTTAGTTTGTCGTTTCTGTTCAAACCGATCATCTTTTAGCATACTTTTCGATCATATTTGCTTACCAGAGTGGTTCTGCGCACGCTCTTCTGTTGAAGTAAGTACATTCCTGCGTTTTTTTTAAAGATTCATGCCATACAAATTAAGTAAAATTTTACACATTTTCGGTCACCGTGAAATATTGTGTCTTGATATTAACCGACTTTATATTGACCGTCGCGTCGAGGCCGTTGCGTAGACACCTCGTTTGCGTAGATCAGACCTGTTGCACTTCAAAAACATCGCAATATGGATTCTGTTTATAATAACTTTAGCGTTTTCACCTACTTTAGACACTGAATATTTGTCGTTTTAAAGCTCAGTTTGAAATGTTTTAGTTTGTCGTTTCTGTTCAAATCGATCATCGTTAAGCATACTTTTTGATCACATTAGCTCACCGAAGTGGTTTTGCGCACGCACCGCTGTTGAAGTAGAAACTCTTTTGCGATATTTTTAAAGATACATCCCATACAAAGTTAGTCAAATTTTACACTTTTCCGGTCACCGTGAAATATTTTGTCTTGATATTAACCGACTTAATATTGACCGTCACGTCGAGCCCGTTGCGTAGACACCTCGTTTGTGTAGATCGGACCTGTTGCACTTCAAAAACATCGCAATATGGATTCTGTTTGCAATAACTTTAGCGTTTTCACCTACTTTAGACACTGAATATTTGTCGTTTTAAAGCTCAGTTTGAAATGTTTTAGTTTGTCGTTTCTGTTCAAATCGATCATCTTTTAGCATACTTTTTAATCACATTAGCTCACCGAAGTGGTTTTGCGCACGCACCGCTGTTCTAGTAGGTACTCTTTTGCGATATTTTAAAAGATACATCTTACACAATGTTAGTCGAATTGTACAGTTTTCCAGTCACCGTGAAATAATTTGTCTTGATATTAACCGACTTTATATTGACCGTCGCGTCGAGGCCGTTGCGTAGACACCTCGTTTGTGTAGATCGGACCTGTTGCACTTCAAAAACATCGCAATATGGATTCTGTTTATAATAACTTTAGCGTTTTCACCTACTTTAGACACTGAATATTTGTCGTTTTAAAGCTCAGTCTGAAATGTTTTAGTTTGTCGTTTCTGTTCAAATCGATCATCTTTTAGCATACTTTTCGATCATATTAGCTCACCGGAGTGGTTCTACGCACGCTCCGCTGTTGAAGTAGGTACTTTCCTCCGTTATTTTAAAAAATATATGCCATACAAATTTAGTCGAATCTTACACTTTTTCGGTCACCGTGAAATATTTTGTCTTGATATTAACCGACTTTATATTGACCGTCGCGTCGAGGCCGTTGCGTAGACACCTCGTTTGTGTCGATCGGACCTGTTGCACTTCAATAACATCGCAATATGTATTCTGTTTGTAATAATTTTAGCTTTTTTACCTACTTTAGACACTGAATATTTGTCGTTTTAAAGCTCAGTTTGAAATGTTTTAGTTTGTCGTTTCTGTTCAAATCGATCATCTTTTACCATACTTTTCGATCATATTAGCTCACCAGAGTTGTTCTGCGCACGCTCCGCTGTTGAAGTAGGTATTTTCCTGCGTTATTTTAAAAGATACATGCCATACAAAGTTAGTCGAATCTTACACTTTTTCGGTCACCGTGAAATATTTTGTCTTGATATTAACCGACTTTATATTGACCGTTGCGTTGAGGCCGTTGCGTAGACACCTCGTTTGTGTAGATCGGACCTGTTGCACTTCAAAAACATCGCAATATGGATTCTGTTTGCAATAACTTTAGCGTTTTCACCTACTTTAGACACTGAATATTTGTCGTTTTAAAGCTCAGTTTGAAATGTTTTAGTTTGTCGTTTCTGTTCAAATCGATCATCTTTTAGCATACTTTTTAATCACATTAGCTCACCGAAGTGGTTTTGCGCACGCACCGCTGTTCTAGTAGGTACTCTTTTGCGATATTTTAAAAGATACATCTTACACAATGTTAGTCGAATTGTACAGTTTTCCAGTCACCGTGAAATAATTTGTCTTGATATTAACCGACTTTATATTGACCGTCGCGTCGAGGCCGTTGCGTAGACACCTCGTTTGTGTAGATCGGACCTATTGCACTTCAAAAACATAGCAATATGGATTGTTTGCTATAATTTTAGCGTTTTTACCTACTTAAGACACTGAATATTTGTCGTTTTAAAGCTCAGTTTGAAATGTTTTAGTTTGTCGTTTTTGTTCAAATCGATCATCTTTTATCATTCTTTTCGATCTTATTAGCTCACCGGAGTGGTTCTACGCACGCTTCGCTGTTGAAGTAGGTACTTTCCTCCGTTATTTTAAAAGATACATGCCATACAAAGTTAGTCGAATCTTACACTTTTTCGGTTACCGTGAAATATTTTGTCTTGATATTAACCGACTTTATATTGACCGTCGCGTCGAGGCCGTTGCGAAGACACCTCGTTTGTGTAGATCGGACCTGTTGCACTTCAAAAACATGTCAATATGTATTCTGTTTGTAATAATTTAAGCTTTTTTACCTACTTTAGACACTGAATATTTGTCGTTTTAAAGCTCAGTTTGAAATGTTTTAGTTTGTCGTTTCTGTTCAAATCGATCATCTTTTATCATACTTTTCGATCACATTAGCTCACCGAAGTGGTTCTTCGCACGCTGCGCTGTTGAAGTAGGTACTTTCCTCCGTTATTTTAGAAGATACATGCCATACAAAGTTAGTCGAATCTTACACTTTTTCGGTCACCGTGAAATATTTTGTCTTGATATTAACCGACTTTATATTGACCGTCGCGTCGAGGCCGTTTTGTGGCCACCTCGTTTGTGTAGATCGAACCTGTTGCACTTCAAAAACATCGCAATATGGATTCTGTTTGCTATAATTTTAGCGTTTTCGCCTACTTTAGACACTGAATATTTGTCGTTTTAAAGCTCAGTTTGAAATGTTTTAGTTTGTCGTTTCTGTTCAAATCGATCATCTTTTAGCATACTTTTCGATCATATTAGCTCATTGAAGTGTTTTTGCGCACATTTCGCTGTTCTAGTAGGTACTCTTTTGCGATATTTTAAAAGATACATCTTACACAATGTTAGTCGAATTTTACAGTTTTCCAGTCACCTTGAAATAATTTGTCTTGATATTAACCGCCTTTATATTGACCGTCGCGTCGAGGCCGTTGCGTAGACACCTCGTTTGTGTAGATCGGACCTATTGCACTTCAAAAACATAGCAATATGAATTGTTTGCTATAATTTTAGCGTTTTTACCTACTTTAGACACTGAATATTTGTCGTTTTAAAGCTCAGTTTGAAATGTTTTAGTTTGTAGTTTCTGTTCAAATCGATCATCTTTTAGCATACTTTTCAATCATATTAGCTCACCGAAGTGGTTCTGCGCACGCTCCGCTTTTGAAGTAGGTACTCTCTGCGTTATTGTAAAAGATACATGCCATACAAAGTTAGTCGAATTTTACACTTTTTCGGTTACCGTGAAATATTTTGTCTTGATATTAACCGACTTTATATTGATCGTCACGTCGATGCCGTTGCGTAGACACCTCGTTTATGTAGAACGGACCTGTGGCATTTTAAAAACATTGCAGTATGGATTCTGTTTGCAATAATTTTAGCGTTTTCACCTACTTTAGACACTGAATATTTGTAGTTTTGAAGCTCAGTTTGAAATGTTTTAGTTTGTCGTTTCTGTTCAAATCGATCATCTTTTAGCATACTTTTCGATCATATTAGCTTACCAGAGTGGTTCTGCGCACGCTCTTCTGTTGAAGTAAGTACATTCCTGCGTTTTTTTTAAAGATTCATGCCATACAAATTAAGTAAAATTTTACACATTTTCGGTCACCGTGAAATATTGTGTCTTGATATTAACCGACTTTATATTGATCGTCACGTCGATGCCGTTGCGTAGACACCTCGTTTATGTAGAACGGACCTGTGGCATTTTAAAAACATTGCAGTATGGATTCTGTTTGCAATTATTTTAGCGTTTTCACCTACTTTAGACACTGAATATTTGTAGTTTTGAAGCTCAGTTTGAAATGTTTTAGTTTGTAGTTTCTGTTCAAATCGATCATCTTTTAGCATACTTTTCAATCATATTAGCTCACCGAAGTGGTTCTGCGCACGCTCCGCTTTTGAAGTAGGTACTCTCTGCGTTATTGTAAAAGATACATGCGATACAAAGTTAGTCGAATTTTACACTTTTTCGGTTACCGTGAAATATTTTGTCTTGATATTAACCGACTTTATATTGATCGTCACGTCGAGGCCGTTGCGTAGACACCTCGTTTGCGTAGATCAGACCTGTTGCACTTCAAAAACATCGCAATATGGATTCTGTTTATAATAACTTCAGCGTTTTCACCTACTTTAGACACTGAATATTTGTCGTTTTAAAGCTTAGTTTGAAATGTTTTAGTTTGTAGTTTCTGTTCAAATCGATCATCTTTTAGCATACTTTTCAATCATATTAGCTCACCGAAGTGGTTCTGCGCACGCTCTGCTTTTGAAGTAGGTACTCTCTGCGTTATTTTAAAAGATACATGCCATACAAAGTTAGTCGAATTTCACACTTTTTCGGTTACCGTGAAATATTTTGTCTTGCTAGTAACTGACTTTATATTGATCGTCGCGTCGATGCCGTTGCGTAGACACCTCGTTTATGTAGAACGGACCTGTGGCATTTTAAAAACATTGCAGTATGGATTCTGTTTGCAATAATTTTAGCGTTTTCACCTACTTTAGACACTGAATATTTGTAGATTTGAAGGTCAGTTTGAAATGTTTTAGTTTGTCGTTTCTGTTCAAATCGATCATCGTTAAGCATACTTTTTGATCACATTAGCTCACCGAAGTGGTTTTGCGCACGCACCGCTGTTGAAGTAGAAACTCTTTTGCGATATTTTTAAAGATACATCCCATACAAAGTTAGTCAAATTTTACACTTTTCCGGTCACCGTGAAATATTTTGTCATGATATTAACCGACTTAATATTGACCGTCACGTCGAGCCCGTTGCGTAGACACCTCGTTTGTGTAGATCGGACCTGTTGCACTTTAAAAACATCGCAATATGGATTCTGTTTATAATAACTTTAGCGTTTTCACCTACTTTAGACACTGAATATTTGTCGTTTTAAAGCTCAGTCTGAAATGTTTTAGTTTGTCGTTTCTGTTCAAATCGATCATCTTTTAGCATACTTTTCGATCATATTAGCTCACCGGAGTGGTTCTACGCACGCTCCGCTGTTGAAGTAGGTACTTTCCTCCGTTATTTTAAAAGATACATGCCATAAAAATTTAGTCGAATCTTACACTTTTTCGGTCACCGTGAAATATTTTGTCTTGATATTAACCGACTTAATATTGACCGTCGCGTCGAGGCCGTTGCGTAGACACCTCGTTTGTGTAAATCGAACCTGTTGCACTTCAAAAACATCGCAATATGGATTCTGTTTGCTATAATTTTAGCGTTTTCGCCTACTTTAGACACTGAATTTTTGTCGTTTTAAAGCTCAGTTTGAAATGTTTTAGTTTGTCGTTTCTGTTCAAATCGATCATCTTTTAGCATACTTTTCGATCATATTAGCTCATTGAAGTGTTTTTGCGCACATTTCGCTGTTCTAGTAGGTACTCTTTTGCGATATTTTAAAAGATACATCTTACACAATGTTAGTCGAATTTTACAGTTTTCCAGTCACCTTGAAATAATTTGTCTTGATATTAACCGCCTTTATATTGACCGTCGCGTCGAGGCCGTTGCGTAGACACCTCGTTTGTGTAGATCGGACCTATTGCACTTCAAAAACATAGCAATATGAATTGTTTGCTATAATTTTAGCGTTTTTACCTACTTTAGACACTGAATATTTGTCGTTTTAAAGCTCAGTTTGAAATGTTTTAGTTTGTCGTTTCTGTTCAAATCGATCATCTTTTACCATACTTTTCGATCATATTAGCTCACCAGAGTTGTTCTGCGCACGCTCCGCTGTTGAAGTAGGTATTTTCCTGCGTTATTTTAAAAGAAACATCCCATACAAAGTTAGTCAAATTTTACACTTTTCCGGTCACCGTGAAATATTTTGTCTTGATATTAACCGACTTAATATTGACCGTCGCGTCGAGGCCGTTGCGTAGACACCTCGTTTGTGTAGATCGGACCTGTTGCACTTCAAAAACATCGCAATATGGATTCTGTTTATGATAACTTTAGCGTTTTCACCTACTTTAGACACTGAATATTTGTCGTTTTAAAGCTCAGTTTGAAATGTTTTAGTTTGTCGTTTCTGTTCAAATCGATCATCTTTTAGCATACTTTTTAATCACATTAGCTCACCGAAGTGGTTTTGCGCACGCACCGCTGTTGAAGTAGGAACTCTTTTGCGATATTTTTAAAGATACATCCCATACAAAGTTAGTCAAATTTTACACTTTTCCGGTCACCGTGAAATATTTTGTCTTGATATTAACCGACTTAATATTGACCGTCGCGTCGAGGCCGTTGCGTAGACACCTCGTTTGTGTAGATCAGACCTGTTGCACTTCAAAAACATCGCAATATGGATTCTGTTTATTATAACTTTAGCGTTTTTACCTACTTTAGACACTGAATATTTGTCGTTTTAAAGCTCAGTTTGAAATGTTTTAGTTTGTCGTTTCTGTTCAAATCGATCATCTTTTAGCATACTTTTCGATCATACTAGCTCACGAGAGTGTTGGTGCGCACGTGTCGCTGTTCAAGTAGGTACTCTTTTGCGATATTTTAAAAGATAAATCCCATACAAATTTAGTCGACTCTTACACTTTTTCGGTCACCGTGAAATATTTTGTCTTGATATTAACCGACTTTATATTGACCGTCGCGTCGAGGCCGTTGCGTAGACACCTCGTTTGTGTAGATCGGACCTGTTGCACTTCAATAACATCGCAATATGTATTCTGTTTGTAATAATTTTAGCTTTTTTACCTACTTTAGACACTGAATATTTGTCGTTTTAAAGCTCAGTTTGAAATGTTTTAGTTTGTCGTTTCTGTTCAAATCGATCATCTTTTACCATACTTTTCGATCATATTAGCTCACCAGAGTTGTTCTGCGCACGCTCCGCTGTTGAAGTAGGTATTTTCCTGCGTTATTTTAAAAGATACATGCCATACAAAGTTAGTCGAATCTTACACTTTTTCGGTCACCGTGAAATATTTTGTCTTGATATTAACCGACTTTATATTGACCGTCGCGTCGAGGCCGTTGCGTAGACACCTCGTTTGTGTAGATCGGACCTGTTGCACTTCAATAACATCGCAATATGTATTCTGTTTGTAATAATTTTAGCTTTTTTACCTACTTTAGACACTGAATATTTGTCGTTTTAAAGCTCAGTTTGAAATGTTTTAGTTTGTCGTTTCTGTTCAAATCGATCATCTTTTACCATACTTTTCGATCATATTAGCTCACCAGAGTTGTTCTGCGCACGCTCCGCTGTTGAAGTAGGTATTTTCCTACGTTATTTTAAAAGATACATGCCATACAAAGTTAGTCGAATCTTACACTTTTTCGGTCACCGTGAAATATTTTGTCTTAATATTAACCGACTTTATATTGACCGTCGCGTCGAGGCCGTTGCGTAGACACCTCGTTTGTGTAGATCGGACCTGTTGCACTTCAAAAACATCGCAATATGGATTCTGTTTGCAATAACTTTAGCGTTTTCACCTACTTTAGACACTGAATATTTGTCGTTTTAAAGCTCAGTTTGAAATGTTTTAGTTTGTCGTTTCTGTTCAAATCGATCATCTTTTAGCATACTTTTTAATCACATTAGCTCACCGAAGTGGTTTTGCGCACGCACCGCTGTTCTAGTAGGTACTCTTTTGCGATATTTTAAAAGATACATCTTACACAATGTTAGTCGAATTGTACAGTTTTCCAGTCACCGTGAAATAATTTGTCTTGATATTAACCGACTTTATATTGACCGTCGCGTCGAGGCCGTTGCGTAGACACCTCGTTTGTGTAGATCGGACCTATTGCACTTCAAAAACATAGCAATATGGATTGTTTGCTATAATTTTAGCGTTTTTGCCTACTTAAGACACTGAATATTTGTCGTTTTAAAGCTCAGTTTGAAATGTTTTAGTTTGTCGTTTCTGTTCAAATCGATTATCTTTTAGCATACTTTTCAATCATATTAGCTCACCGGAGTGGTTTCTGCGCACGCTCCGCTGTTGAAGTAGGTACTTTCCTCCGTTATTTTAAAAAATATATGCCATACAAATTTAGTCGAATCTTACACTTTTTCGGTCACCGTGAAATATTTTGTCTTGATATTAACCGACTTTATATTGACCGTCGCGTCGAGGCCGTTGCGAAGACACCTCGTTTGTGTAGATCGGACCTGTTGCACTTCAAAAACATGTCAATATGTATTCTGTTTGTAATAATTTAAGCTTTTTTACCTACTTTAGACACTGAATATTTGTCGTTTTAAAGCTCAGTTTGAAATGTTTTAGTTTGTCGTTTCTGTTCAAATCGATCATCTTTTATCATACTTTTCGATCACATTAGCTCACCGAAGTGGTTCTTCGCACGCTGCGCTGTTGAAGTAGGTACTTTCCTCCGTTATTTTAGAAGATACATGCCATACAAAGTTAGTCGAATCTTACACTTTTTCGGTCACCGTGAAATATTTTGTCTTGATATTAACCGACTTTATATTGACCGTCGCGTCGAGGCCGTTGCGTGGCCACCTCGTTTGTATAGATCGAACCTGTTGCACTTCAAAAACATCGCAATATGGATTCTGTTTGCTATAATTTTAGCGTTTTCGCCTACTTTAGACACTGAATTTTTGTCGTTTTAAAGCTCAGTTTGAAATGTTTTAGTTTGTCGTTTCTGTTCAAATCGATCATCTTTTAGCATACTTTTCGATCATATTAGCTCATTGAAGTGTTTTTGCGCACATTTCGCTGTTCTAGTAGGTACTCTTTTGCGATATTTTAAAAGATACATCTTACACAATGTTAGTTGAATTTTACAGTTTTCCAGTCACCTTGAAATAATTTGTCTTGATATTAACCGACTTTATATTGACCGTCGCGTCGAGGCCGTTGCGTAGACACCTCGTTTGTGTAGATCGGACCTATTGCACTTCAAAAACATAGCAATATGAATCGTTTGCTATAATTTTAGCGTTTTTACCTACTTTAGACACTGAATATTTGTCGTTTTAAAGCTCAGTTTGAAATGTTTTAGTTTGTAGTTTCTGTTCAAATCGATCATCTTTTAGCATACTTTTCAATCATATTAGCTCACCGAAGTGGTTCTGCGCACGCTCCGCTTTTGAAGTAGGTACTCTCTGCGTTATTGTAAAAGATACATGCCATACAAAGTTAGTCGAATTTTACACTTTTTCGGTTACCGTGAAATATTTTGTCTTGATATTAACCGACTTTATATTGATCGTCGCGTCGATGCCGTTGCGTAGACACCTCGTTTATGTAGAACGGACCTGTGGCATTTTAAAAACATTGCAGTATGGATTCTGTTTGCAATAATTTTAGCGTTTTCACCTACTTTAGACACTGAATATTTGTAGTTTTGAAGCTCAGTTTGAAATGTTTTAGTTTGTCGTTTCTGTTCAAATCGATCATCTTTTAGCATACTTTTCGATCATATTAGCTTACCAGAGTGGTTCTGCGCACGCTCTTCTGTTGAAGTAAGTACATTCCTGCGTTTTTTTTAAAGATTCATGCCATACAAATTAAGTAAAATTTTACACATTTTCGGTCACCGTGAAATATTGTGTCTTGATATTAACCGACTTTATATTGACCGTCGCGTCGAGGCCGTTGCGTAGACACCTCGTTTGCGTAGATCAGACCTGTTGCACTTCAAAAACATCGCAATATGGATTCTGTTTATAATAACTTTAGCGTTTTCACCTACTTTAGACACTGAATATTTGTCGTTTTAAAGCTCAGTTTGAAATGTTTTAGTTTGTCGTTTCTGTTCAAATCGATCATCGTTAAGCATACTTTTTGATCACATTAGCTCACCGAAGTGGTTTTGCGCACGCACCGCTGTTGAAGTAGAAACTCTTTTGCGATATTTTTAAAGATACATCCCATACAAAGTTAGTCAAATTTTACACTTTTCCGGTCACCGTGAAATATTTTGTCTTGATATTAACCGACTTAATATTGACCGTCACGTCGAGCCCGTTGCGTAGACACCTCGTTTGTGTAGATCGGACCTGTTGCACTTCAAAAACATCGCAATATTGATTTTGTTTGCAATAACTTTAGCGTTTTCACCTACTTTAGACACTGAATATTTGTCGTTTTAAAGCTCAGTTTGAAATGTTTTAGTTTGTCGTTTCTGTTCAAATCGATCATCTTTTATCATACTTTTCGATCACATTAGCTCACCGGAGTGGTTCTACGCACGCTCCGCTGTTGAAGTAGGTACTTTCCTCCGTTATTTTAGAAGATACATGCCATACAAAGTTAGTCGAATCTTACACTTTTTCGGTCACCGTGAAATATTTTGTCTTGATATTAACCGACTTTATATTGACCGTCGCGTCGAGGCCGTTGCGTGGCCACCTCGTTTGTGTAGATCAAACCTGTTGCACTTCAAAAAAATCGCAATATGGATTCTGTTTGCAATAATTTTAGCGTTTTCACCTACTTTAGACACTGAATATTTGTCGTTTTAAAGCTCAGTTTGAAATGTTTTAGTTTGTCGTTTCTGTTCAAATCGATCATCTTTTATCATACTTTTTGATCATATTAGCTCACCAGAGTGGTTCTGCGCACGCTCCGCTGTTGAAGTAGGTACTTTCCTGCGATATGTTTAAAGATACATGCCATAAAAATTAAGTAAAATTTTACACATTTTCGGTCACCGTGAAATATTGTGTCTTGATATTAACCGACTTTATATTGACCGTCGCGTCGAGGCCGTTGCGTAGACACCTCGTTTGTATAGATCGGACCTGTTGCACTTCAAAAACATCGCAATATGGATTCTGTTTATAATAACTTTAGCGTTTTTACCTACTTTAGACACTGAATATTTGTCGTTTTAAAGCTCAGTTTGAAATGTTTTAGTTTGTCGTTTCTGTTGAAATCGATCATCTTTTAGCATACTTTTCGATCATACTAGCTCACGAGAGTGTTTGTGCGCACGTGTCGCTGTTGAAGTAGGTACTCTTTTGCGATATTTTTAAAGATAAATCCCATACAAATTTAGTCGAATCTTACACTTTTTCGGTCACCGTGAAATATTTTGTCTTGATATTAACCGACTTTATATTGACCGTCGCGTCGAGGCCGTTGCGTAGACACCTCGTTTGTGTAGATCGGACCTATTGCACTTCAAAAACATAGCAATATGGATTGTTTGCTATAATTTTAGCGTTTTTGCCTACTTAAGACACTGAATATTTGTCGTTTTAAAGCTCAGTTTGAAATGTTTTAGTTTGTCGTTTCTGTTCAAATCGATTATCTTTTAGCATACTTTTCAATCATATTAGCTCACCGGAGTGGTTTCTGCGCACGCTCCGCTGTTGAAGTAGGTACTTTCCTCCGTTATTTTAAAAAATATATGCCATACAAATTTAGTCGAATCTTACACTTTTTCGGTCACCGTGAAATATTTTGTCTTGATATTAACCGACTTTATATTGACCGTCGCGTCGAGGCCGTTGCGAAGACACCTCGTTTGTGTAGATCGGACCTGTTGCACTTCAAAAACATGTCAATATGTATTCTGTTTGTAATAATTTAAGCTTTTTTACCTACTTTAGACACTGAATATTTGTCGTTTTAAAGCTCAGTTTGAAATGTTTTAGTTTGTCGTTTCTGTTCAAATCGATCATCTTTTATCATACTTTTCGATCACATTAGCTCACCGAAGTGGTTCTTCGCACGCTGCGCTGTTGAAGTAGGTACTTTCCTCCGTTATTTTAGAAGATACATGCCATACAAAGTTAGTCGAATCTTACACTTTTTCGGTCACCGTGAAATATTTTGTCTTGATATTAACCGACTTTATATTGACCGTCGCGTCGAGGCCGTTGCGTGGCCACCTCGTTTGTATAGATCGAACCTGTTGCACTTCAAAAACATCGCAATATGGATTCTGTTTGCTATAATTTTAGCGTTTTCGCCTACTTTAGACACTGAATTTTTGTCGTTTTAAAGCTCAGTTTGAAATGTTTTAGTTTGTCGTTTCTGTTCAAATCGATCATCTTTTAGCATACTTTTCGATCATATTAGCTCATTGAAGTGTTTTTGCGCACATTTCGCTGTTCTAGTAGGTACTCTTTTGCGATATTTTAAAAGATACATCTTACACAATGTTAGTTGAATTTTACAGTTTTCCAGTCACCTTGAAATAATTTGTCTTGATATTAACCGACTTTATATTGACCGTCGCGTCGAGGCCGTTGCGTAGACACCTCGTTTGTGTAGATCGGACCTATTGCACTTCAAAAACATAGCAATATGAATCGTTTGCTATAATTTTAGCGTTTTTACCTACTTTAGACACTGAATATTTGTCGTTTTAAAGCTCAGTTTGAAATGTTTTAGTTTGTAGTTTCTGTTCAAATCGATCATCTTTTAGCATACTTTTCAATCATATTAGCTCACCGAAGTGGTTCTGCGCACGCTCCGCTTTTGAAGTAGGTACTCTCTGCGTTATTGTAAAAGATACATGCCATACAAAGTTAGTCGAATTTTACACTTTTTCGGTTACCGTGAAATATTTTGTCTTGATATTAACCGACTTTATATTGATCGTCGCGTCGATGCCGTTGCGTAGACACCTCGTTTATGTAGAACGGACCTGTGGCATTTTAGAAACATTGCAGTATGGATTCTGTTTGCAATAATTTTAGCGTTTTCACCTACTTTAGACACTGAATATTTGTAGTTTTGAAGCTCAGTTTGAAATGTTTTAGTTTGTCGTTTCTGTTCAAATCGATCATCTTTTAGCATACTTTTCGATCATATTAGCTTACCAGAGTGGTTCTGCGCACGCTCTTCTGTTGAAGTAAGTACATTCCTGCGTTTTTTTTAAAGATTCATGCCATACAAATTAAGTAAAATTTTACACATTTTCGGTCACCGTGAAATATTGTGTCTTGATATTAACCGACTTTATATTGACCGTCGCGTCGAGGCCGTTGCGTAGACACCTCGTTTGCGTAGATCAGACCTGTTGCACTTCAAAAACATCGCAATATGGATTCTGTTTATAATAACTTTAGCGTTTTCACCTACTTTAGACACTGAATATTTGTCGTTTTAAAGCTCAGTTTGAAATGTTTTAGTTTGTCGTTTCTGTTCAAATCGATCATCGTTAAGCATACTTTTTGATCACATTAGCTCACCGAAGTGGTTTTGCGCACGCACCGCTGTTGAAGTAGAAACTCTTTTGCGATATTTTTAAAGATACATCCCATACAAAGTTAGTCAAATTTTACACTTTTCCGGTCACCGTGAAATATTTTGTCTTGATATTAACCGACTTAATATTGACCGTCACGTCGAGCCCGTTGCGTAGACACCTCGTTTGTGTAGATCGGACCTGTTGCACTTCAAAAACATCGCAATATTGATTTTGTTTGCAATAACTTTAGCGTTTTCACCTACTTTAGACACTGAATATTTGTCGTTTTAAAGCTCAGTTTGAAATGTTTTAGTTTGTCGTTTCTGTTCAAATCGATCATCTTTTATCATACTTTTCGATCACATTAGCTCACCGGAGTGGTTCTACGCACGCTCCGCTGTTGAAGTAGGTACTTTCCTCCGTTATTTTAGAAGATACATGCCATACAAAGTTAGTCGAATCTTACACTTTTTCGGTCACCGTGAAATATTTTGTCTTGATATTAACCGACTTTATATTGACCGTCGCGTCGAGGCCGTTGCGTGGCCACCTCGTTTGTGTAGATCAAACCTGTTGCACTTCAAAAAAATCGCAATATGGATTCTGTTTGCAATAATTTTAGCGTTTTCACCTACTTTAGACACTGAATATTTGTCGTTTTAAAGCTCAGTTTGAAATGTTTTAGTTTGTCGTTTCTGTTCAAATCGATCATCTTTTATCATACTTTTTGATCATATTAGCTCACCAGAGTGGTTCTGCGCACGCTCCGCTGTTGAAGTAGGTACTTTCCTGCGATATGTTTAAAGATACATGCCATAAAAATTAAGTAAAATTTTACACATTTTCGGTCACCGTGAAATATTGTGTCTTGATATTAACCGACTTTATATTGACCGTCGCGTCGAGGCCGTTGCGTAGACACCTCGTTTGTATAGATCGGACCTGTTGCACTTCAAAAACATCGCAATATGGATTCTGTTTATAATAACTTTAGCGTTTTTACCTACTTTAGACACTGAATATTTGTCGTTTTAAAGCTCAGTTTGAAATGTTTTAGTTTGTCGTTTCTGTTGAAATCGATCATCTTTTAGCATACTTTTCGATCATACTAGCTCACGAGAGTGTTTGTGCGCACGTGTCGCTGTTGAAGTAGGTACTCTTTTGCGATATTTTTAAAGATAAATCCCATACAAATTTAGTCGAATCTTACACTTTTTCGGTCACCGTGAAATATTTTGTCTTGATATTAACCGACTTTATATTGACCGTCGCGTCGAGGCCGTTGCGTAGACACCTCGTTTGTGTAGATCAGACCTGTTGCACTTCAAAAACATCGCAATATGGATTCTGTTTGCAATAATTTTAGCGTTTTCACCTACTTTAGACACTGAATATTTGTCGTTTTAAAGCTCAGTTTGAAATGTTTTAGTTTGTCGTTTCTGTTCAAATCGATCATCTTTTAGCATACTTTTCGATCATATTAGCTTACCAGAGTGGTTCTGCGCACGCTCCTCTGTTGAAGTAAGTACATTCCTGCGTTTTATTTAAAGATTCATGCCATACAAATTAAGTAAAATTTTACACATTTTCGGTCACCGTGAAATATTGTGTCTTGATATTAACCTACTTTATATTGACCGTCGCGTCGAGGCCGTTGCGTAGACACCTCGTTTGCGTAGATCAGACCTGTTGCACTTCAAAAACATCGCAATATGGATTCTGTTAATAATAACTTTAGCGTTTTCACCTACTTTAGACACTGAATATTTGTCGTTTTAAAGCTCAGTTTGAAATGTTTTAGTTTGTCGTTTCTGTTCAAATCGATCATCTTTTACCATACTTTTCGATCATGTTAGCTCACCAGAGTTGTTCTGCGCACGCTCCGCTGTTGAAGTAGGTACTTTCCTCCGTTATTTTAAAAGATACATGCCATACAAAGTTAGTCGAATCTTACACTTTTTCGGTCACCGTGAAATATTTTGTCTTGATATTAACCGACTTTATATTGACCGTCGCGTCGAGGCCGTTGCGAAGACACCTCGTTTGTGTAGATCGGACCTGTTGCACTTCAAAAACATGTCAATATGTATTCTGTTTGTAATAATTTAAGCTTTTTTACCTACTTTAGACACTGAATATTTGTCGTTTTAAAGCTCAGTTTGAAATGTTTTAGTTTGTCGTTTCTGTTCAAATCGATCATCTTTTATCACACTTTTCGATCACATTAGCTCACCGAAGTGGTTCTACGCACGCTCCGCTGTTGAAGTAGGTACTTTCCTCCGTTATTTTAGAAGATACATGCCATACAAAATTAGTCGAATCTTACACTTTTTCGGTCACCGTGAAATATTTTGTCTTGATATTAACCGACTTTATATTGACCGTCGCGTCGAGGCCGTTGCGTGGCCACCTCGTTTGTGTAGATCGAACCTGTTGCACTTCAAAAACATCGCAATATGGATTCTGTTTGCAATAATTTTAGCGTTTTCGCCTACTTTAGACACTGAATATTTGTCGTTTTAAAGCTCAGTTTGAAATGTTTTAGTTTGTCGTTTCTGTTCAAATCGATCATCTTTTATCATACTTTTCGATCACATTAGCTCACTGGAGTGGTTTTACGCACGCTTCGCTGTTGAAGTAGGTACTTTCCTCCGTTATTTTAAAAGATACATGCCATACAAAGTTAGTCGAATCTTACACTTTTCCGGTCACCGTGAAATATTTTGTCTTGATATTAACCGACTTAATATTGACCGTCACGTCGAGCCCGTTGCGTAGACACCTCGTTTGTGTAGATCAGACCTGTTGCACTTCAAAAACATCGCAATATGGATTCTGTTTGCAATAATTTTAGCGTTTTCACCTACTTTAGACACTGAATATTTGTCGTTTTAAAGCTCAGTTTGAAATGTTTTAGTTTGTCGTTTCTGTTCAAATCGATCATCTTTTATCATACTTTTCGATCACATTAGCTCACTGGAGTGGTTTTACGCACGCTCCGCTGTTGAAGTAGGTACTTTCCTTCGTTATTTTAAAAGATACATGCCATACAAAGTTAGTCGAATCTTACACTTTTTCGGTCACCGTGAAATATTTTGTCTTGATATTAACCGACTTTATATTGACCGTTGCGTCGAGGCCGTTGCGTAGACACCTCGTTTGTGTAGATCGGACCTGTTGCACTTCAAAAACATCGCAATATGGATTCTGTTTATAATAACTTTAGCGTTTTCACCTACTTTAGACACTAAATATTTGTCGTTTTAAAGCTCAGTTTGAAATGTTTTAGTTTGTCGTTTCTGTTCAAATCGATCATCTTTTAGCATACTTTTTAATCACATTAGCTCACCGAAGTGGTTTTGCGCACGCACCGCTGTTGATGTAGGAACTCTTTTGCGATATTTTTAAAGATACATCCCATACAAAGTTAGTCAAATTTTACACTTTTCCGGTCACCGTGAAATATTTTGTCTTGATATTAACCGACTTTATATTGACCGTCGCGTCGAGGCCGTTGCGTAGACACCTCGTTTGTGTAGATCAGACCTGTTGCACTTCAAAAACATCGCAATATGGATTCTGTTTATAATAACTTTAGCGTTTTCACCTACTTTAGACACTGAATATTTGTCGGTTTAAAGCTCAGTCTGAAATGTTTTAGTTTGTCGTTTCTGTTCAAATCGATCATCTTTTAGCATACTTTTCGATCATATTAGCTCACCGGAGTGGTTCTACGCACGCTCCGCTGTTGAAGTAGGTACTTTCCTCCGTTATTTTAAAAAATATATGCCATACAAATTTAGTCGAATCTTACACTTTTTCGGTCACCGTGAAATATTTTGTCTTGATATTAACCGACTTTATATTGACCGTCGCGTCGAGGCCGTTGCGTAGACACCTCGTTTGTGTAGATCGGACCTGTTGCACTTCAAAAACTTCGCAATATGGATTCTGTTTATAATAACTTTAGCGTTTTCACCTACTTTAGACACTGAATATTTGTCGTTTTAAAGCTCAGTCTGAAATGTTTTAGTTTGTCGTTTCTGTTCAAATCGATCATCTTTTACCATACTTTTCGATCATATTAGCTCACCAGAGTTGTTCTGCGCACGCTCCGCTGTTGAAGTAGGTATTTTCCTGCGTTATTTTAAAAGATACATGCCATACAAAGTTAGTCGAATCTTACACTTTTTCGGTCACCGTGAAATATTTTGTCTTGATATTAACCGACTTTATATTGACCGTTGCGTTGAGGCCGTTGCGTAGACACCTCGTTTGTGTAGATCGGACCTGTTGCACTTCAAAAACATCGCAATATGGATTCTGTTTGCAATAACTTTAGCGTTTTCACCTACTTTAGACACTGAATATTTGTCGTTTTAAAGCTCAGTTTGAAATGTTTTAGTTTGTCGTTTCTGTTCAAATCGATCATCTTTTAGCATACTTTTTAATCACATTAGCTCACCGAAGTGGTTTTGCGCACGCACCGCTGTTGAAGTAGGAACTCTTTTGCGATATTTTTAAAGATACATCCCATACAAAGTTAGTCAAATTTTACACTTTTCCGGTCACCGTGAAATATTTTGTCTTGATATTAACCGACTTTATATTGACCGTCGCGTCGAGCCCGTTGCGAAAACACCTCGTTTGTATAGATCGGACCTGTTGCACTTCAAAAACACCGCAATATGGATTTTGTTTGCAATAACTTTAGCGTTTTCACCTACTTTAGACACTGAATATTTGTCGTTTTAAAGCTCAGTTTGAAATGTTTTAGTTTGTCGTTTCTGTTCAAATCGATCATCTTTTATCATACTTTTCGATCACATTAGCTCACCGGAGTGGTTCTACGCACGCTCCGCTGTTGAAGTAGGTACTTTCCTCCGTTATTTTAGAAGATACATGCCATACAAAGTTAGTCGAATCTTACACTTTTTCGGTCACCGTGAAATATTTTGTCTTGATATTAACCGACTTTATATTGACCGTCGCGTCGAGGCCGTTGCGTAGACACCTCGTTTGCGTAGATCGAACCTGTTGCACTTCAAAGAAATCGCAATATGGATTCTGTTTGCAATAATTTTAGCGTTTTCACCTACTTTAGACACTGAATATTTGTCGTTTTAAAGCTCAGTTTGAAATGTTTTAGTTTGTCGTTTCTGTTCAAATAGATCATCTTTTAGCATACTTTTCGATCATATTAGCTCACCGGAGTTGTTCTACGCACGCTCCGCTGTTGAAGTAGGTACTTTCCTCCGTTATTTTAAAAGATACATGCCATACAAAGTTTGTAGAATCTTACACTTTTTCGGTCACCGTGAAATATTTTGTCTTGATATTAACCGACTTTATTTTGACCGTCGCGTCGAGGCCGTTGCGTAGACACCTCGTTTGTGTAGATCGGACCTGTTGCACTTCAAAAACATCGCAATATGGATTCTGTTTGCAATAACTTTAGCGTTTTCACCTACTTTAGACACTGAATATTTGTCGTTTTAAAGCTCAGTTTGAAATGTTTTAGTTTGTCGTTTCTGTTCAAATCGATCATCTTTTATCATACTTTTCGATCATTTTAGCTCACCAGAGTGGTTCTGCGCACGCTTCGCTGTTGAAGTAGGTACTTTCCTGCGTTATTTTTAAAGATACATGCCATAAAAAGTTAGTCGAATCTTACACTTTTTCGGTCACCGTGAAATATTTTGTCTTGATATTAACCGACTTTATTTTGACCGTCGCGTCGAGGCCGTTGCGTGGCCACCTCGTTTGTGTAGATCGGACCTGTTGCACTTCAAAAACATCGCAATATGGATTCTGTTTGCAATACCTTTAGCGTTTTCACCTACTTTAGACACTGAATATTTGTCGTTTTAAAGCTCAGTTTGAAATGTTTTAGTTTGTCGTTTCTGTTCAAATCGATCATCTTTTACCATACTTTTCGATCATATTAGCTCACCAGAGTTGTTCTGCGCACGCTTCGCTGTTGAAGTAGGTATTTTCCTGCGTTATTTTTAAAGATACATGCCATACAAATTAAGTCAAATTTTACACATTTTCGGTCACCGTGAAATATTGTGTCTTGATATTAACCGACTTTATATTGACCGTCGCGTCGAGGCCGTTGCGAAGACACCTCGTTTGTGTAGATCGGACCTGTTGCACTTCAAAAACATGTCAATATGTATTCTGTTTGTAATAATTTAAGCTTTTTTACCTACTTTAGACACTGAATATTTGTCGTTTTAAAGCTCAGTTTGAAATGTTTTAGTTTGTCGTTTCTGTTCAAATCGATCATCTTTTATCATACTTTTCGATCACATTAGCTCACCGAAGTGGTTCTACGCACGCTGCGCTGTTGAAGTAGGTACTTTCCTCCGTTATTTTAGAAGATACATGCCATACAAAGTTAGTCGAATCTTACACTTTTTCGGTCACCGTGAAATATTTTGTCTTGATATTAACCGACTTTATATTGACCGTCGCGTCGAGGCCGTTGCGTGGCCACCTCGTTTGTGTAGATCGAACCTGTTGCACTTCAAAAACATCGCAATATGGATTCTGTTTGCAATAATTTTAGCGTTTTCGCCTACTTTAGACACTGAATTTTTGTCGTTTTAAAGCTCAGTTTGAAATGTTTTAGTTTGTCGTTTCTGTTCAAATCGATCATCTTTTAGCATACTTTTCGATCATATTAGCTCATTGAAGTGTTTTTGCGCACATTTCGCTGTTCTAGTAGGTACACTTTTGCGATATTTTAAAAGATACATCTTACACAATGTTAGTCGAATTTTACAGTTTTCCAGTCACCGTGAAATAATTTGTCTTGATATTAACCGACTTTATATTGACCGTCGCGTCGAGGCCGTTGCGTAGACACCTCGTTTGTGTAGATGGGACCTATTGCACTTCAAAAACATAGCAATATGGATTGTTTGCTATAATTTTAGCGTTTTTACCTACTTTAGACACTGAATATTTGTCGTTTTAAAGCTCAGTTTGAAATGTTTTAGTTTGTAGTTTCTGTTCAAATCGATTATCTTTTAGCATACTTTTCAATCATATTAGCTCACCGAAGTGGTTCTGCGCACGCTCCGCTTTTGAAGTAGGTACTCTCTGCGTTACTTTAAAAGATACATGCCATACAAAGTTAGTCGAATTTTACACTTTTTCGGTTACCGTGAAATATTTTGTCTTGATATTAACCGACTTTATATTGATCGTCGCGTCGATGCCGTTGCGTAGACACCTCGTTTATGTAGAACGGACCTGTGGCATTTTAAAAACATTGCAGTATGGATTCTGTTTGCAATAATTTTAGCGTTTTCACCTACTTTAGACACTGAATATTTGTCGTTTTAAAGCTCAGTTTGAAATGTTTTAGTTTGTCGTTTCTGTTCAAATCGATCATCTTTTAGCATACTTTTCGACCATATTAGCTTACCAGAGTGGTTCTGCGCACGCTCTTCTGTTGAAGTAAGTACATTCCTGCGTTTTTTTTAAAGATTCATGCCATACAAATTAAGTAAAATTTTACACATTTTCGGTCACCGTGAAATATTGTGTCTTGATATTAACCGACTTTATATTGACCGTTGCGTTGAGGCCGTTGCGTAGACACCTCGTTTGTGTAGATCGGACCTGTTGCACTTCAAAAACATCGCAATATGGATTCTGTTTGCAATAACTTTAGCGTTTTCACCTACTTTAGACACTGAATATTTGTCGTTTTAAAGCTCAGTTTGAAATGTTTAAGTTTGTCGTTTCTGTTCAAATCGATCATCTTTTAGCATACTTTTTAATCACATTAGCTCACCGAAGTGGTTTTGCGCACGCACCGCTGTTGAAGTAGGAACTCTTTTGCGATATTTTTAAAGATACATCCCATACAAAGTTAGTCAAATTTTACACTTTTCCGGTCACCGTGAAATATTTTGTCTTGATATTAACCGACTTAATATTGACCGTCACGTCGAGCCCGTTGCGTAGACACCTCGTTTGTGTAGATCGGACCTGTTGCACTTCAAAAACATCGCAATATGGATTCTGTTTATAATAACTTTAGCGTTTTCACCTACTTTAGACACTGAATATTTGTCGTTTTAAAGTTCAGTTTGAAATGTTTTAGTTTGTCGTTTCTGTTCAAATCGATCATCTTTTATCATACTTTTCGATCACATTAGCTCACTGGAGTGGTTTTACGCACGCTCCGCTGTTGAAGTAGGTACTTTCCTCCGTTATTTTAAAAGATACATGCCATACAAAGTTAGTCGAATCTTACACTTTTTCGGTCACCGTGAAATATTTTGTCTTGATATTAACCGACTTTATATTGACCGTTGCGTCGAGGCCGTTGCGTAGACACCTCGTTTGTGTAGATCGAACCTGTTGCACTTCAAAAACATCGCAATATGGATTCTGTTTATAATAACTTTAGCGTTTTCACCTACTTTAGACACTGAATATTTGTCGTTTTAAAGCTCAGTTTGAAATGTTTTAGTTTGTCGTTTCTGTTCAAATCGATCATCTTTTAGCATACTTTTTAATCACATTAGCTCACCGAAGTGGTTTTGCGCACGCACCGCTGTTGAAGTAGGAACTCTTTTGCGATATTTTTAAAGATACATCCCATACAAAGTTAGTCAAATTTTACACTTTTCCGGTCACCGTGAAATATTTTGTCTTGATATTAACCGACTTTATATTGACCGTCGCGTCGAGGCCGTTGCGTAGACACCTCGTTTGTGTAGATCAGACCTGTTGCACTTCAAAAACATCGCAATATGGATTCTGTTTATAATAACTTTAGCGTTTTCACCTACTTTAGACACTGAATATTTGTCGTTTTAAAGCTCAGTCTGAAATGTTTTAGTTTGTCGTTTCTGTTCAAATCGATCATCTTTTAGCATACTTTTCGATCATATTAGCTCACCGGAGTGGTTCTACGCACGCTCCGCTGTTGAAGTAGGTACTTTCCTCCGTTATTTTAAAAAATATATGCCATACAAATTAAGTCGAATCTTACACTTTTTCGGTCACCGTGAAATATTTTGTCTTGATATTAACCGACTTTATATTGACCGTCGCGTCGAGGCCGTTGCGTAGACACCTCGTTTGTGTAGATCGGACCTGTTGCACTTCAATAACATCGCAATATGTATTCTGTTTGTAATAATTTTAGCTTTTTTACCTACTTTAGACACTGAATATTTGTCGTTTTAAAGCTCAGTTTGAAATGTTTTAGTTTGTCGTTTCTGTTCAAATCGATCATCTTTTACCATACTTTTCGATCATACTAGCTCACGAGAGTGTTTGTGCGCACGTGTCGCTGTTGAAGTAGGTACTCTTTTGCGATATTTTAAAAGATACATGCCATACAAATTTAGTCGAATCTTACACTTTTTCGGTCACCGTGAAATATTTTGTCTTGATATTAACCGACTTTATATTGACCGTCGCGTCGAGCCCGTTGCGTAGACACCTCGTTTGTGTAGATCGGACCTGTTGCACTTCAATAACATCGCAATATGTATTCTGTTTGTAATAATTTTAGCTTTTTTACCTACTTTAGACACTGAATATTTGTCGTTTTAAAGCTCAGTTTGAAATGTTTTAGTTTGTCGTTTCTGTTCAAATCGATCATCTTTTAGCATACTTTTTAATCACATTAGCTCACCGAAGTGGTTTTGCGCACGCACCGCTGTTGAAGTAGGAACTCTTTTGCGATATTTTTAAAGATACATCCCATACAAAGTTAGTCAAATTTTACACTTTTCCGGACACCGTGAAATATTTTGTCTTGATATTAACCGACTTTATATTGACCGTCGCGTCAAGGCCGTTGCGTAGACACCTCGTTTGTGTAGATCAGACCTGTTGCACTTCAAAAACATCGCAATATGGATTCTGTTTATAATAACTTTAGCGTTTTCACCTACTTTAGACACTGAATATTTGTCGTTTTAAAGCTCAGTCTGAAATGTTTTAGTTTGTCGTTTCTGTTCAAATCGATCATCTTTTAGCATACTTTTCGATCATATTAGCTCACCGGAGTGGTTCTACGCACGCTCCGCTGTTGAAGTAGGTTCTTTCCTCCGTTATTTTAAAAAATATATGCCATACAAATTTAGTCGAATCTTACACTTTTTCGGTCACCGTGAAATATTTTGTCTTGATATTAACCGACTTTATATTGACCGTCGCGTCGAGGCCGTTGCGTAGACACCTCGTTTGTGTAGATCGGACCTGTTGCACTTCAATAACATCGCAATATGTATTCTGTTTGTAATAATTTTAGCTTTTTTACCTACTTTAGACACTGAATATTTGTCGTTTTAAAGCTCAGTTTGAAATGTTTTAGTTTGTCGTTTCTGTTCAAATCGATCATCTTTTACCATACTTTTCGATCATACTAGCTCACGAGAGTGTTTGTGCGCACGTGTCGCTGTTGAAGTAGGTACTCTTTTGCGATATTTTAAAAGATACATGCCATACAAATTTAGTCGAATCTTACACTTTTTCGGTCACCGTGAAATATTTTGTCTTGATATTAACCGACTTTATATTGACCGTCGCGTCGAGGCCGTTGCGTAGACACCTCGTTTGTGTAGATCGGACCTGTTGCACTTCAATAACATCGCAATATGTATTCTGTTTGTAATAATTTTAGCTTTTTTACCTACTTTAGACACTGAATATTTGTCGTTTTAAAGCTCAGTTTGAAATGTTTTAGTTTGTCGTTTCTGTTCAAATCGATCATCTTTTAGCATACTTTTTAATCACATTAGCTCACCGAAGTGGTTTTGCGCACGCACCGCTGTTGAAAAAGGAACTTTTTTGCGATATTTTTAAAGATACATCCCATACAAAGTTAGTCAAATTTTACACTTTTCCGGTCACCGTGAAATATTTTGTCTTGATATTAACCGACTTTATATTGACCGTCGCGTCGAGGCCGTTGCGTAGACACCTCGTTTGTGTAGATCGGACCTATTGCACTTCAAAAACATCGCAATATGGATTTTGTTTGCAATAACTTTAGCGTTTTCACCTACTTTAGACACTGAATATTTGTCGTTTTAAAGCTCAGTTTGAAATGTTTTAGTTTGTCGTTTCTGTTCAAATCGATCATCTTTTATCATACTTTTCGATCACATTAGCTCACCGGAGTGGTTCTACGCACGCTCCGCTGTTGAAGTAGGTACTTTCCTCCGTTATTTTAGAAGATACATGCCATACAAAGTTAGTCGAATCTTACACTTTTTCGGTCACCGTGAAATATTTTGTCTTGATATTAACCGACTTTATATTGACCGTCGCGTCGAGGCCGTTGCGTGGCCACCTCGTTTGTGTAGATCGAACCTGTTGCACATCAAAAAAATCGCAATATGGATTCTGTTTGCAATAATTTTAGCGTTTTCACCTACTTTAGACACTGAATATTTGTCGTTTTAAAGCTCAGTTTGAAATGTTTTAGTTTGTCGTTTCTGTTCAAATCGATCATCTTTTATCATACTTTTTGATCATATTAGCTCACCAGAGTGGTTCTGCGCACGCTCCGCTGTTGAAGTAAGTACATTCCTGCGATATGTTTAAAGATACATGCCATAAAAATTAAGTAAAATTTTACACATTTTCGGTCACCGTGAAATATTGTGTCTTGATATTAACCGACTTTATATTGACCGTCGCGTCGAGGCCGTTGCGTAGACACCTCGTTTGTATAGATCGGACCTGTTGCACTTCAAAAACATCGCAATATGGATTCTGTTTATAATAACTTTAGCGTTTTTACCTACTTTAGACACTGAATATTTGTCGTTTTAAAGCTCAGTTTGAAATGTTTTAGTTTGTCGTTTCTGTTGAAATCGATCATCTTTTAGCATACTTTTTAATCACATTAGCTCACCTAAGTGGTTCTGCGTGCGTTTCGCTGTTGAAGTAGGTACTTTCCTCCGTTATTTTAGAAGATACATGCCATACAAAGTTAGTCAAATTTTACACTTTTCCGGTCACCGTGAAATATTTTGTCTTGATATTAACCGACTTTATATTGACCGTCGCGTCGAGCCCGTTGCGTAGACACCTCGTTTGTATAGATCGGACCTGTTGCACTTCAAAAACATCGCAATATGGATTTTGTTTGCAATAACTTTAGCGTTTTCACCTACTTTAGACACTGAATATTTGTCGTTTTAAAGCTCAGTTTGAAATGTTTTAGTTTGTCGTTTCTGTTCAAATCGATCATCTTTTATCATTCTTTTCGATCTTATTAGCTCACCGGAGTGGTTCTACGCACGCTTCGCTGTTGAAGTAGGTACTTTCCTCCGTTATTTTAAAAGATACATGCCATACAAAGTTAGTCGAATCTTACACTTTTTCGGTCACCGTGAAATATTTTGTCTTGATATTAACCGACTTTATATTGACCGTCGCGTCGAGGCCGTTGCGAAGACACCTCGTTTGTGTAGATCGGACCTGTTGCACTTCAAAAACATGTCAATATGTATTCTGTTTGTAATAATTTAAGCTTTTTTACCTACTTTAGACACTGAATATTTGTCGTTTTAAAGCTCAGTTTGAAATGTTTTAGTTTGTCGTTTCTGTTCAAATCGATCATCTTTTAGCATACTTTTCGATCATATTAGCTCACCGGAGTGGTTCTACGCACGCTCCGCTGTTGAAGTAGGTTCTTTCCTACGTTATTTTAAAAAATATATGCCATACAAAGTTAGTCGAATCTTACACTTTTTCGGTCACCGTGAAATATTTTGTCTTGATATTAACCGACTTTATATTGACCGTCGCGTCGAGGCCGTTGCGAAGACACCTCGTTTGTGTAGATCGGACCTGTTGCACTTCAAAAACATGTCAATATGTATTCTGTTTGTAATAATTTAAGCTTTTTTACCTACTTTAGACACTGAATATTTGTCGTTTTAAAGCTCAGTTTGAAATGTTTTAGTTTGTCGTTTCTGTTCAAATCGATCATCTTTTATCATACTTTTCGATCACATTAGCTCACCGGAGTGGTTCTACGCACGCTCCGCTGTTGAAGTAGGTACTTTCCTCCGTTATTTAAGAAGATACATGCCATACGAAGTTAGTCGAATCTTACACTTTTTCGGTCACCGTGAAATATTTTGTCTTGATATTAACCGACTTTATATTGACCGTCGCGTCGAGGCCGTTGCGTGGCCACCTCGTTTGTGTAGATCGAACCTGTTGCACTTCAAAAATCTCGCAATATGGATTCTGTTTGCAATAATTTTAGCGTTTTCACCTACTTTAGGCACTGAATATTTGTCTTTTAAAATTCAGTTTGAAATGTTTTAGTTTGTCGTTTCTGTTCAAATCGATCATCTTTTATCATACTTTTCGATCATATTAGCTCACCGGAGTTGTTCTACGCACGCTCCGCTGTTGAAGTAGGTACTTTCCTCCGTTATTTTAAAAGATGCATGCCATACAAAGTTAGTAGAATCTTACACTTTTTCGGTCACCGTGAAATATTTTGTCTTGATATTAACCGACTTTATATTGACCGTCGCGTCGAGGCCGTTGCGTGGCCACCTCGTTTGTGTAGATCGAACCTGTTGCACTTCAAAAATCTCGCAATATGGATTCTGTTTGCAATAATTTTAGCGTTTTCACCTACTTTAGGCACTGAATATTTGTCTTTTTAAATTCAGTTTGAAATGTTTTAGTTTGTCGTTTCTGTTCAAATCGATCATCTTTTAGCATACTTTTCGATCATATTAGCTTACCAGAGTGGTTCTGCGCACGCTCCTCTGTTGAAGTAAGTACATTCCTGCGTTTTTTTTTAAGATTCATGCCATACAAATTAAGTAAAATTTTACACATTTTCGGTCACCGTGAAATATTGTGTCTTGATATTAACCGACTTTATATTGACCGTCGCGTCGAGGCCGTTGCAAAGACACCTCGTTTGTGTAGATCGGACCTGTTGCACTTCAATAACATCGCAATATGTATTCTGTTTGTAATAATTTTAGCTTTTTTACCTACTTTAGACACTGAATATTTGTCGTTTTAAAGCTCAGATTGAAATGTTTTAGTTTGTCGTTTCTCTTCAAATCGATCATCTTTTAGCATACTTTTCGATAACATTAGCTCACCGGAGTGGTTCTGCGCACGCTCCGCTGTTGAAGTAGGTATTTTCCTGCGTTATTTTTAAAGATACATGCCATACAAATTAAGTTAAATTTTACACATTTTCGGTCACCGTGAAATATTTTGTCTTGATATTAACCGACTTTATATTGACCGTCGCGTCGAGGCCGTTGCGTAGACACCTCGTTTGTGTAGATCGAACCTGTTGCACTTCAAAAACATCGCAATATGGATTCTGTTTATAATGACTTTAGCGTTTTCACCTACTTTAGACACTGAATATTTGTCGTTTTAAAGCTCAGTATGAAATGTTTTAGTTTGTCGTTTCTGTTCAAATCGATCATCTTTTAGCATACTTTTCGATCATATTAGCTCAACGGAGTGGTTCTACGCACGCTCCGCTGTTGAAGTAGGTTCTTTCCTCCGTTATTTTAAAAAATATATGCCATACAAAGTTAGTCGAATCTTACACTTTTTCGGTCACCGTGAAATATTTTGTCTTGATATTAACCGACTTTATATTGACCGTCGCGTCGAGGCCGTTGCGAAGACACCTCGTTTGTGTAGATCGGACCTGTTGCACTTCAAAAACATGTCAATATGTATTCTGTTTGTAATAATTTAAGCTTTTTTACCAACTTTAGACACTGAATATTTGTCGTTTTAAAGCTCAGTTTGAAATGTTTTAGTTTGTCGTTTCTGTTCAAATCGATCATCTTTTATCATACTTTTCGATCACATTAGCTCACCGGAGTGGTTCTACGCACGCTCCGCTGTTGAAGTAGGTACTTTTCTCCGTTATTTAAGAAGATACATGCCATACGAAGTTAGTCGAATCTTACACTTTTTCGGTCACCGTGAAATATTTTGTCTTGATATTAACCGACTTTATATTGACCGTCGCGTCGAGGCCGTTGCGTAGATACCTCGTTTGTGTTGATCAGACCTGTTGCACTTCAAAAACATCGCAATATGGATTCTGTTTATAATAACTTTAGCGTTTTCACCTACTTTAGACACTGAATATTTGTCGTTTTAAAGCTCAGTTTGAAATGTTTTAGTTTGTCGTTTCTGTTCAAATCGATCATCTTTTAGCATACTTTTCGATCATATTAGCTCACCAGAGTGGTTCTGCGCACGCTCCGCTGTTGAAGTAAGTACATTCCTGCGATATGTTTAAAGATACATGCCATAAAAATTAAGTAAAATTTTACACATTTTCGGTCACCGTGAAATATTGTGTCTTGATATTAACCGACTTTATAGTGACCGTCGCGTCGAGGCCGTTGCGTAGATACCTCGTTTGTGTAGATCAGACCTGTTGCACTTAAAAAACATCGCAATATGGATTCTGTTTATAATAACTTTAGCGTTTTCACCTACTTTAGACACTGAATATTTGTCGTTTTAAAGCTCAGTTTGAAATGTTTTAGTTTGTCGTTTCTGTTCAAATCGATCATCTTTTAGCATACTTTTCGATCATATTAGCTCACCGGAGTGGTTCTACGCACGCTCCGCTGTTGAAGTAGGTTCTTTCCTCCGTTATTTTAAAAAATATATGCCATACAAATTTAGTCGAATCTTACACTTTTTCGGTCACCGTGAAATATTTTGTCTTGATATTAACCGACTTTATATTGACCGTCGCGTCGAGGCCGTTGCGTAGACACCTCGTTTGTGTAGATCGGACCTGTTGCACTTCAAAAACATGTCAATATGTATTCTGTTTGTAATAATTTAAGCTTTTTTACCTACTTTAGACACTGAATATTTGTCGTTTTAAAGCTCAGTTTGAAATGTTTTAGTTTGTCGTTTCTGTTCAAATCGATCATCTTTTACCATACTTTTCGATCATATTAGCTCACCAGAGTTGTTCTGCGCACGCTCCGCTGTTGAAGTAGGTATTTTCCTGCGTTATTTTAAAAGATACATGCCATACAAAGTTAGTCGAATCTTACACTTTTTCGGTCATCGTGAAATATTTTGTCTTGATATTAACCGACTTTATATTGACCGTTGCGTTGAGGCCGTTGCGTAGACACCTCGTTTGTGTAGATCGAACTTGTTTCACTTCAAAAACATCGCAATATGGATTCTGTTTGCAATAACTTAAGCGTTTTCACCTACTTTAGACACTGAATATTTGTCGTTTTAAAGCTCAGTTTGAAATGTTTTAGTTTGTCGTTTCTGTTCAAATCGATCATCTTTTAGCATATTTTTTAATCACATTAGCTCACCGAAGTGGTTTTGCGCACGCAACGCTGTTGAAGTAGGAACTCTTTTGCGATATTTTTAAAGATACATCCCATACAAAGTTAGTCAAATTTTACACTTTTCCGGTCACCGTGAAATATTTTGTCTTGATATTAACCGACTTTATATTGACCGTCGCGTCGAGCCCGTTGCGTAGACACCTCGTTTGTATAGATCGGACCTGTTGCACTTCAAAAACATCGCAATATGGATTTTGTTTGCAATAACTTTAGCGTTTTTACCTACTTTAGACACTGAATATTTGTCGTTTTAAAGCTCAGTTTGAAATGTTTTAGTTTGTCGTTTCTGTTCAAATCGATCATCTTTTATCATACTTTTCGATCACATTAGCTCACCGGAGTGGTTCTACGCACGCTCCGCTGTTGAAGTAGGTACTTTCCTCCGTTATTTTAGAAGATACATGCCATACAAAGTTAGTCGAATCTTACACTTTTTCGGTCACCGTGAAATATTTTGTCTTGATATTAACCGACTTTATATTGACCGTCGCGTCGAGGCCGTTGCGTGGCCACCTCGTTTGTGTAGATCGAACCTGTTGCACTTCAAAAAAATCGCAATATGGATTCTGTTTGCAATAATTTTAGCGTTTTCACCTACTTTAGACACTGAATATTTGTCGTTTTAAAGCTCAGTTTGAAATGTTTTAGTTTGTCGTTTCTGTTCAAATCGATCATCTTTTATCATACTTTTTGATCATATTAGCTCACCAGAGTGGTTCTGCGCACGCTCCGCTGTTGAAGTAAGTACATTCCTGCGATATGTTTAAAGATACATGCCATAAAAATTAAGTAAAATTTTACACATTTTCGGTCACCGTGAAATATTGTGTCTTGATATTAACCGACTTTATATTGACCGTCGCGTCAAGGCCGTTGCGTAGACACCTCGTTTGTGTAGATCAGACCTGTTGCACTTCAAAAACATCGCAATAGGGATTCTGTTTATAATAACTTTAGCGTTTTCACCTACTTTAGACACTGAATATTTGTCGTTTTAAAGCTCAGTTTGAAATGTTTTAGTTTGTCGTTTCTGTTCAAATCGATCATCTTTTACCATACTTTTCGATCATATTAGCTCATTAGAGTTGTTCTGCGCACGCTCCGCTGTTGAAGTAGATATTTTCTTGCGTTATTTTAAAAGATACATGCCATACAAAGTTAGTCGAATCTTACACTTTTTCGGTCACCGTGAAATATTTTGTCTTGATATTAACCGACTTTATATTGACCGTCGCGTCGAGCCCGTTGCGTAGACACCTCGTTTGTGTAGATCGGACCTGTTGCACTTCAAAAACATCGCAATATGGATTCTGTTTGCAATAACTTTAGCGTTTTACCTACTTTAGACACTGAATATTTGTCGTTTTAAAGCTCAGTTTGAACTATTTTAGTTTGTCGTTTCTGTTCAAATCGATCATCTTTTATCATACTTTTCGATCACATTAGCTCACTGGAGTGGTTCTACGCACGCTCCGCTGTTGAAGTAGGTACTTTCCTCCGTTATTTTAAAAGATACATGCCATACAAAATTAGTCGAATCTTACACTTTTTCGGTCACCGTGAAATACTTTGTCTTGATATTAACCGACTTTATATTGACTGTCGCGTCGAGGCCGTTGCGTAGACACCTAGTTTGTGTAGATCGGACCTGTTGCACTTCAAAATTATTGCAATATGGATTCTGTTTGCAATAATTTTAGCGTTTTTACCTACTTTAGACACTGAATATTTGTCGTTTTAAAGCTCAGTTTGAAATGTTTTAGTTTGTCGTTTCTGTTCAAATCGATCATCTTTTATCATACTTTTCGATCACATTAGCTCACTGGAGTGGTTCTACGCACGCTCCGCTGTTGAAGTAGGTACTTTCCTCCGTTATTTTAAAAGATACATGCCATACAAAATTAGTCGAATCTTACACTTTTTCGGTCACCGTGAAATATTTTGTCTTGATATTAACCGACTTTATATTGACCGTCGCGTCGAGGCCGTTGCGTGGCCACCTCGTTTGTGTAGATCGAACCTGTTGCACTTCAAAAACATCGCAATATGGATTCTGTTTGCAATAATTTTAGCGTTTTTGCCTACTTTAGACACTGAATATTTGTCGTTTTAAAGCTCAGTTTGAAATGTTTTAGTTTGTCGTTTCTGTTCAAATCGATCATCTTTTAGCATACTTTTCGATCATATTAGCTCATTGAAGTGTTTTTGCGCACATTTCGCTGTTCTAGTAGGTACTCTTTTGCGATATTTTAAAAGATACATCTTACACAATATTAGTCGAATTTTACAGTTTTCCAGTCACCGTGAAATAATTTGTCTTGATATTAACCGACTTTATATTGACCGTCGCGTCTAGGCCGTTGCGTAGACACCTCGTTTGTGTAGATCGGACCTATTGCACTTCAAAAACATAGCAATATGGATTGTTTGCTATAATTTTAGCGTTTTTACCTACTTAAGACACTGAATATTTGTCGTTTTAAAGCTCAGTTTGAAATGTTTTAGTTTGTAGTTTCTGTTCAAATCGATCATCTTTTAGCATACTTTTCAATCATATTAGCTCACCGAAGTGGTTCTGCGCACGCTTTGCTTTTGAAGTAGGTACTCTCTGCGTTATTTTAAAAGATACATGCCATACAAAGTTAGTCGAATTTCACACTTTTTCGGTTACCGTGAAATATTTTGTCTTGCTAGTAACCGACTTTATATTGATCGTCGCGTCGATGCCGTTGCGTAGACACCTCGTTTATGTAAAACGGACCTGTGGCATTTTAAAAACATTGCAGTATGGATTCTGTTTGCAATAATTTTAGCGTTTTCACCTACTTTAGACACTGAATATTTGTAGTTTTGAAGCTCAGTTTGAAATGTTTTAGTTTGTCGTTTCTGTTTAAATCGATCATCGTTAAGCATACTTTTTGATCACATTAGCTCACCGAAGTGGTTTTGCGCACGCACCGCTGTTGAAGTAGAAACTCTTTTGCGATATTTTTAAAGATACATCCCATACAAAGTTAGTCAAATTTTACACTTTTCCGGTCACCGTGAAATATTTTGTCTTGATATTAACCGACTTAATATTGACCGTCACGTCGAGCCCGTTGCGTAGACACCTCGTTTGTGTAGATCAGACCTGTTGCACTTCAAAAACATCGCAATATGGATTCTGTTTATAATAACTTTAGCGTTTTCACCTAGTTTAGACACTGAATATTTGTCGTTTTAAAGCTCAGTTTGAAATGTTTTAGTTTGTCGTTTCTGTTCAAATCGATTATCTTTTATCATACTTTTCGATCACATTAGCTCACTGGAGTGGTTTTACGCACGCTCCGCTGTTGAAGTAGGTACTTTCCTCCGTTATTTTAAAAGATACATGCCATACAAAGTTAGTCGAATCTTACACTTTTTCGGTCACCGTGAAATATTTTGTCTTAATATTAACCGACTTTATATTGACCGTCGCGTCGAGCCCGTTGCGTAGACACCTCGTTTGTGTAGATCGGACCTGTTGCACTTCAAAAACATTGCAATATGGATTCTGTTTGCAATAACTTTAGCGTTTTCACCTACTTAAGACACTGAATATTTGTCGTTTTAAAGCTCAGTTTGAAATGTTTTAGTTTGTTGCTTCTGTTCAAATCGATCATCTTTTAGCATACTTTTTGATCACATTAGCTCACCGAAGTGGTTTTGCGCACGCACCGCTGTTGAAGTAGGAACTCTTTTGCGATATTTTTAAAGATACATCCCATACAAAGTTAGTCAAATTTTACACTTTTCCGGTCACCGTGAAATATTTTGTCTTGATATTAACCGACTTTATATTGACCGTCGCGTCGAGCCCGTTGCGTAGACACCTCGTTTGTATAGATCGGACCTGTTGCACTTCAAAAACATCGCAATATGGATTTTGTTTGCAATAACTTAAGCGTTTTCACCTACTTTAGACACTGAATATTTTTCGTTTTAAAGCTCAGTTTGAAATGTTTTAGTTTGTCTTTTCTGTTCAAATCGATCATCTTTTATCATACTTTTCGATCACATTAGCTCACCAGAGTGGTTCTACGCACGCTCCACTGTTGAAATAGGTACTTTCCTCCGTTATTTTAGAAGATACATGCCATACAAAGTTAATCGAATCTTACACTTTTTCGGTCACCGTGAAATATTTTGTCTTGATATTAACCGACTTTATATTGACCGTTGCGTTGAGGCCGTTGCGTAGACACCTCGTTTGTGTAGATCGAACTTGTTTCACTTCAAAAACATCGCAATATGTATTCTGTTTGCAATAACTTTAGCGTTTTCACCTACTTTAGACACTGAATATTTGTCGTTTTAAAGCTCAGTTTGAAATGTTTTAGTTTGTCGTTTCTGTTCAAATCGATCATCTTTTAGCATACTTTTTAATCACATTAGCTCACCGAAGTGGTTTTGCGCACGCACCGCTGTTGAAGTAGGAACTCTTTTGCGATATTTTTAAAGATACATCCCATACAAAGTTAGACAAATTTTACACTTTTCCGGTCACCGTGAAATATTTTGTTTTGATATTAACCGACTTTATATTGACCGTCGCGGCGAGCCCGTTGCGTAAACACCTCGTTTGTATAGATCGGACCTGTTGCACTTCAAAAACATCGCAATATGGATTTTGTTTGCAATAACTTTAGCGTTTTCACCTACTTTAGACACTGAATATTTGTCGTTTTAAAGCTCAGTTTGAAATGTTTTAGTTTGTCGTTTCTGTTCAAATCGATCATCTTTTACCATACTTTTCGATCATATTAGCTCACCAGAGTTGTTCTGCGCACGCTCCGCTGTTGAAGTAGGAACTCTTTTGCGATATTTTTAAAGATACATGCCATACAAAGTTAGTCGAATCTTACACTTTTTCGGTCACCGTGAAATATTTTGTCTTGATATTAACCGACTTTATATTGACCGTCGCGTCGAGGCCGTTGCGAAGACACCTCGTTTGTGTAGATCGGACCTGTTGCACTTCAAAAACATGTCAATATGTATTCTGTTTGTAATAATTTAAGCTTTTTTACCTACTTTAGACACTGAATATTTGTCGTTTTAAAGCTCAGTTTGAAATGTTTTAGTTTGTCGTTTCTGTTCAAATCGATCATCTTTTATCATACTTTTTGATCATATTAGCTCACCAGAGTGGTTCTGCGCACGCTCCGCTGTTGAAGTAAGTACATTCCTGCGATATGTTTAAAGACACATGCCATAAAAATTAAGTAAAATTTTACACATTTTCGGTCACCGTGAAATATTGTGTCTTGATATTAACCGACTTTATATTGACCGTCGCGTCGAGGCCGTTGCGTAGACACCTCGTTTGTGTAGATCAGACCTGTTGCACTTCAAAAACATCGCAATATGGATTCTGTTTATAATAACTTTAGCGTTTTCACCTACTTTAGACACTGAATATTTGTCGTTTTAAAGCTCAGTTTGAAATGTTTTAGTTTGTCGTTTCTGTTCAAATCGATCATCTTTTACCATACTTTTCGATCATATTAGCTCACCAGAGTTGTTCTGCGCACGCTCCGCTGTTGAAGTAGGAACTCTTTTGCGATATTTTTAAAGATACATGCCATACAAAGTTAGTCGAATCTTACACTTTTTCGGTCACCGTGAAATATTTTGTCTTGATATTAACCGACTTTATATTGACCGTCGCGTCGAGGCCGTTGCGAAGACACCTCGTTTGTGTAGATCGGACCTGTTGCACTTCAAAAACATGTCAATATGTATTCTGTTTGTAATAATTTAAGCTTTTTTACCTACTTTAGACACTGAATATTTGTCGTTTTAAAGCTCAGTTTGAAATGTTTTAGTTTGTCGTTTCTGTTCAAATCGATCATCTTTTAGCATACTTTTCAATCATATTAGCTCACCGAAGTGGTTCTGCGCACGCTCTGCTTTTGAAGTAGGTACTCTCTGCGTTATTTTAAAAGATACATGCCATACAAAGTTAGTCGAATCTTACACTTTTTCGGTCACCGTGAAATATTTTGTCTTGATATTAACCGACTTTATATTGACCGTTGCGTTGAGGCCGTTGCGTAGACACCTCGTTTGTGTAGATCGAACTTGTTTCACTTCAAAAACATCGCAATATGGATTCTGTTTGCTTTAACTTTAGCGTTTTCACCTACTTTAGACACTGAATATTTGTCGTTTTAAAGCTCAGTTTGAAATGTTTTAGTTTGTCGTTTCTGTTCAAATCGATCATCTTTTAGCATACTTTTTAATCACATTAGCTCACCGAAGTGGTTTTGCGCACGCACCGCTGTTGAAGTAGGAACTCTTTTGCGATATTTTTAAAGATACATCCCATACAAAGTTAGTCAAATTTTACACTTTTCCGGTCACCGTGAAATATTTTGTCTTGATATTAACCGACTTAATATTGACCGTCGCGTCGAGCCCGTTGCGTAGACACCTCGTTTGTATAGATCGGACCTGTTGCACTTCAAAAACATCGCAATATGGATTTTGTTTGCAATAACTTTAGCGTTTTCACCTACTTTAGACACTGAATATTTGTCGTTTTAAAGCTCAGTTTGAAATGTTTTAGTTTGTCGTTTCTGTTCAAATCGATCATCTTTTATCATACTTTTCGATCACATTAGCTCACCGGAGTGGTTCTACGCACGCTCCGCTGTTGAAGTAGGTACTTTCCTCCGTTATTTTAGAAGATACATGCCATACAAAGTTAGTCGAATCTTACACTTTTTCGGTCACCGTGAAATATTTTGTCTTGATATTAACCGACTTTATATTGACCGTCGCGTCGAGGCCGTTGCGTGGCCACCTCGTTTGTGTAGATCGAACCTGTTGCATTTCAAAAAAATCGCAATATGGATTCTGTTTGCAATAATTTTAGCGTTTTCACCTACTTTAGACACTGAATATTTGTCGTTTTAAAGCTCAGTTTGAAATGTTTTAGTTTGTCGTTTCTGTTCAAATCGATCATCTTTTATCATACTTTTTGATCATATTAGCTCACCAGAGTGGTTTTGCGCACGCTCCGCTGTTGAAGTAAGTACATTCCTGCGATATGTTTAAAGATACATGCCATAAAAATTAAGTAAAATTTTACACATTTTCGGTCACCGTGAAATATTGTGTCTTGATATTAACCGACTTTATATTGACCGTCGCGTCGAGGCCGTTGCGTAGACACCTCGTTTGTGTAGATCAGACCTGTTGCACTTCAAAAACATCGCAATATGGATTCTGTTTATAATTACTTTAGCGTTTTCACCTACTTTAGACACTGAATATTTGTCGTTTTAAAGCTCAGTTTGAAATGTTTTAGTTTGTCGTTTCTGTTCAAATCGATCATCTTTTACCATACTTTTCGATCATATTAGCTCACCAGAGTTGTTCTGCGCACGCTCCGCTGTTGAAGTAGATATTTTCTTGCGTTATTTTAAAAGATACATGCCATACAAAGTTAGTCGAATCTTACACTTTTTCGGTCACCGTGAAATATTTTGTCTTGATATTAACCGACTTTATATTGACCGTCGCGTCGAGGCCGTTGCGAAGACACCTCGTTTGTGTAGATCGGACCTGTTGCACTTCAAAAACATGTCAATATGTATTCTGTTTGTAATAATTTTAGCTTTTTTACCTACTTTAGACACTGAATATTTGTCGTTTTAAAGCTCAGTTTGAAATGTTTTAGTTTGTCGTTTCTGTTCAAATCGATCATCTTTTATCATACTTTTCGATCACATTAGCTCACCGAAGTGGTTCTTCTCACGCTTCGCTGTTGAAGTAGGTACTTTCCTCTGTTATTTTAGAAGATACATGCCATACAAAGTTAGTCGAATCTTACACTTTTTCGGTGACCGTGAAATATTTTGTCTTGATATTAACCGACTTTATATTGACCGTCGCGTCGAGGCCGTTGCGAAGACACCTCGTTTGTGTAGATCGAACCTGTTGCACTTCAAAAACATCGCAATATGGATTCTGTTTGCAATAATTTTAGCGTTTTCGCCTACTTTAGACACTGAATATTTGTCGTTTTAAAGCTCAGTTTGAAATGTTTTAGTTTGTCGTTTCTGTTCAAATCGATCATCTTTTAGCATACTTTTCGATCATATTAGCTCATTGAAGTGTTTTTGCGCACATTTCGCTGTTCTAGTAGGTACTCTTTTGCGATATTTTAAAAGATACATCTTACACAATATTAGTCGAATTTTACAGTTTTCCAGTCACCGTGAAATAATTTGTCTTGATATTAACCGACTTTATATTGACCGTCGCGTCTAGGCCGTTGCGTAGACACCTCGTTTGTGTAGATCGGACCTATTGCACTTCAAAAACATAGCAATATGGATTGTTTGCTATAATTTTAGCGTTTTTACCTACTTAAGACACTGAATATTTGTCGTTTTAAAGCTCAGTTTGAAATGTTTTAGTTTGTAGTTTCTGTTCAAATCGATCATCTTTTAGCATACTTTTCAATCATATTAGCTCACCGAAGTGGTTCTGCGCACGCTCTGCTTTTGAAGTAGGTACTCTCTGCGTTATTTTAAAAGATACATGCCATACAAAGTTAGTCGAATTTCACACTTTTTCGGTTACCGTGAAATATTTTGTCTTGCTAGTAACCGACTTTATATTGATCGTCGCGTCGATGCCGTTGCGTAGACACCTCGTTTATGTAGAACGGACCTGTGGCATTTTAAAAACATTGCAGTATGGATTCTGTTTGCAATAATTTTAGCGTTTTCACCTACTTTAGACACTGAATATTTGTAGTTTTGAAGCTCAGTTTGAAATGTTTTAGTTTGTCGTTTCTGTTCAAATCGATCATCGTTAAGCATACTTTTTGATCACATTAGCTCACCGAAGTGGTTTTGCGCACGCACCGCTGTTGAAGTAGAAACTCTTTTGCGATATTTTTAAAGATACATCCCATACAAAGTTAGTCAAATTTTACACTTTTCCGGTCACCGTGAAATATTTTGTCTTGATATTAACCGACTTAATATTGACCGTCACGTCGAGCCCGTTGCGTAGACACCTCGTTTGTGTAGATCAGACCTGTTGCACTTCAAAAACATCGCAATATGGATTCTGTTTATAATATCTTTAGCGTTTTCACCTACTTTAGACACTGAATATTTGTCGTTTTAAAGCTCAGTTTGAAATGTTTTAGTTTGTCGTTTCTGTTCAAATCGATCATCTTTTATCATACTTTTCGATCACATTAGCTCACTGGAGTGGTTTTACGCACGCTCCGCTGTTGAAGTAGGTACTTTCCTCCGTTATTTTAAAAGATACATGCCATACAAAGTTAGTCGAATCTTACACTTTTTCGGTCACCGTGAAATATTTTGTCTTGATATTAACCGACTTTATATTGACCGTCGCGTCGAGGCCGTTGCGTGGCCACCTCGTTTGTGTAGATCGAACCTGTTGCACTTCAAAAAAATCGCAATATGGATTCTGTTTGCAATAATTTTAGCGTTTTCACCTACTTTAGACACTGAATATTTGTCGTTTTAAAGCTCAGTTTGAAATGTTTTAGTTTGTCGTTTCTGTTCAAATCGATCATCTTTTATCATACTTTTTGATCATATTAGCTCACCAGAGTGGTTCTGCGCACGCTCCGCTGTTGAAGTAAGTACATTCCTGCGATATGTTTAAAGATACATGCCATAAAAATTAAGTAAAATTTTACACATTTTCGGTCACCGTGAAATATTGTGTCTTGATATTAACCGACTTTATATTGACCGTCGCGTCGAGGCCGTTGCGTAGACACCTCGTTTGTGTAGATCAGACCTGTTGCACTTCAAAAACATCGCAATATGGATTCTGTTTATAATAACTTTAGCGTTTTCACCTACTTAAGACACTGAATATTTGTCGTTTTAAAGCTCAGTTTGAAATGTTTTAGTTTGTCGTTTCTGTTCAAATCGATCATCTTTAAGCATACTTTTCGATCATATTAGCTCACCAGAGTTGTTCTGCGCACGCTCCGCTGTTGAAGTAGGAACTCTTTTGCGATATTTTTAAAGATACATGCCATACAAAGTTAGTCGAATCTTACACTTTTTCGGTCACCGTGAAATATTTTGTCTTGATATTAACCGACTTTATATTGACCGTCGCGTCGAGGCCGTTGCGAAGACACCTCGTTTGTGTAGATCGGACCTGTTGCACTTCAAAAACATGTCAATATGTATTCTGTTTGTAATAATTTAAGCTTTTTTACCTACTTTAGACACTGAATATTTGTCGTTTTAAAGCTCAGTTTGAAATGTTTTAGTTTGTCGTTTCTGTTCAAATCGATCATCTTTTACCATACTTTTCGATCATATTAGCTCACCAGAGTTGTTCTGCGCACGCTCCGCTGTTGAAGTAGGTATTTTCCTGCGTTATTTTAAAAGATACATGCCATACAAAGTTAGTCGAATCTTACACTTTTTCGGTCACCGTGAAATATTTTGTCTTGATATTAACCGACTTTATATTGACCGTTGCGTTGAGGCCGTTGCGTAGACACCTCGTTTGTGTAGATCGAACTTGTTTCACTTCAAAAACATCGCAATATGGATTCTGTTTGCTTTAACTTTAGCGTTTTCACCTACTTTAGACACTGAATATTTGTCGTTTTAAAGCTCAGTTTGAAATGTTTTAGTTTGTCGTTTCTGTTCAAATCGATCATCTTTTAGCATACTTTTCGATCATATTAGCTCAACGGAGTGGTTCTACGCACGCTCCGCTGTTGAAGTAGGTTCTTTCCTCCGTTATTTTAAAAAATATATGCCATACAAAGTTAGTCGAATCTTACACTTTTTCGGTCACCGTGAAATATTTTGTCTTGATATTAACCGACTTTATATTGACCGTCGCGTCGAGCCCGTTGCGTAGACACCTCGTTTGTATAGATCGGACCTGTTGCACTTCAAAAACATCGCAATATGGATTTTGTTTGCAATAACTTTAGCGTTTTCACCTACTTTAGACACTGAATATTTGTCGTTTTAAAGCTCAGTTTGAAATGTTTTAGTTTGTCGTTTCTGTTCAAATCGATCATCTTTTATCATACTTTTCGATCACATTAGCTCACCGGAGTGGTTCTACGCACGCTCCGCTGTTGAAGTAGGTACTTTTCTTCGTTATTTTAGAAGATACATGCCATACAAAGTTAGTCGAATCTTACACTTTTTCGGTCACCGTGAAATATTTTGTCTTGATATTAACCGACTTTATATTGACCGTCGCGTCGAGGCCGTTGCGTGGCCACCTCGTTTGTGTAGATCGAACCTGTTGCACTTCAAAAAAATCGCAATATGGATTCTGTTTGCAATAATTTTAGCGTTTTCACCTACTTTAGACACTGAATATTTGTCGTTTTAAAGCTCAGTTTGAAATGTTTTAGTTTGTCGTTTCTGTTCAAATCGATCATCTTTTATCATACTTTTTGATCATATTAGCTCACCAGAGTGGTTTTGCGCACGCTCCGCTGTTGAAGTAAGTACATTCCTGCGATATGTTTAAAGATACATGCCATAAAAATTAAGTAAAATTTTACACATTTTCGGTCACCGTGAAATATTGTGTCTTGATATTAACCGACTTTATATTGACCGTCGCGTCGAGGCCGTTGCGTAGACACCTCGTTTGTGTAGATCAGACCTGTTGCACTTCAAAAACATCGCAATATGGATTCTGTTTATAATTACTTTAGCGTTTTCACCTACTTTAGACACTGAATATTTGTCGTTTTAAAGCTCAGTTTGAAATGTTTTAGTTTGTCGTTTCTGTTCAAATCGATCATCTTTTACCATACTTTTCGATCATATTAGCTCACCAGAGTTGTTCTGCGCACGCTCCGCTGTTGAAGTAGATATTTTCTTGCGTTATTTTAAAAGATACATGCCATACAAAGTTAGTCGAATCTTACACTTTTTCGGTCACCGTGAAATATTTTGTCTTGATATTAACCGACTTTATATTGACCGTCGCGTCGAGGCCGTTGCGAAGACACCTCGTTTGTGTAGATCGGACCTGTTGCACTTCAAAAACATGTCAATATGTATTCTGTTTGTAATAATTTTAGCTTTTTTACCTACTTTAGACACTGAATATTTGTCGTTTTAAAGCTCAGTTTGAAATGTTTTAGTTTGTCGTTTCTGTTCAAATCGATCATCTTTTATCATACTTTTCGATCACATTAGCTCACCGAAGTGGTTCTTCTCACGCTTCGCTGTTGAAGTAGGTACTTTCCTCCGTTATTTTAGAAGATACATGCCATACAAAGTTAGTCGAATCTTACACTTTTTCGGTGACCGTGAAATATTTTGTCTTGATATTAACCGACTTTATATTGACCGTCGCGTCGAGGCCGTTGCGAAGACACCTCGTTTGTGTAGATCGAACCTGTTGCACTTCAAAAACATCGCAATATGGATTCTGTTTGCAATAATTTTAGCGTTTTCGCCTACTTTAGACACTGAATATTTGTCGTTTTAAAGCTCAGTTTGAAATGTTTTAGTTTGTCGTTTCTGTTCAAATCGATCATCTTTTAGCATACTTTTCGATCATATTAGCTCATGGAAGTGTTTTTGCGCACATTTCGCTGTTCTAGTAGGTACTCTTTTGCGATATTTTAAAAGATACATCTTACACAATATTAGTCGAATTTTACAGTTTTCCAGTCACCGTGAAATAATTTGTCTTGATATTAACCGACTTTATATTGACCGTCGCGTCTAGGCCGTTGCGTAGACACCTCGTTTGTGTAGATCGGACCTATTGCACTTCAAAAACATAGCAATATGGATTGTTTGCTATAATTTTAGCGTTTTTACCTACTTAAGACACTGAATATTTGTCGTTTTAAAGCTCAGTTTGAAATGTTTTAGTTTGTAGTTTCTGTTCAAATCGATCATCTTTTAGCATACTTTTCAATCATATTAGCTCACCGAAGTGGTTCTGCGCACGCTCTGCTTTTAAAGTAGGTACTCTCTGCGTTATTTTAAAAGATACATGCCATACAAAGTTAGTCGAATTTCACACTTTTTCGGTTACCGTGAAATATTTTGTCTTGCTAGTAACCGACTTTATATTGATCGTAGCGTCGATGCCGTTGCGTAGACACCTCGTTTATGTAGAACGGACCTGTGGCATTTTAAAAACATTGCAGTATGGATTCTGTTTGCAATAATTTTAGCGTTTTCACCTACTTTAGACACTGAATATTTGTAGTTTTGAAGCTCAGTTTGAAATGTTTTAGTTTGTCGTTTCTGTTCAAATCGATCATCGTTAAGCATACTTTTTGATCACATTAGCTCACCGAAGTGGTTTTGCGCACGCACCGCTGTTGAAGTAGAAACTCTTTTGCGATATTTTTAAAGATACATCCCATACAAAGTTAGTCAAATTTTACACTTTTCCGGTCACCGTGAAATATTTTGTCTTGATATTAACCGACTTAATATTGACCGTCACGTCGAGCCCGTTGCGTAGACACCTCGTTTGTGTAGATCAGACCTGTTGCACTTCAAAAACATCGCAATATGGATTCTGTTTATAATATCTTTAGCGTTTTCACCTACTTTAGACACTGAATATTTGTCGTTTTAAAGCTCAGTTTGAAATGTTTTAGTTTGTCGTTTCTGTTCAAATCGATCATCTTTTATCATACTTTTCGATCACATTAGCTCACTGGAGTGGTTTTACGCACGCTCCGCTGTTGAAGTAGGTACTTTCCTCCGTTATTTTAAAAGATACATGCCATACAAAGTTAGTCGAATCTTACACTTTTTCGGTCACCGTGAAATATTTTGTCTTGATATTAACCGACTTTATATTGACCGTCGCGTCGAGGCCGTTGCGTGGCCACCTCGTTTGTGTAGATCGAACCTGTTGCACTTCAAAAAAATCGCAATATGGATTCTGTTTGCAATAATTTTAGCGTTTTCACCTACTTTAGACACTGAATATTTGTCGTTTTAAAGCTCAGTTTGAAATGTTTTAGTTTGTCGTTTCTGTTCAAATCGATCATCTTTTATCATACTTTTTGATCATATTAGCTCACCAGAGTGGTTCTGCGCACGCTCCGCTGTTGAAGTAAGTACATTCCTGCGATATGTTTAAAGATACATGCCATAAAAATTAAGTAAAATTTTACACATTTTCGGTCACCGTGAAATATTGTGTCTTGATATTAACCGACTTTATATTGACCGTCGCGTCGAGGCCGTTGCGTAGACACCTCGTTTGTGTAGATCAGACCTGTTGCACTTCAAAAACATCGCAATATGGATTCTGTTTATAATAACTTTAGCGTTTTCACCTACTTTAGACACTGAATATTTGTCGTTTTAAAGCTCAGTTTGAAATGTTTTAGTTTGTCGTTTCTGTTCAAATCGATCATCTTTTACCATACTTTTCGATCATATTAGCTCACCAGAGTTGTTCTGCGCACGCTCCGCTGTTGAAGTAGGAACTCTTTTGCGATATTTTTAAAGATACATGCCATACAAAGTTAGTCGAATCTTACACTTTTTCGGTCACCGTGAAATATTTTGTCTTGATATTAACCGACTTTATATTGACCGTCGCGTCGAGGCCGTTGCGAAGACACCTCGTTTGTGTAGATCGGACCTGTTGCACTTCAAAAACATGTCAATATGTATTCTGTTTGTAATAATTTAAGCTTTTTTACCTACTTTAGACACTGAATATTTGTCGTTTTAAAGCTCAGTTTGAAATGTTTTAGTTTGTCGTTTCTGTTCAAATCGATCATCTTTTACCATACTTTTCGATCATATTAGCTCACCAGAGTTGTTCTGCGCACGCTCCGCTGTTGAAGTAGGTATTTTCCTGCGTTATTTTAAAAGATACATGCCATACAAAGTTAGTCGAATCTTACACTTTTTCGGTCACCGTGAAATATTTTGTCTTGATATTAACCGACTTTATATTGACCGTTGCGTTGAGGCCGTTGCGTAGACACCTCGTTTGTGTAGATCGAACTTGTTTCACTTCAAAAACATCGCAATATGGATTCTGTTTGCTTTAACTTTAGCGTTTTCACCTACTTTAGACACTGAATATTTGTCGTTTTAAAGCTCAGTTTGAAATGTTTTAGTTTGTCGTTTCTGTTCAAATCGATCATCTTTTAGCATACTTTTTAATCACATTAGCTCACCGAAGTGGTTTTGCGCACGCACCGCTGTTGAAGTAGGAACTCTTTTGCGATATTTTTAAAGATACATCCCATACAAAGTTAGTCAAATTTTACACTTTTCCGGTCACAGTGAAATATTTTGTCTTGATATTAACCGACTTTATATTGACCGTCGCGTCGAGCCCGTTGCGTAGACACCTCGTTTGTATAGATCGGACCTGTTGCACTTCAAAAACATCGCAATATGGATTTTGTTTGCAATAACTTTAGCGTTTTCACCTACTTTAGACACTGAATATTTGTCGTTTTAAAGCTCAGTTTGAAATGTTTTAGTTTGTCGTTTCTGTTCAAATCGATCATCTTTTATCATACTTTTCGATCACATTAGCTCACCGGAGTGGTTCTACGCACGCTCCGCTGTTGAAGTAGGTACTTTCCTCCGTTATTTTAGAAGATACATGCCATACAAAGTTAGTCGAATCTTACACTTTTTCGGTCACCGTGAAATATTTTGTCTTGATATTAACCGACTTTATATTGACCGTCGCGTCGAGGCCGTTGCGTGGCCACCTCGTTTGTGTAGATCGAACCTGTTGCACTTCAAAAAAATCGCAATATGGATTCTGTTTGCAATAATTTTAGCGTTTTCACCTACTTTAGACACTGAATATTTGTCGTTTTAAAGCTCAGTATGAAATGTTTTAGTTTGTCGTTTCTGTTCAAATCGATCATCTTTTATCATACTTTTTGATCATATTAGCTCACCAGAGTGGTTTTGCCCACGCTCCGCTGTTGAAGTAAGTACATTCCTGCGATATGTTTAAAGATACATGCCATAAAAATTAAGTAAAATTTTACACATTTTCGGTCACCGTGAAATATTGTGTCTTGATATTAACCGACTTTATATTGACCGTCGCGTCGAGGCCGTTGCGTAGACACCTCGTTTGTGTAGATCAGACCTGTTGCACTTCAAAAACATCGCAATATGGATTCTGTTTATAATAACTTTAGCGTTTTCACCTACTTTAGACACTGAATATTTGTCGTTTTAAAGCTCAGTTTGAAATGTTTTAGTTTGTCGTTTCTGTTCAAATCGATCATCTTTTACCATACTTTTCGATCATATTAGCTCACCAGAGTTGTTCTGCGCACGCTCCGCTGTTGAAGTAGGTATTTTCCTGCGTTATTTTAAAAGATACATGCCATACAAAGTTAGTCGAATCTTACACTTTTTCGGTCACCGTGAAATATTTTGTCTTGATATTAACCGACTTTATATTGACCGTCGCGTCGAGGCCGTTGCGAAGACACCTCGTTTGTGTAGATCGGACCTGTTGCACTTCAAAAACATGTCAATATGTATTCTGTTTGTAATAATTTAAGCTTTTTTACCTACTTTAGACACTGAATATTTGTCGTTTTAAAGCTCAGTTTGAAATGTTTTAGTTTGTCGTTTCTGTTCAAATCGATCATCTTTTATCATACTTTTCGATCACATTAGCTCACCGAAGTGGTTCTACGCACGCTGCGCTGTTGAAGTAGGTACTTTCCTCCGTTATTTTAGAAGATACATGCCATACAAAGTTAGTCGAATCTTACACTTTTTCGGTCACCGTGAAATATTTTGTCTTGATATTAACCGACTTTATATTGACCGTTGCGTTGAGGCCGTTGCGTAGACACCTCGTTTGTGTAGATCGAACTTGTTTCACTTCAGAAACATCGCAATATGGATTCTGTTTGCAATAACTTTAGCGTTTTCACCTACTTTAGACACTGAATATTTGTCGTTTTAAAGCTCAGTTTGAAATGTTTTAGTTTGTCGTTTCTGTTCAAATCGATCATCTTTTAGCATACTTTTCGATCATATTAGCTCATTGAAGTGTTTTTGCGCACATTTCGCTGTTCTAGTAGGTACTCTTTTGCGATATTTTAAAAGATACATCTTACACAATGTTAGTCAAATTCATCTAACACAATGTTAGACACTGAATATTTGTCGTTTTAAAGCTCAGTTTGAAATGTTTTAGTTTGTCGTTTCTGTTCAAATCGATCATCTTTTACCATACTTTTCGATCATATTAGCTCACCAGAGTTGTTCTGCGCACGCTCCGCTGTTGAAGTAGGTATTTTCCTGCGTTATTTTAAAAGATACATGCCATACAAAGTTAGTCGAATCTTACACTTTTTCGGTCACCGTGAAATATTTTGTCTTGATATTAACCGACTTTATATTGACCGTCGCGTCGAGGCCGTTGCGAAGACACCTCGTTTGTGTAGATCGGACCTGTTGCACTTCAAAAACATGTCAATATGTATTCTGTTTGTAATAATTTAAGCTTTTTTACCTACTTTAGACACTGAATATTTGTCGTTTTAAAGCTCAGTTTGAAATGTTTTAGTTTGTCGTTTCTGTTCAAATCGATCATCTTTTATCATACTTTTCGATCACATTAGCTCACCGAAGTGGTTCTACGCACGCTGCGCTGTTGAAGTAGGTACTTTCCTCCGTTATTTTAGAAGATACATGCCATACAAAGTTAGTCGAATCTTACACTTTTTCGGTCACCGTGAAATATTTTGTCTTGATATTAACCGACTTTATATTGACCGTTGCGTTGAGGCCGTTGCGTAGACACCTCGTTTGTGTAGATCGAACTTGTTTCACTTCAGAAACATCGCAATATGGATTCTGTTTGCAATAACTTTAGCGTTTTCACCTACTTTAGACACTGAATATTTGTCGTTTTAAAGCTCAGTTTGAAATGTTTTAGTTTGTCGTTTCTGTTCAAATCGATCATCTTTTAGCATACTTTTCGATCATATTAGCTCATTGAAGTGTTTTTGCGCACATTTCGCTGTTCTAGTAGGTACTCTTTTGCGATATTTTAAAAGATACATCTTACACAATGTTAGTCAAATTCATCTAACACAATGTTAGACACTGAATATTTGTCGTTTTAAAGCTCAGTTTGAAATGTTTTAGTTTGTCGTTTCTGTTCAAATCGATCATCTTTTATCATACTTTTCGATCACATTAGCTTACCAGAGTGGTTCTGCGCACGCTCCTCTGTTGAAGTAAGTACATTCCTGCGTTTTTTTTAAAGATTCATGCCATACAAATTAAGTAAAATTTTACACATTTTCGGTCACCGTGAAATATTGTGTCTTGATATTAACCGACTTTATATTGACCGTCGCGTCGAGGCCGTTGCAAAGACACCTCGTTTGTGTAGATCGGACCTGTTGCACTTCAAAAACATGTCAATATGTATTCTGTTTGTAATAATTTTAGCTTTTTTACCTACTTTAGACACTGAATATTTGTCGTTTTAAAGCTTAGTTTGAAATGTTTTAGTTTGTAGTTTCTGTTCAAATCGATCATCTTTTAGCATACTTTTCAATCATATTAGCTCACCGAAGTGGTTCTGCGCACGCTCTGCTTTTGAAGTAGGTACTCTCTGCGTTATTTTAAAAGATACATGCCATACAAAGTTAGTCGAATTTCACACTTTTTCGGTTACCGTGAAATATTTTGTCTTGATATTAACCGACTTTATATTGACCGTCGCGTCGAGGCCGTTGCGTAGACACCTCGTTTGTGTAGATCGGACCTGTTGCACTTCAAAAACATGTCAATATGTATTCTGTTTGTAATAATTTAAGCTTTTTTACCTACTTTAGACACTGAATATTTGTCGTTTTAAAGCTCAGTTTGAAATGTTTTAGTTTGTCGTTTCTGTTCAAATCGATCATCTTTTACCATACTTTTCGATCATATTAGCTCACCAGAGTTGTTCTGCGCACGCTCCGCTGTTGAAGTAGGTATTTTCCTGCGTTATTTTAAAAGATACATGCCATACAAAGTTAGTCGAATCTTACACTTTTTCGGTCACCGTGAAATATTTTGTCTTGATATTAACCGACTTTATATTGACCGTTGCGTTGAGGCCGTTGCGTAGACACCTCGTTTGTGTAGATCGAACTTGTTTCACTTCAAAAACATCGCAATATGGATTCTGTTTGCTTTAACTTTAGCGTTTTCACCTACTTTAGACACTGAATATTTGTCGTTTTAAAGCTCAGTTTGAAATGTTTTAGTTTGTCGTTTCTGTTCAAATCGATCATCTTTTAGCATACTTTTTAATCACATTAGCTCACCGAAGTGGTTTTGCGCACGCACCGCTGTTGAAGTAGGAACTCTTTTGCGATATTTTTAAAGATACATCCCATACAAAGTTAGTCAAATTGTACACTTTTCCAATCACCGTGAAATATTTTGTCTTGATATTAACCGACTTTATATTGACCGTCGCGTCGAGCCCGTTGCGTAGACACCTCGTTTGTATAGATCGGACCTGTTGCACTTCAAAAACATCGCAATATGGATTTTGTTTGCAATAACTTTAGCGTTTTCACCTACTTTAGACACTGAATATTTGTCGTTTTAAAGCTCAGTTTGAAATGTTTTAGTTTGTCGTTTCTGTTCAAATCGATCATCTTTTATCATACTTTTCGATCACATTAGCTCACCGGAGTGGTTCTACGCACGCTCCGCTGTTGAAATAGGTACTTTCCTCCGTTATTTTAGAAGATACATGCCATACAAAGTTAGTCGAATCTTACACTTTTTCGGTCACCGTGAAATATTTTGTCTTGATATTAACCGACTTTATATTGACCGTTGCGTTGAGGCCGTTGCGTAGACACCTCGTTTGTGTAGATCGAACCTGTTGCACTTCAAAAAAATCGCAATATGGATTCTGTTTGCAATAATTTTAGCGTTTTCACCTACTTTAGACACTGAATATTTGTCGTTTTAAAGCTCAGTTTGAAATGTTTTAGTTTGTCGTTTCTGTTCAAATCGATCATCTTTTATCATACTTTTTGATCATATTAGCTCACCAGAGTGGTTTTGCGCACGCTCCGCTGTTGAAGTAAGTACATTCCTGCGATATGTTTAAAGATACATGCCATAAAAATTAAGTAAAATTTTACACATTTTCGGTCACCGTGAAATATTGTGTCTTGATATTAACCGACTTTATATTGACCGTCGCGTCGAGGCCGTTGCGTAGACACCTCGTTTGTGTAGATCAGACCTGTTGCACTTCAAAAACATCGCAATATGGATTCTGTTTATAATTACTTTAGCGTTTTCACCTACTTTAGACACTGAATATTTGTCGTTTTAAAGCTCAGTTTGAAATGTTTTAGTTTGTCGTTTCTGTTCAAATCGATCACTTTTATTATACTTTTTGATCTTATTAGCTCACCGGAGTGGTTCTACGCACGCTTCGCTGTTGAAGTAGGTACTTTACTCCGTTATTTTAAAAGATACATGCCATACAAAGTTAGTCGAATCTTACACTTTTTCGGTCACCGTGAAATATTTTGTCTTGATATTAACCGACTTTATATTGACCGTCGCGTCGAGGCCGTTGCGAAGACACCTCGTTTGTGTAGATCGGACCTGTTGCACTTCAAAAACATGTCAATATGTATTCTGTTTGTAATAATTTAAGCTTTTTTACCTACTTTAGACACTGAATATTTGTCGTTTTAAAGCTCAGTTTGAAATGTTTTAGTTTGTCGTTTCTGTTCAAATCGATCATCTTTTATCATACTTTTCGATCACATTAGCTCACCGAAGTGGTTCTACGCACGCTGCGCTGTTGAAGTAGGTACTTTCCTCCGTTATTTTAGAAGATACATGCCATACAAAGTTAGTCGAATCTTACACTTTTTCGGTCACCGTGAAATATTTTGTCTTGATATTAACCGACTTTATATTGACCGTTGCGTTGAGGCCGTTGCGTAGACACCTCGTTTGTGTAGATCGAACTTGTTTCACTTCAGAAACATCGCAATATGGATTCTGTTTGCAATAACTTTAGCGTTTTCACCTACTTTAGACACTGAATATTTGTCGTTTTAAAGCTCAGTTTGAAATGTTTTAGTTTGTCGTTTCTGTTCAAATCGATCATCTTTTACCATACTTTTCGATCATATTAGCTCACCAGAGTTGTTCTGCGCACGCTCCGCTGTTGAAGTAGGTATTTTCCTGCGTTATTTTAAAAGATACATGCCATACAAAGTTAGTCGAATCTTACACTTTTTCGGTCACCGTGAAATATTTTGTCTTGATATTAACCGACTTTATATTGACCGTTGCGTTGAGGCCGTTGCGTAGACACCTCGTTTGTGTAGATCGAACTTGTTTCACTTCAAAAACATCGCAATATGGATTCTGTTTGCTTTAACTTTAGCGTTTTCACCTACTTTAGACACTGAATATTTGTCGTTTTAAAGCTCAGTTTGAAATGTTTTAGTTTGTCGTTTCTGTTCAAATCGATCATCTTTTATCATACTTTTCGATCACATTAGCTCACCGGAGTGGTTCTACGCACGCTCCGCTGTTGAAGTAGGTACTTTCCTCCGTTATTTTAGAAGATACATGCCATACAAAGTTAGTCGAATCTTACACTTTTTCGGTCACCGTGAAATATTTTGTCTTGATATTAACCGACTTTATATTGACCGTCGCGTCGAGGCCGTTGCGTGGCCACCTCGTTTGTGTAGATCGAACCTGTTGCACTTCAAAAAAATCGCAATATGGATTCTGTTTGCAATAATTTTAGCGTTTTCACCTACTTTAGACACTGAATATTTGTCGTTTTAAAGCTCAGTATGAAATGTTTTAGTTTGTCGTTTCTGTTCAAATCGATCATCTTTTATCATACTTTTTGATCATATTAGCTCACCAGAGTGGTTTTGCGCACGCTCCGCTGTTGAAGTAAGTACATTCCTGCGATATGTTTAAAGATACATGCCATACAAAGTTAGTCGAATCTTACACTTTTTCGGTGACCGTGAAATATTTTGTCTTGATATTAACCGACTTTATATTGACCGTCGCGTCGAGGCCGTTGCGAAGACACCTCGTTTGTGTAGATCGGACCTGTTGCACTTCAAAAACATGTCAATATGTATTCTGTTTGTAATAATTTAAGCTTTTTTACCTACTTTAGACACTGAATATTTGTCGTTTTAAAGCTCAGTTTGAAATGTTTTAGTTTGTCGTTTCTGTTCAAATCGATCATCTTTTATCATACTTTTCGATCACATTAGCTCACCGAAGTGGTTCTACGCACGCTGCGCTGTTGAAGTAGGTACTTTCCTCCGTTATTTTAGAAGATACATGCCATACAAAGTTAGTCGAATCTTACACTTTTTCGGTCACCGTGAAATATTTTGTCTTGATATTAACCGACTTTATATTGACCGTTGCGTTGAGGCCGTTGCGTAGACACCTCGTTTGTGTAGATCGAACTTGTTTCACTTCAGAAACATCGCAATATGGATTCTGTTTGCAATAACTTTAGCGTTTTCACCTACTTTAGACACTGAATATTTGTCGTTTTAAAGCTCAGTTTGAAATGTTTTAGTTTGTCGTTTCTGTTCAAATCGATCATCTTTTAGCATACTTTTCGATCATATTAGCTCACTGAAGTGTTTTTGCGCACATTTCGCTGTTCTAGTAGGTACTCTTTTGCGATATTTTAAAAGATACATCTTACACAATGTTAGTCAAATTCATCTTACACAATGTTAGACACTGAATATTTGTCGTTTTAAAGCTCAGTTTGAAATGTTTTAGTTTGTCGTTTCTGTTCAAATCGATCATCTTTTATCATACTTTTCGATCACATTAGCTTACCAGAGTGGTTCTGCGCACGCTCCTCTGTTGAAGTAAGTACATTCCTGCGTTTTTTTTAAAGATTCATGCCATACAAATTAAGTAAAATTTTACACATTTTCGGTCACCGTGAAATATTGTGTCTTGATATTAACCGACTTTATATTGACCGTCGCGTCGAGGCCGTTGCAAAGACACCTCGTTTGTGTAGATCGGACCTGTTGCACTTCAATAACATCGCAATATGTATTCTGTTTGTAATAATTTTAGCTTTTTTACCTACTTTAGACACTGAATATTTGTCGTTTTAAAGCTTAGTTTGAAATGTTTTAGTTTGTAGTTTCTGTTCAAATCGATCATCTTTTAGCATACTTTTCAATCATATTAGCTCACCGAAGTGGTTCTGCGCACGCTCTGCTTTTGAAGTAGGTACTCTCTGCGTTATTTTAAAAGATACATGCCATACAAAGTTAGTCGAATTTCACACTTTTTCGGTTACCGTGAAATATTTTGTCTTGCTAGTAACTGACTTTATATTGATCGTCGCGTCGATGCCGTTGCGTAGACACCTCGTTTATGTAGAACGGACCTGTGGCATTTTAAAAACATTGCAGTATGGATTCTGTTTGCAATAATTTAAGCGTTTTCACCTACTTTAGACACTGAATATTTGTAGTTTTGAAGCTCAGTTTGAAATGTTTTAGTTTGTCGTTTCTGTTCAAATCGATCATCGTTAAGCATACTTTTTGATCACATTAGCTCACCGAAGTGGTTTTGCGCACGCACCGCTGTTGAAGTAGAAACTCTTTTGCGATATTTTTAAAGATACATCCCATACAAAGTTAGTCAAATTTTACACTTTTCCGGTCACCGTGAAATATTTTGTCTTGATATTAACCGACTTAATATTGACCGTCACGTCGAGCCCGTTGCGTAGACACCTCGTTTGTGTAGATCGGACCTGTTGCACTTCAAAAACATCGCAATATGGATTCTGTTTATAATAACTTTAGCGTTTTCACCTACTTTAGACACTGAATATTTGTCGTTTTAAAGCTCAGTTTGAAATGTTTTAGTTTGTCGTTTCTGTTCAAATCGATCATCTTTTATCATACTTTTCGATCACATTAGCTCACTGGAGTGGTTTTACGCACGCTCCGCTGTTGAAGTAGGTACTTTCCTCCGTTATTTTAAAAGATACATGCCATACAAAGTTAGTCGAATCTTACACTTTTTCGGTCACCGTGAAATATTTTGTCTTCATATTAACCGACTTTATATTGACCGTTGCGTCGAGGCCGTTGCGTAGACACCTCGTTTGTGTAGATCGGACCTGTTGCACTTCAAAAACATCGCAATATGGATTCTGTTTATAATAACTTTAGCGTTTTCACCTACTTTAGACACTGAATATTTGTCGTTTTAAAGCTCAGTTTGAAATGTTTTAGTTTGTCGTTTCTGTTCAAATCGATCATCTTTTAGCATACTTTTTAATCACATTAGCTCACCGAAGTGGTTTTGCGCACGCACCGCTGTTGAAGTAGGAACTTTTTTGCGATATTTTTAAAGATACATCCCATACAAAGTTAGTCAAATTTTACACTTTTCCGGTCACCGTGAAATATTTTGTTTTGATATTAACCGACTTTATATTGACCGTTGCGTCGAGGCCGTTGCGTAGACACCTCGTTTGTGTAGATCGGACCTGTTGCACTTCAAAAACATCGCAATATGGATTCTGTTTATGATAACTTTAGCGTTTTCACCTACTTTAGACACTGAATATTTGTCGTTTTAAAGCTCAGTTTGAAATGTTTTAGTTTGTCGTTTCTGTTCAAATCGATCATCTTTTAGCATACTTTTTAATCACATTAGCTCACCGAAGTGGTTTTGCGCACGCACCGCTGTTGAAGTAGGAACTCTTTTGCGATATTTTTAAAGATACATCCCATACAAAGTTAGTCAAATTTTACACTTTTCCGGTCACCGTGAAATATTTTGTCTTGATATTAACCGACTTAATATTGACCGTCGCGTCGAGGCCGTTGCGTAGACACCTCGTTTGTGTAGTACAGACCTGTTGCACTTCAAAAACATCGCAATATGGATTCTGTTTATAATAACTTTAGCGTTTTCACCTACTTTAGACACTGAATATTTGTCGTTTTAAAGCTCAGTCTGAAATGTTTTAGTTTGTCGTTTCTGTTCAAATCGATCATCTTTAAGCATACTTTTCGATCATATTAGCTCACCGGAGTGGTTCTACGCACGCTCCGCTGTTGAAGTAGGTACTTTCCTCCGTTATTTTAAAAAATATATGCCATACAAATTTAGTCGAATCTTACACTTTTTTGGTCACCGTGAAATATTTTGTCTTGATATTAACCGACTTTATATTGACCGTCGCGTCGAGGCCGTTGCGTAGACACCTCGTTTGTGTAGATCGGACCTGTTGCACTTCAATAACATCGCAATATGTATTCTGTTTGTAATAATTTTAGCTTTTTTACCTACTTTAGACACTGAATATTTGTCGTTTTAAAGCTCAGTTTGAAATGTTTTAGTTTGTCGTTTCTGTTCAAATCGATCATCTTTTAGCATACTTTTCGATCATATTAGCTCACCGGAGTGGTTCTACGCACGCTCTGCTGTTGAAGTAGGTACTTTCCTCCGTTTTTTTAAAAAATATATGCCATACAAATTTAGTCGAATCTTACACTTTTTCGGTCACCGTGAAATATTTTGTCTTGATATTAACCGACTTTATATTGACCGTCGCGTCGAGGCCGTTGCGTAGACACCTCGTTTGTGTAGATCGGACCTGTTGCACTTCAAAAACATGTCAATATGTATTCTGTTTGTAATAATTTAAGCTTTTTTACCTACTTTAGACACTGAATATTTGTCGTTTTAAAGCTCAGTTTGAAATGTTTTAGTTTGTCGTTTCTGTTCAAATCGATCATCTTTTACCATACTTTTCGATCATATTAGCTCACCAGAGTTGTTCTGCGCACGCTCCGCTGTTGAAGTAGGTATTTTCCTGCGTTATTTTAAAAGATACATGCCATACAAAGTTAGTCGAATCTTACACTTTTTCGGTCACCGTGAAATATTTTGTCTTGATATTAACCGACTTTATATTGACCGTTGCGTTGAGGCCGTTGCGTAGACACCTCGTTTGTGTAGATCGAACTTGTTTCACTTCAAAAACATCGCAATATGGATTCTGTTTGCAATAACTTTAGCGTTTTCACCTACTTTAGACACTGAATATTTGTCGTTTTAAAGCTCAGTTTGAAATGTTTTAGTTTGTCGTTTCTGTTCAAATCGATCATCTTTTAGCATACTTTTTAATCACATTAGCTCACCGAAGTGGTTTTGCGCACGCACCGCTGTTGAAGTAGGAACTCTTTTGCGATATTTTTAAAGATACATCCCATACAAAGTTAGTCAAATTTTACACTTTTCCGGTCACCGTGAAATATTTTGTCTTGATATTAACCGACTTTATATTGACCGTCGCGTCGAGCCCGTTGCGTAGACACCTCGTTTGTATAGATCGGACCTGTTGCACTTCAAAAACATCGCAATATGGATTTTGTTTGCAATAACTTTAGCGTTTTCACCTACTTTAGACACTGAATATTTGTCGTTTTAAAGCTCAGTTTGAAATGTTTTAGTTTGTCGTTTCTGTTCAAATCGATCATCTTTTATCATACTTTTCGATCACATTAGCTCACCGGAGTGGTTCTACGCACGCTCCGCTGTTGAAGTAGGTACTTTCCTCCGTTATTTTAGAAGATACATGCCATACAAAGTTAGTCGAATCTTACACTTTTTCGGTCACCGTGAAATATTTTGTCTTGATATTAACCGACTTTATATTGACCGTCGCGTCGAGGCCGTTGCGTGGCCACCTCGTTTGTGTAGATCGAACCTGTTGCACTTCAAAAAAATCGCAATATGGATTCTGTTTGCAATAATTTTAGCGTTTTCACCTACTTTAGACACTGAATATTTGTCGTTTTAAAGCTCAGTTTGAAATGTTTTAGTTTGTCGTTTCTGTTCAAATCGATCATCTTTTATCATACTTTTTGATCATATTAGCTCACCAGAGTGGTTCTGCGCACGCTCCGCTGTTGAAGTAAGTACATTCCTGCGATATGTTTAAAGATACATGCCATAAAAATTAAGTAAAATTTTACACATTTTCGGTCACCGTGAAATATTTTGTCTTGATATTAACCGACTTTATATTGACCGTCGCGTCGAGGCCGTTGCGTGGCCACCTCGTTTGTGTAGATCGAACCTGTTGCACTTCAAAAAAATCGCAATATGGATTCTGTTTGCAATAATTTTAGCGTTTTCACCTACTTTAGACACTGAATATTTGTCGTTTTAAAGCTCAGTTTGAAATGTTTTAGTTTGTCGTTTCTGTTCAAATCGATCATCTTTTACCATATTTTTCGATCATATTAGCTCACCAGAGTTGTTCTGCGCACGCTCCGCTGTTGAAGTAGGTATTTTCCTGCGTTATTTTAAAAGATACATGCCATACAAAGTTAGTCGTATCTTACACTTTTTCGGTCACCGTGAAATATTTTGTCTTGATATTAACCGACTTTATATTGACCGTTGCGTCGAGGCCGTTGCGAAGACACCTCGTTTGTGTAGATCGGACCTGTTGCACTTCAAAAACATGTCAATATGTATTCTGTTTGTAATAATTTTAGCTTTTTTACCTACTTTAGACACTGAATATTTGTCGTTTTAAAGCTCAGTTTGAAATGTTTTAGTTTGTCGTTTCTGTTCAAATCGATCATCTTTTATCATACTTTTCGATCACATTAGCTCACCGAAGTGGTTCTACGCACATTTCGCTGTTCTAGTAGGTACTCTTTTGCGATATTTTAAAAGATACATCTTACACAATGTTAGTCGAATTTTACAGTTTTCCAGTCACCGTGAAATAATTTGTCTTGACAATAACCGACTTTATATTGACCGTCGCGTCTAGGCCGTTGCGTAGACACCTCGTTTGTGTAGATCGGACCTATTGCACTTCAAAAACATAGCAATATGGATTGTTTGCTATAATTTTAGCGTTTTTACCTACTTTAGACACTGAATATTTGTCGTTTTAAAGCTCAGTTTGAAATGTTTTAGTTTGTAGTTTCTGTTCAAATCGATCATCTTTTAGCATACTTTTCAATCATATTAGCTCACCGAAGTGGTTCTGCGCACGCTCTGCTTTTGAAGTAGGTACTCTCTGCGTTATTTTAAAAGATACATGCCATACAAAGTTAGTCGAATTTCACACTTTTTCGGTTAACGTGAAATATTTTGTCTTGCTAGTAACCGACTTTATATTGATCGTCGCGTCGATGCCGTTGCGTAGACACCTCGTTTATGTAGAACGGACCTGTGGCATTTTAAAAACATTGCAGTATGGATTCTGTTTGCAATAATTTTAGCGTTTTCACCAACTTTAGACACTGAATATTTGTAGTTTTGAAGCTCAGTTTGAAATGTTTTAGTTTGTCGTTTCTGTTCAAATCGATCATCGTTAAGCATACTTTTCAATCATATTAGCTCACCGAAGTGGTTCTGCGCACGCTCTGCTTTTGAAGTAAGTACTCTCTGCGTTATTTTAAAAGATACATGCCATACAAAGTTAGTCGAATTTCACACTTTTTCGGTTACCGTGAAATATTTTGTCTTGCTAGTAACCGACTTTATATTGATCGTCGCGTCGATGCCGTTGCGTAGACACCTCGTTTATGTAGAACGGACCTGTGGCATTTTAAAAACATTGCAGTATGGATTCTGTTTGCAATAATTTTAGCGTTTTCACCTACTTTAGACACTGAATATTTGTAGTTTTGAAGCTCAGTTCGAAATGTTTTAGTTTGTCGTTTCTGTTCAAATCGATCATCGTTAAGCATACTTTTTGATCACATTAGCTCACCGAAGTGGTTTTGCGCACGCACCGCTGTTGAAGTAGAAACTCTTTTGCGATATTTTTAAAGATACATCCCATACAAAGTTAGTCAAATTTTACACTTTTCCGGTCACCGTGAAATATTTTGTCTTGATATTAACCGACTTAATATTGACCGTCACGTCGAGCCCGTTGCGTAGACACCTCGTTTGTGTAGATCAGACCTGTTGCACTTCAAAAACATCGCAATATGGATTCTGTTTATAATAACTTTAGCGTTTTCACCTACTTTAGACACTGAATATTTGTCGTTTTAAAGCTCAGTTTGAAATGTTTTAGTTTGTCGTTTCTGTTCAAATCGATCATCTTTTATCATACTTTTCGATCACATTAGCTCACTGGAGTGGTTTTACGCACGCTCCGCTGTTGAAGTAGGTACTTTCCTCCGTTATTTTAAAAGATACATGCCATACAAAGTTAGTCGAATCTTACACTTTTTCGGTCACCGTGAAATATTTTGTCTTCATATTAACCGACTTTATATTGACCGTCGCGTCGAGCCCGTTGCGTAGACACCTCGTTTGTGTAGATCGGACCTGTTGCACTTCAAAAACATTGCAATATGGATTCTGTTTGCAATAACTTTAGCGTTTTCACCTACTTAAGACACTGAATATTTGTCGTTTTAAAGCTCAGTTTGAAATGTTTTAGTTTGTAGTTTCTGTTCAAATCGATCATCTTTTAGCATACTTTTCAATCATATTAGCTCACCGAAGTGGTTCTGCGCACGCTCCGCTTTTGAAGTAGGTACTCTCTGCGTTATTGTAAAAGATACATGCCATACAAAGTTAGTCGAATTTTACACTTTTTCGGTTACCGTGAAATATTTTGTCTTGATATTAACCGACTTTATATTGATCGTCGCGTCGATGCCGTTGCGTAGACACCTCGTTTATGTAGAACGGACCTGTGGCATTTTAAAAACATTGCAGTATGGATTCTGTTTGCAATAATTTTAGCGTTTTCACCTACTTTAGACACTGAATATTTGTAGTTTTGAAGCTCAGTTTGAAATGTTTTAGTTTGTCGTTTCTGTTCAAATCGATCATCTTTTAGCATACTTTTCGATCATATTAGCTTACCAGAGTGGTTCTGCGCACGCTCTTCTGTTGAAGTAAGTACATTCCTGCGTTTTTTTTAAAGATTCATGCCATACAAATTAAGTAAAATTTTACACATTTTCGGTCACCGTGAAATATTGTGTCTTGATATTAACCGACTTTATATTGACCGTCGCGTCGAGGCCGTTGCGTATACACCTCGTTTGCGTAGATCAGACCTGTTGCACTTCAAAAACATCGCAATATGGATTCTGTTTATAATAACTTTAGCGTTTTCACCTACTTTAGACACTGAATATTTGTCGTTTTAAAGCTCAGTTTGAAATGTTTTAGTTTGTCGTTTCTGTTCAAATCGATCATCGTTAAGCATACTTTTTGATCACATTAGCTCACCGAAGTGGTTTTGCGCACGCACCGCTGTTGAAGTAGAAACTCTTTTGCGATATTTTTAAAGATACATCCCATACAAAGTTAGTCAAATTTTACACTTTTCCGGTCACCGTGAAATATTTTGTCTTGATATTAACCGACTTAATATTGACCGTCACGTCGAGCCCGTTGCGTAGACACCTCGTTTGTGTAGATCGGACCTGTTGCACTTCAAAAACATCGCAATATGGATTCTGTTTATAATAACTTTAGCGTTTTCACCTACTTTAGACACTGAATATTTGTCGTTTTAAAGCTCAGTTTGAAATGTTTTAGTTTGTCGTTTCTGTTCAAATCGATCATCTTTTATCATACTTTTCGATCACATTAGCTCACTGGAGTGGTTTTACGCACGCTCCGCTGTTGAAGTAGGTACTTTCCTCCGTTATTTTAAAAGATACATGCCATACAAAGTTAGTCGAATCTTACACTTTTTCGGTCACCGTGAAATATTTTGTCTTCATATTAACCGACTTTATATTGACCGTTGCGTCGAGGCCGTTGCGTAGACACCTCGTTTGTGTAGATCGGACCTGTTGCACTTCAAAAACATCGCAATATGGATTCTGTTTATAATAACTTTAGCGTTTTCACCTACTTTAGACACTGAATATTTGTCGTTTTAAAGCTCAGTTTGAAATGTTTTAGTTTGTCGTTTCTGTTCAAATCGATCATCTTTTAGCATACTTTTTAATCACATTAGCTCACCGAAGTGGTTTTGCGCACGCACCGCTGTTGAAGTAGGAACTTTTTTGCGATATTTTTAAAGATACATCCCATACAAAGTTAGTCAAATTTTACACTTTTCCGGTCACCGTGAAATATTTTGTTTTGATATTAACCGACTTTATATTGACCGTTGCGTCGAGGCCGTTGCGTAGACACCTCGTTTGTGTAGATCGGACCTGTTGCACTTCAAAAACATCGCAATATGGATTCTGTTTATGATAACTTTAGCGTTTTCACCTACTTTAGACACTGAATATTTGTCGTTTTAAAGCTCAGTTTGAAATGTTTTAGTTTGTCGTTTCTGTTCAAATCGATCATCTTTTAGCATACTTTTTAATCACATTAGCTCACCGAAGTGGTTTTGCGCACGCACCGCTGTTGAAGTAGGAACTCTTTTGCGATATTTTTAAAGATACATCCCATACAAAGTTAGTCAAATTTTACACTTTTCCGGTCACCGTGAAATATTTTGTCTTGATATTAACCGACTTAATATTGACCGTCGCGTCGAGGCCGTTGCGTAGACACCTCGTTTGTGTAGTACAGACCTGTTGCACTTCAAAAACATCGCAATATGGATTCTGTTTATAATAACTTTAGCGTTTTCACCTACTTTAGACACTGAATATTTGTCGTTTTAAAGCTCAGTCTGAAATGTTTTAGTTTGTCGTTTCTGTTCAAATCGATCATCTTTAAGCATACTTTTCGATCATATTAGCTCACCGGAGTGGTTCTACGCACGCTCCGCTGTTGAAGTAGGTACTTTCCTCCGTTATTTTAAAAAATATATGCCATACAAATTTAGTCGAATCTTACACTTTTTTGGTCACCGTGAAATATTTTGTCTTGATATTAACCGACTTTATATTGACCGTCGCGTCGAGGCCGTTGCGTAGACACCTCGTTTGTGTAGATCGGACCTGTTGCACTTCAATAACATCGCAATATGTATTCTGTTTGTAATAATTTTAGCTTTTTTACCTACTTTAGACACTGAATATTTGTCGTTTTAAAGCTCAGTTTGAAATGTTTTAGTTTGTCGTTTCTGTTCAAATCGATCATCTTTTAGCATACTTTTCGATCATATTAGCTCACCGGAGTGGTTCTACGCACGCTCTGCTGTTGAAGTAGGTACTTTCCTCCGTTTTTTTAAAAAATATATGCCATACAAATTTAGTCGAATCTTACACTTTTTCGGTCACCGTGAAATATTTTGTCTTGATATTAACCGACTTTATATTGACCGTCGCGTCGAGGCCGTTGCGTAGACACCTCGTTTGTGTAGATCGGACCTGTTGCACTTCAAAAACATGTCAATATGTATTCTGTTTGTAATAATTTAAGCTTTTTTACCTACTTTAGACACTGAATATTTGTCGTTTTAAAGCTCAGTTTGAAATGTTTTAGTTTGTCGTTTCTGTTCAAATCGATCATCTTTTACCATACTTTTCGATCATATTAGCTCACCAGAGTTGTTCTGCGCACGCTCCGCTGTTGAAGTAGGTATTTTCCTGCGTTATTTTAAAAGATACATGCCATACAAAGTTAGTCGAATCTTACACTTTTTCGGTCACCGTGAAATATTTTGTCTTGATATTAACCGACTTTATATTGACCGTTGCGTTGAGGCCGTTGCGTAGACACCTCGTTTGTGTAGATCGAACTTGTTTCACTTCAAAAACATCGCAATATGGATTCTGTTTGCAATAACTTTAGCGTTTTCACCTACTTTAGACACTGAATATTTGTCGTTTTAAAGCTCAGTTTGAAATGTTTTAGTTTGTCGTTTCTGTTCAAATCGATCATCTTTTATCATACTTTTCGATCACATTAGCTCACCGGAGTGGTTCTACGCACGCTCCGCTGTTGAAGTAGGTACTTTCCTCCGTTATTTTAGAAGATACATGCCATACAAAGTTAGTCGAATCTTACACTTTTTCGGTCACCGTGAAATATTTTGTCTTGATATTAACCGACTTTATATTGACCGTCGCGTCGAGGCCGTTGCGTGGCCACCTCGTTTGTGTAGATCGAACCTGTTGCACTTCAAAAAAATCGCAATATGGATTCTGTTTGCAATAATTTTAGCGTTTTCACCTACTTTAGACACTGAATATTTGTCGTTTTAAAGCTCAGTTTGAAATGTTTTAGTTTGTCGTTTCTGTTCAAATCGATCATCTTTTATCATACTTTTTGATCATATTAGCTCACCAGAGTGGTTCTGCGCACGCTCCGCTGTTGAAGTAAGTACATTCCTGCGATATGTTTAAAGATACATGCCATAAAAATTAAGTAAAATTTTACACATTTTCGGTCACCGTGAAATATTTTGTCTTGATATTAACCGACTTTATATTGACCGTCGCGTCGAGGCCGTTGCGTGGCCACCTCGTTTGTGTAGATCGAACCTGTTGCACTTCAAAAAAATCGCAATATGGATTCTGTTTGCAATAATTTTAGCGTTTTCACCTACTTTAGACACTGAATATTTGTCGTTTTAAAGCTCAGTTTGAAATGTTTTAGTTTATCGTTTCTGTTCAAATCGATCATCTTTTATCATACTTTTCGATCACATTAGCTCACTGGAGTGGTTTTACGCACGCTCCGCTGTTGAAGTAGGTACTTTCCTCCGTTATTTTAAAAGATACATGCCATACAAAGTTAGTCGAATCTTACACTTTTTCGGTCACCGTGAAATATTTTGTCTTCATATTAACCGACTTTATATTGACCGTTGCGTCGAGGCCGTTGCGTAGACACCTCGTTTGTGTAGATCGGACCTGTTGCACTTCAAAAACATCGCAATATGGATTCTGTTTATAATAACTTTAGCGTTTTCACCTACTTTAGACACTGAATATTTGTCGTTTTAAAGCTCAGTTTGAAATGTTTTAGTTTATCGTTTCTGTTCAAATCGATCATCTTTTATCATACTTTTCGATCACATTAGCTCACTGGAGTGGTTTTACGCACGCTCCGCTGTTGAAGTAGGTACTTTCCTCCGTTATTTTAAAAGATACATGCCATACAAAGTTAGTCGAATCTTACACTTTTTCGGTCACCGTGAAATATTTTGTCTTGATATTAACCGACTTTATATTGACCGTTGCGTCGAGGCCGTTGCGTAGACACCTCGTTTGTGTAGATCGGACCTGTTGCACTTCAAAAACATCGCAATATGGATTCTGTTTATGATAACTTTAGCGTTTTCACCTACTTTAGACACTGAATATTTGTCGTTTTAAAGCTCAGTTTGAAATGTTTTAGTTTGTCGTTTCTGTTCAAATCGATCATCTTTTAGCATACTTTTTAATCACATTAGCTCACCGAAGTGGTTTTGCGCACGCACCGCTGTTGAAGTAGGAACTCTTTTGCGATATTTTTAAAGATACATCCCATACAAAGTTAGTCAAATTTTACACTTTTCCGGTCACCGTGAAATATTTTGTCTTGATATTAACCGACTTAATATTGACCGTCGCGTCGAGGCCGTTGCGTAGACACCTCGTTTGTGTAGTACAGACCTGTTGCACTTCAAAAACATCGCAATATGGATTCTGTTTATAATAACTTTGGCGTTTTCACCTACTTTAGACACTGAATATTTGTCGTTTTAAAGCTCAGTCTGAAATGTTTTAGTTTGTCGTTTCTGTTCAAATCGATCATCTTTAAGCATACTTTTCGATCATATTAGCTCACCGGAGTGGTTCTACGCACGCTCCGCTGTTGAAGTAGGTACTTTCCTCCGTTATTTTAAAAAATATATGCCATACAAATTTAGTCGAATCTTACACTTTTTTGGTCACCGTGAAATATTTTGTCTTGATATTAACCGACTTTATATTGACCGTCGCGTCGAGGCCGTTGCGTAGACACCTCGTTTGTGTAGATCGGACCTGTTGCACTTCAATAACATCGCAATATGTATTCTGTTTGTAATAATTTTAGCTTTTTTACCTACTTTAGACACTGAATATTTGTCGTTTTAAAGCTCAGTTTGAAATGTTTTAGTTTGTCGTTTCTGTTCAAATCGATCATCTTTTACCATACTTTTCGATCATATTAGCTCACCAGAGTTGTTCTGCGCACGCTCCGCTGTTGAAGTAGGTATTTTCCTGCGTTATTTTAAAAGATACATGCCATACAAAGTAAGTCGAATCTTACACTTTTTCGGTCACCGTGAAATATTTTGTCTTGATATTAACCGACTTTATATTGACCGTTGCGTTGAGGCCGTTGCGTAGACACCTCGTTTGTGTAGATCGGACCTGTTGCACTTCAAAAACATCGCAATATGGATTCTGTTTGCAATAACTTTAGCGTTTTCACCTACTTTAGACACTGAATATTTGTCGTTTTAAAGCTCAGTTTGAAATGTTTTAGTTTGTCGTTTCTGTTCAAATCGATCATCTTTTAGCATACTTTTTAATCACATTAGCTCACCGAAGTGGTTTTGCGCACGCACCGCTGTTCTAGTAGGTACTCTTTTGCGATATTTTAAAAGATACATCTTACACAATGTTAGTCGAATTGTACAGTTTTCCAGTCACCGTGAAATAATTTGTCTTGATATTAGCCGACTTTATATTGACCGTCGCGTCGAGGCCGTTGCGTAGACACCTCGTTTGTGTAGATCGGACCTATTGCACTTCAAAAACATAGCAATATGGATTGTTTGCTATAATTTTAGCGTTTTTACCTACTTAAGACACTGAATATTTGTCGTTTTAAAGCTCAGTTTGAAATGTTTTAGTTTGTCGTTTCTGTTCAAATCGATCATCTTTTAGCATACTTTTCAATCACATTAGCTCCCCGAAGTGGTTCTGCGCACGCTCCGCTTTTGTAGAAGGTACTCTCTGCGTTATTTTAAAAGATACATGCCATACAAAGTTAGTTGAATTTTACACTTTTTCGGTTACCGTGAAATAGTTTGTCTTCATATTAACCGACTTTATATTGACCGTCGCGTCGAGCCCGTTGCGTAGACACCTCGTTTGTGTAGATCGGACCTGTTGCACTTCAAAAACATTGCAATATGGATTCTGTTTGCAATAACTTTAGCGTTTTCACCTACTTAAGTCACTGAATATTTGTCGTTTTAAAGCTCAGTTTGAAATGTTTTAGTTTGTCGTTTCTGTTCAAATCGATCATCTTTTAGCATTTTTTTTTAATCACATTAGCTCACCGAAGTGGTTTTGCGCACGCACCGCTGTTGAAGTAGGAACTCTTTTGCGATATTTTTAAAGATACATCCCATACAAAGTTAGTCAAATTTTACACTTTTCCGGTCACCGTGAAATATTTTGTCTTGATATTAACCGACTTTATATTGACCGTCGCGTCGAGCCCGTTGCGTAGACACCTCGTTTGTGTAGATCGGACCTGTTGCACTTCAAAAACATCGCAATATGGATTCTGTTTGCAATAACTTTAGCGTTTTCACCTACATTAGACACTGAATATTTGTCGTTTTAAAGCTCAGTTTGAAATGTTTTAGTTTGTCGTTTCTGTTCAAATCGATCATCTTTTATCATACTTTTCGATCACATTAGCTCACCGAAGTGGTTCTTCTCACGCTTCGCTGTTGAAGTAGGTACTTTCCTCCGTTATTTTAAAAGATACATGCCATACAAAGTTAGTCGAATCTTACACTTTTTCGGTCACCGTGAAATATTTTGTCTTGATATTAACCGACTTTATATTGACCGTCGCGACGAGGCCGTTGCGTAGACAACTCGTTTGTGTAGATCGGACCTGTTGCACTTCAAAATTATTGCAATATGGATTCTGTTTGCAATAATTTTAGCGTTTTTACCTACTTTAGACACTGAATATTTGTCGTTTTAAAGCTCAGTTTGAAATGTTTTAGTTTGTCGTTTCTGTTCAAATCGATCATCGTTAAGCATACTTTTCGATCATATTAGCTCACCGGAGTGGTTCTACGCACGCTCCGCTGTTGAAGTAGGTACTTTCCTCCGTTATTTTAAAAAATACATGCCATACAAAGTTAGTCGAATCATACACTTTTTCGGTCACCGTGAAATATTTTGTCTTGATATTAACCGACTTTATATTGAACGTCGCGTCGAGCCCGTTGCGTAGACACCTCGTTTGTGTAGATCGGACCTGTTGCACTTCAAAAACATCGCAAAATGGATTCTGTTTGCAATAACTTTAGCGTTTTACCTACTTTAGACACTTAATATTTGTCGTTTTAAAGCTCAGTTTGAATTATTTTAGTTTGTCGTTTCTGTTCAAATCGATCATCTTTCAGCATACTTTTCGATCATATTAGCTCACCAGAGTGGATCTGCGCTCGCTCCACTATTCTAGTAGGTACTCTCCTGCGTTATTAAAAAAAGATACATCTCATACAAAGTTAGTCAAATCTTACACTTTTTCGGTCACCGTGAAATAGTTTGTCTTGATATTAACCGACTTTATATTGACCGTCGCGACGAGGCCGTTGCGTAGACAACTCGTTTGTGTAGATCGGACCTGTTGCACTTCAAAAACATGTCAATATGTATTCTGTTTGTAATAATTTAAGCTTTTTTACCTACTTTAGACACTGAATATTTGTCGTTTTAAAGCTCAGTTTGAAATGTTTTAGTTTGTCGTTTCTGTTCAAATCGATCATCTTTTATCATACTTTTCGATCACATTAGCTCACCGAAGTGGTTCTACGCACGCTGCGCTGTTGAAGTAGGTACTTTCCTCCGTTATTTTAGAAGATACATGCCATACAAAGTTAGTCGAATCTTACACTTTTTCGGTCACCGTGAAATATTTTGTCTTGATATTAACCGACTTTATATTGACCGTCGCGTCGAGGCCGTTGCGTGGCCACCTCATTTGTGTAGATCGAACCTGTTGCACTTCAAAAACATCGCAATATGGATTCTGTTTGCAATAATTTTAGCGTTTTCGCCTACTTTAGACACTGAATTTTTGTCGTTTTAAAGCTCAGTTTGAAATGTTTTAGTTTGTCGTTTCTGTTCAAATCGATCATCTTTTAGCATACTTTTCGATCATATTAGCTCATTGAAGTGTTTTTGCGCACATTTCGCTGTTCTAGTAGGTACTCTTTTGCGATATTTTAAAAGATACATCTTACACAATGTTAGTCGAATTTTACAGTTTTCCAGTCACCGTGAAATATTTTGTCTTGATATTAACCGACTTTATATTGACCGTCGCGTCTAGGCCGTTGCGTAGACACCTCGTTTGTGTAGATCGGACCTATTGCACTTCAAAAACATAGCAATATGGATTGTTTGCTATAATTTTAGCGTTTTTACCTACTTTAGACACTGAATATTTGTCGTTTTAAAGCTCAGTTTGAAATGTTTTAGTTTGTCGTTTCTGTTCAAATCGATCATCTTTTAGCATACTTTTCAATCATATTAGCTCACCGAAGTGGTTCTGCGCACGCTCTGCTTTTGAAGTAAGTACTCTCTGCGTTATTTTAAAAGATACATGCCATACAAAGTTAGTCGAATTTCACACTTTTTCGGTTACCGTGAAATATTTTGTCTTGCTAGTAACCGACTTTATATTGATCGTATGCCGTTGCGTAGACACCTCGTTTATGTAGAACGGACCTGTGGCATTTTAAAAACATTGCAGTATGGATTCTGTTTGCAATAATTTTAGCGTTTTCACCTACTTTAGACACTGAATATTTGTAGTTTTGAAGCTCAGTTTGAAATGTTTTAGTTTGTCGTTTCTGTTCAAATCGATCATCGTTAAGCATACTTTTTGATCACATTAGCTCACCGAAGTGGTTTTGCGCACGCACCGCTGTTGAAGTAGAAACTCTTTTGCGATATTTTTAAAGATACATCCCATACAAAGTTAGTCAAATTTTACACTTTTCCGGTCACCGTGAAATATTTTGTCTTGATATTAACCGACTTAATATTGACCGTCGCGTCGAGGCCGTTGCGTAGACACCTCGTTTGTGTAGTACAGACCTGTTGCACTTCAAAAACATCGCAATATGGATTCTGTTTATAATAACTTTAGCGTTTTCACCTACTTTAGACACTGAATATTTGTCGTTTTAAAGCTCAGTCTGAAATGTTTTAGTTTGTCGTTTCTGTTCAAATCGATCATCTTTAAGCATACTTTTCGATCATATTAGCTCACCGGAGTGGTTCTACGCACGCTCCGCTGTTGAAGTAGGTACTTTCCTCCGTTATTTTAAAAAATATATGCCATACAAATTTAGTCGAATCTTACACTTTTTTGGTCACCGTGAAATATTTTGTCTTGATATTAACCGACTTTATATTGACCGTCGCGTCGAGGCCGTTGCGTAGACACCTCGTTTGTGTAGATCGGACCTGTTGCACTTCAATAACATCGCAATATGTATTCTGTTTGTAATAATTTTAGCTTTTTTACCTACTTTAGACACTGAATATTTGTCGTTTTAAAGCTCAGTTTGAAATGTTTTAGTTTGTCGTTTCTGTTCAAATCGATCATCTTTTACCATACTTTTCGATCATATTAGCTCACCAGAGTTGTTCTGCGCACGCTCCGCTGTTGAAGTAGGTATTTTCCTGCGTTATTTTAAAAGATACATGCCATACAAAGTAAGTCGAATCTTACACTTTTTCGGTCACCGTGAAATATTTTGTCTTGATATTAACCGACTTTATATTGACCGTTGCGTTGAGGCCGTTGCGTAGACACCTCGTTTGTGTAGATCGGACCTGTTGCACTTCAAAATTATTGCAATATGGATTCTGTTTGCAATAACTTTAGTGTTTTCACCTACTTTAGACACTGAATATTTGTCGTTTTAAAGCTCAGTTTGAAATGTTTTAGTTTGTCGTTTCTGTTCAAATCGATCATCTTTTAGCATACTTTTTAATCACATTAGCTCACCGAAGTGGTTTTGCGCACGCACCGCTGTTCTAGTAGGTACTCTTTTGCGATATTTTAAAAGATACATCTTACACAATGTTAGTCGAATTGTACAGTTTTCCAGTCACCGTGAAATAATTTGTCTTGATATTAGCCGACTTTATATTGACCGTCGCGTCGAGGCCGTTGCGTAGACACCTCGTTTGTGTAGATCGGACCTATTGCACTTCAAAAACATAGCAATATGGATTGTTTGCTATAATTTTAGCGTTTTTACCTACTTAAGACACTGAATATTTGTCGTTTTAAAGCTCAGTTTGAAATGTTTTAGTTTGTCGTTTCTGTTCAAATCGATCATCTTTTAGCATACTTTTCAATCACATTAGCTCCCCGAAGTGGTTCTGCGCACGCTCCGCTTTTGTAGAAGGTACTCTCTGCGTTATTTTAAAAGATACATGCCATACAAAGTTAGTTGAATTTTACACTTTTTCGGTTACCGTGAAATAGTTTGTCTTCATATTAACCGACTTTATATTGACCGTCGCGTCGAGCCCGTTGCGTAGACACCTCGTTTGTGTAGATCGGACCTGTTGCACTTCAAAAACATTGCAATATGGATTCTGTTTGCAATAACTTTAGCGTTTTCACCTACTTAAGACACTGAATATTTGTCGTTTTAAAGCTCAGTTTGAAATGTTTTAGTTTGTCGTTTCTGTTCAAATCGATCATCTTTTAGCATTTTTTTTTAATCACATTAGCTCACCGAAGTGGTTTTGCGCACGCACCGCTGTTGAAGTAGGAACTTTTTTGCGATATTTTTAAAGATACATCCCATACAAAGTTAGTCAAATTTTACACTTTTCCGGTCACCGTGAAATATTTTGTCTTGATATTAACCGACTTTATATTGACCGTCGCGTCGAGCCCGTTGCGTAGACACCTCGTTTGTGTAGATCGGACCTGTTGCACTTCAAAAACATCGCAATATGGATTCTGTTTGCAATAACTTTAGCGTTTTCACCTACATTAGACACTGAATATTTGTCGTTTTAAAGCTCAGTTTGAAATGTTTTAGTTTGTCGTTTCTGTTCAAATCGATCATCTTTTATCATACTTTTCGATCACATTAGCTCACCGGAGTGGTTCTACGCACGCTTCGCTGTTGAAGTAGGTACTTTCCTCCGTTATTTTAAAAGATACATGCCATACAAAGTTAGTCGAATCTTACACTTTTTCGGTCACCGTGAAATATTTTGTCTTGATATTAACCGACTTTATATTGACCGTCGCGACGAGGCCGTTGCGTAGACAACTCGTTTGTGTAGATCGGACCTGTTGCACTTCAAAATTATTGCAATATGGATTCTGTTTGCAATAATTTTAGCGTTTTTACCTACTTTAGACACTGAATATTTGTCGTTTTAAAGCTCAGTTTGAAATGTTTTAGTTTGTCGTTTCTGTTCAAATCGATCATCGTTAAGCATACTTTTCGATCATATTAGCTCACCGGAGTGGTTCTACGCACGCTCCGCTGTTGAAGTAGGTACTTTCCTCCGTTATTTTAAAAAATACATGCCATACAAAGTTAGTCGAATCATACACTTTTTCGGTCACCGTGAAATATTTTGTCTTGATATTAACCGACTTTATATTGAACGTCGCGTCGAGCCCGTTGCGTAGACACCTCGTTTGTGTAGATCGGACCTGTTGCACTTCAAAAACATCGCAAAATGGATTCTGTTTGCAATAACTTTAGCGTTTTACCTACTTTAGACACTTAATATTTGTCGTTTTAAAGCTCAGTTTGAATTATTTTAGTTTGTCGTTTCTGTTCAAATCGATCATCTTTCAGCATACTTTTCGATCATATTAGCTCACCAGAGTGGATCTGCGCTCGCTCCACTATTCTAGTAGGTACTCTCCTGCGTTATTAAAAAAAGATACATCTCATACAAAGTTAGTCAAATCTTACACTTTTTCGGTCACCGTGAAATAGTTTGTCTTGATATTAACCGACTTTATATTGACCGTCGCGACGAGGCCGTTGCGTAGACAACTCGTTTGTGTAGATCGGACCTGTTGCACTTCAAAAACATGTCAATATGTATTCTGTTTGTAATAATTTAAGCTTTTTTACCTACTTTAGACACTGAATATTTGTCGTTTTAAAGCTCAGTTTGAAATGTTTTAGTTTGTCGTTTCTGTTCAAATCGATCATCTTTTATCATACTTTTCGATCACATTAGCTCACCGAAGTGGTTCTACGCACGCTGCGCTGTTGAAGTAGGTACTTTCCTCCGTTATTTTAGAAGATACATGCCATACAAAGTTAGTCGAATCTTACACTTTTTCGGTCACCGTGAAATATTTTGTCTTGATATTAACCGACTTTATATTGACCGTCGCGTCGAGGCCGTTGCGTGGCCACCTCATTTGTGTAGATCGAACCTGTTGCACTTCAAAAACATCGCAATATGGATTCTGTTTGCAATAATTTTAGCGTTTTCGCCTACTTTAGACACTGAATTTTTGTCGTTTTAAAGCTCAGTTTGAAATGTTTTAGTTTGTCGTTTCTGTTCAAATCGATCATCTTTTAGCATACTTTTCGATCATATTAGCTCATTGAAGTGTTTTTGCGCACATTTCGCTGTTCTAGTAGGTACTCTTTTGCGATATTTTAAAAGATACATCTTACACAATGTTAGTCGAATTTTACAGTTTTCCAGTCACCGTGAAATATTTTGTCTTGATATTAACCGACTTTATATTGACCGTCGCGTCTAGGCCGTTGCGTAGACACCTCGTTTGTGTAGATCGGACCTATTGCACTTCAAAAACATAGCAATATGGATTGTTTGCTATAATTTTAGCGTTTTTACCTACTTTAGACACTGAATATTTGTCGTTTTAAAGCTCAGTTTGAAATGTTTTAGTTTGTCGTTTCTGTTCAAATCGATCATCTTTTAGCATACTTTTCAATCATATTAGCTCACCGAAGTGGTTCTGCGCACGCTCTGCTTTTGAAGTAAGTACTCTCTGCGTTATTTTAAAAGATACATGCCATACAAAGTTAGTCGAATTTCACACTTTTTCGGTTACCGTGAAATATTTTGTCTTGCTAGTAACCGACTTTATATTGATCGTATGCCGTTGCGTAGACACCTCGTTTATGTAGAACGGACCTGTGGCATTTTAAAAACATTGCAGTATGGATTCTGTTTGCAATAATTTTAGCGTTTTCACCTACTTTAGACACTGAATATTTGTAGTTTTGAAGCTCAGTTTGAAATGTTTTAGTTTGTCGTTTCTGTTCAAATCGATCATCGTTAAGCATACTTTTTGATCACATTAGCTCACCGAAGTGGTTTTGCGCACGCACCGCTGTTGAAGTAGAAACTCTTTTGCGATATTTTTAAAGATACATCCCATACAAAGTTAGTCAAATTTTACACTTTTCCGGTCACCGTGAAATATTTTGTCTTGATATTAACCGACTTAATATTGACCGTCACGTCGAGCCCGTTGCGTAGACACCTCGTTTGTGTAGATCAGACCTGTTGCACTTTAAAAACATCGCAATATGGATTCTGTTTATAATAACTTTAGCGTTTTCACCTACTTTAGACACTGAATATTTGTCGTTTTAAAGCTCAGTCTGAAATGTTTTAGTTTGTCGTTTCTGTTCAAATCGATCATCTTTTAGCATACTTTTCGATCATATTAGCTCACCGGAGTGGTTCTACGCACGCTCCGCTGTTGAAGTAGGTACTTTCCTCCGTTATTTTAAAAAATATATGCCATACAAATTTAGTCGAATCTTACACTTTTTCGGTCACCGTGAAATATTTTGTCTTGATATTAACCGACTTTATATTGACCGTCGCGTCGAGGCCGTTGCGTAGACACCTCGTTTGTGTAGATCGGACCTGTTGCACTTCAAAAACATGTCAATATGTATTCTGTTTGTAATAATTTAAGCTTTTTTACCTACTTTAGACACTGAATATTTGTCGTTTTAAAGCTCAGTTTGAAATGTTTTAGTTTGTCGTTTCTGTTCAAATCGATCATCTTTTACCATACTTTTCGATCATATTAGCTCACCAGAGTTGTTCTGCGCACGCTCCGCTGTTGAAGTAGGTATTTTCCTGCGTTATTTTAAAAGATACATGCCATACAAAGTTAGTCGAATCTTACACTTTTTCGGTCACCGTGAAATATTTTGTCTTGATATTAACCGACTTTATATTGACCGTTGCGTTGAGGCCGTTGCGTAGACACCTCGTTTGTGTAGGTCGAACTTGTTTCACTTCAAAAACATCGCAATATGGATTCTGTTTGCAATAACTTTAGCGTTTTCACCTACTTTAGACACTGAATATTTGTCGTTTTAAAGCTCAGTTTGAAATGTTTTAGTTTGTCGTTTCTGTTCAAATCGATCATCTTTTAGCATACTTTTAAATCACATTAGCTCACCGAAGTGGTTTTGCGCACGCACCGCTGTTGAAGTAGGAACTCTTTTGCGATATTTTTAAAGATACATCCCATACAAAGTTAGTCAAATTTTACACTTTTCCGGTCACCGTGAAATATTTTGTCTTGATATTAACCGACTTTATATTGACCGTCGCGTCGAGCCCGTTGCGTAGACACCTCGTTTGTATAGATCGGACCTGTTGCACTTCAAAAACATCGCAATATGGATTTTGTTTGCAATAACTTTAGCGTTTTCACCTACTTTAGACACTGAATATTTGTCGTTTTAAAGCTCAGTTTGAAATGTTTTAGTTTGTCGTTTCTGTTCAAATCGATCATCTTTTATCATACTTTTCAATCACATTAGCTCACCGGAGTGGTTCTACGCACGCTCCGCTGTTGAAGTAGGTACTTTCCTCCGTTATTTTAGAAGATACATGCCATACAAAGTTAGTCGAATCTTACACTTTTTCGGTCACCGTGAAATATTTTGTCTTGATATTAACCGACTTTATATTGACCGTCGCGTCGAGTCCGTTGCGTGGCCACATCGTTTGTGTAGATCGAACCTGTTGCACTTCAAAAAAATCGCAATATGGATTCTGTTTGCAATAATTTTAGCGTTTTTACCTACTTTAGACACTGAATATTTGTCGTTTTAAAGCTCAGTTTGAAATGTTTTAGTTTGTCGTTTCTGTTCAAATCGATCATCTTTTATCATACTTTTTGATCATATTAGCTCACCAGAGTGGTTCTGCGCACGCTCCGCTGTTGAAGTAAGTACATTCCTGCGATATGTTTAAAGATACATGCCATAAAAATTAAGTAAAATTTTACACATTTTCGGTCACCGTGAAATATTGTGTCTTGATATTAACCGACTTTATATTGACCGTCGCGTCGAGGCCGTTGCGTAGACACCTCGTTTGTGTAGATCAGACCTGTTGCACTTCAAAAACATCGCAATATGGATTCTGTTTATAATAACTTTAGCGTTTTCACCTACTTTAGACACTGAATATTTGTCGTTTTAAAGCTCAGTTTGAAATGTTTTAGTTTGTCGTTTCTGTTCAAATCGATCATCTTTTATCATACTTTTCGATCATATTAGCTCACCAGAGTTGTTCTGCGCACGCTCCGCTGTTGAAGTAGGTATTTTCCTGCGTTATTTTAAAAGATACATGCCATACAAAGTTAGTCGAATCTTACACTTTTCGGTCACCGTGAAATATTTTGTCTTGATATTAACCGACTTTATATTGACCGTCGCGTCGAGGCCGTTGCGAAGACACCTCGTTTGTGTAGATCGGACCTGTTGCACTTCAAAAACATGTCAATATGTATTCTGTTTGTAATAATTTTAGCTTTTTTACCTACTTTAGACACTGAATATTTGTCGTTTTAAAGCTCAGTTTGAAATGTTTTAGTTTGTCGTTTCTGTTCAAATCGATCATCTTTTATCATACTTTTCGATCACATTAGCTCACCGAAGTGGTTCTACGCACGCTGCGCTGTTGAAGTAGGTACTTTCCTCCGTTATTTAAGAAGATACATGCCATACAAAGTTAGTCGAATCTTACACTTTTTCGGTCACCGTGAAATATTTTGTCTTGATATTAACCGACTTTATATTGACCGTCGCGTCGAGGCCGTTGCGTGGCCACCTCGTTTGTGTAGATCGGACCTGTTGCACTTCAAAAACATGTCAATATGTATTCTGTTTGTAATAATTTAAGCTTTTTTACCTACTTTAGACACTGAATATTTGTCGTTTTAAAGCTCAGTTTGAAATGTTTTAGTTTGTCGTTTCTGTTCAAATCGATCATCTTTTAGCATACTTTTCGATCATATTAGCTCATTGAAGTGTTTTTGCGCACATTTCGCTGTTCTAGTAGGTACTCTTTTGCGATATTTTAAAAGATACATCTTACACAATGATAGTCGAATTTTACAGTTTTCCAGTCACCGTGAAATATTTTGTCTTGATATTAACCGACTTTATATTGACCGTCGCGTCTAGGCCGTTGCGTAGACACCTCGTTTGTGTAGATCGGACCTATTGCACTTCAAAAACATAGCAATATGGATTGTTTGCTATAATTTTAGCGTTTTTACCTACTTTAGACACTGAATATTTGTCGTTTTAAAGCTCAGTTTGAAATGTTTTAGTTTGTCGTTTCTGTTCAAATCGATCATCTTTTAGCATACTTTTCAATCATATTAGCTCACCGAAGTGGTTCTGCGCACGCTCTGCTTTTGAAGTAAGTACTCTCTGCGTTATTTTAAAAGATACATGCCATACAAAGTTAGTCGAATTTCACACTTTTTCGGTTACCGTGAAATATTTTGTCTTGCTAGTAACCGACTTTATATTGATCGTATGCCGTTGCGTAGACACCTCGTTTATGTAGAACGGACCTGTGGCATTTTAAAAACATTGCAGTATGGATTCTGTTTGCAATAATTTTAGCGTTTTCACCTACTTTAGACACTGAATATTTGTAGTTTTGAAGCTCAGTTTGAAATGTTTTAGTTTGTCGTTTCTGTTCAAATCGATCATCGTTAAGCATACTTTTTGATCACATTAGCTCACCGAAGTGGTTTTGCGCACGCACCGCTGTTGAAGTAGAAACTCTTTTGCGATATTTTTAAAGATACATCCCATACAAAGTTAGTCAAATTTTACACTTTTCCGGTCACCGTGAAATATTTTGTCTTGATATTAACCGACTTAATATTGACCGTCACGTCTAGGCCGTTGCGTAGACACCTCGTTTGTGTAGATCGGACCTATTGCACTTCAAAAACATAGCAATATGGATTGTTTGCTATAATTTTAGCGTTTTTACCTACTTTAGACACTGAATATTTGTCGTTTTAAAGCTCAGTTTGAAATGTTTTAGTTTGTAGTTTCTGTTCAAATCGATCATCTTTTAGCATAATTTTCAATCATATTAGCTCACCGAAGTGGTTCTGCGCACGCTCTGCTTTTGAAGTAGGTACTCTCTGCGTTATTTTAAAAGATACATGCCATACAAAGTTAGTCGAATTTCACACTTTTTCGGTTAACGTGAAATATTTTGTCTTGCTAGTAACCGACTTTATATTGATCGTCGCGTCGATGCCGTTGCGTAGACACCTCGTTTATGTAGAACGGACCTGTGGCATTTTAAAAACATTGCAGTATGGATTCTGTTTGCAATAATTTTAGCGTTTTCACCTACTTTAGACACTGAATATTTGTAGTTTTGAAGCTCAGTTTGAAATGTTTTAGTTTGTCGTTTCTGTTCAAATCGATCATCGTTAAGCATACTTTTCAATCATATTAGCTCACCGAAGTGGTTCTGCGCACGCTCTGCTTTTGAAGTAAGTACTCTCTGCGTTATTTTAAAAGATACATGCCATACAAAGTTAGTCGAATTTCACACTTTTTCGGTTACCGTGAAATATTTTGTCTTGCTAGTAACCGACTTTATATTGATCGTCGCGTCGATGCCGTTGCGTAGACACCTTGTTTATGTAGAACGGACCTGTGGCATTTTAAAAACATTGCAGTATGGATTCTGTTTGCAATAATTTTAGCGTTTTCACCTACTTTAGACACTGAATATTTGTAGTTTTGAAGCTCAGTTTGAAATGTTTTAGTTTGTCGTTTCTGTTCAAATCGATCATCGTTAAGCATACTTTTTGATCACATTAGCTCACCGAAGTGGTTTTGCGCACGCACCGCTGTTGAAGTAGGAACTCTTTTGCGATATTTTTAAAGATACATCCCATACAAAGTTAGTCAAATTTTACACTTTTCCGGTCACCGTGAAATATTTTGTCTTGATATTAACCGACTTAATATTGACCGTCACGTCGAGCCCGTTGCGTAAACACCTCGTTTGTGTAGATCAGACCTGTTGCACTTCAAAAACATCGCAATATGTATTCTGTTTGTAATAATTTAAGCTTTTTTACCTACTTTAGACACTGAATATTTGTCGTTTTAAAGCTCAGTTTGAAATGTTTTAGTTTGTCGTTTCTGTTCAAATCGATCATCTTTTATCATACTTTTCGATCACATTAGCTCACTGGAGTGGTTTTACGCACGCTCCGCTGTTGAAGTAGGTACTTTCCTCCGTTATTTTAAAAGATACATGCCATACAAAGTTAGTCGAATCTTACACTTTTTCGGTCACCGTGAAATATTTTGTCTTCATATTAACCGACTTTATATTGACCGTCGCGTCGAGCCCGTTGCGTAGACACCTCGTTTGTGTAGATCGGACCTGTTGCACTTCAAAAACATTGCAATATGGATTCTGTTTGCAATAACTTTAGCGTTTTCACCTACTTAAGACACTGAATATTTGTCGTTTTAAAGCTCAGTTTGAAATGTTTTAGTTTGTTGCTTCTGTTCAAATCGATCATCTTTTAGCATACTTTTTGATCACATTAGCTCACCGAAGTGGTTTTGCGCACGCACCGCTGTTGAAGTAGGAACTCTTTTGCGATATTTTTAAAGATACATCCCATACAAAGTTAGTCAAATTTTACACTTTTCCGGTCACCGTGAAATATTTTGTCTTGATATTAACCGACTTTATATTGACCGTCGCGTCGAGCCCGTTGCGTAGACACCTCGTTTGTGTAGATCGGACCTGTTGCACTTCAAAAACATCGCAATATGGATTCTGTTTGCAATAACTTTAGCGTTTTCACCTACATTAGACACTGAATATTTGTCGTTTTAAAGCTCAGTTTGAAATGTTTTAGTTTGTCGTTTCTGTTCAAATCGATCATCTTTTATCATAAATTTCGATCACATTAGCTCACCGGAGTGGTTCTACGCACGCTTCGCTGTTGAAGTAGGTACTTTCCTCCGTTATTTTAAAAGATACATGCCATACAAAGTTAGTCGAATCTTACACTTTTTCGGTCACCGTGAAATATTTTGTCTTGATATTAACCGACTTTATATTGACCGTCGCGTCGAGCCCGTTGCGTAGACACCTCGTTTGTGTAGATCGGACCTGTTGCACTTCAAAAACATTGCAATATGGATTCTGTTTGCAATAACTTTAGCGTTTTCACCTACTTAAGACACTGAATATTTGTCGTTTTAAAGCTCAGTTTGAAATGTTTTAGTTTGTTGCTTCTGTTCAAATCGATCATCTTTTAGCATACTTTTTGATCACATTAGCTCACCGAAGTGGTTTTGCGCACGCACCGCTGTTGAAGTAGGAACTCTTTTGCGATATTTTTAAAGATACATCCCATACAAAGTTAGTCAAATTTTACACTTTTCCGGTCACCGTGAAATATTTTGTCTTGATATTAACCGACTTTATATTGACCGTCGCGTCGAGCCCGTTGCGTAGACACCTCGTTTGTGTAGATCGGACCTGTTGCACTTCAAAAACATCGCAATATGGATTCTGTTTGCAATAACTTTAGCGTTTTCACCTACATTAGACACTGAATATTTGTCGTTTTAAAGCTCAGTTTGAAATGTTTTAGTTTGTCGTTTCTGTTCAAATCGATCATCTTTTATCATAAATTTCGATCACATTAGCTCACCGGAGTGGTTCTACGCACGCTTCGCTGTTGAAGTAGGTACTTTCCTACGTTATTTTAAAAGATACATGCCATACAAAGTTAGTCGAATCTTACACTTTTTCGGTCACCGTGAAATATTTTGTCTTGATATTAACCGACTTTATATTGACCGTCGCGTCGAGCCCGTTGCGTAGACAACTCGTTTGTGTAGATCGGACCTGTTGCACTTCAAAAACATGTCAATATGTATTCTGTTTGTAATAATTTAAGCTTTTTTACCTACTTTAGACACTGAATATTTGTCGTTTTAAAGCTCAGTTTGAAATGTTTTAGTTTGTCGTTTCTGTTCAAATCGATCATCTTTTATCATACTTTTCGAACACATTAGCTCACCGAAGTGGTTCTACGCACGCTGCGCTGTTGAAGTAGGTACTTTCCTCCGTTATTTTAGAAGATACATGCCATACAAAGTTAGTCGAATCTTACACTTTTTCGGTCACCGTGAAATATTTTGTCTTGATATTAACCGACTTTATATTGACCGTCGCGTCGAGGCCGTTGCGTGGCCACCTCGTTTGTGTAGATCGAACCTGTTGCACTTGAAAAACATCGCAATATGGATTCTGTTTGCAATAATTTTAGCGTTTTCGCCTACTTTAGACACTGAATTTTTGTCGTTTTAAAGCTCAGTTTGAAATGTTTTAGTTTGTCGTTTCTGTTCAAATCGATCATCTTTTAGCATACTTTTCGATCATATTAGCTCATTGAAGTGTTTTTGCGCACATTTCGCTGTTCTAGTAGGTACTCTTTTGCGATATTTTAAAAGATACATCTTACACAATGTTAGTCGAATTTTACAGTTTTCCAGTCACCGTGAAATATTTTGTCTTGATATTAACCGACTTTATATTGACCGTCGCGTCTAGGCCGTTGCGTAGACACCTCGTTTGTGTAGATCGGACCTATTGCACTTCAAAAACATAGCAATATGGATTGTTTGCTATAATTTTAGCGTTTTTACCTACTTTAGACACTGAATATTTGTCGTTTTAAAGCTCAGTTTGAAATGTTTTAGTTTGTCGTTTCTGTTCAAATCGATCATCTTTTAGCATATTTTTCAATCATATTAGCTCACCGAAGTGGTTCTGCGCAAGCTCCGCTTTTGAAGTAGGTACTCTCTGCGTTATTTTAAAAGATACATACCATACAAAGTTAGTCGAATTTTACACTTTTTCGGTTACCGTGAAATATTTTGTCTTGATATTAACTGACTTTATATTGATCGTCGCGTCGATGCCGTTGCGTAGACACCTCGTTTATGTAGAACGGACCTGTGGCATTTTAAAAACATTGCAGTATGGATTCTGTTTGCAATAATTTTAGCGTTTTCACCTACTTTAGACACTGAATATTTGTAGTTTTGAAGCTCAGTTTGAAATGTTTTAGATTGTCGTTTCTGTTCAAATCGATCATCTTTTAGCATACTTTTCAATTATATTAGCTCACTGGAGTGTTTTTGCGCACGGTCCGCTGTTGAAAAAGGGTATTTTCTGCGTAGTTTTAAAAGATACATGCCATACAATGTTAGTCGAATTTACACTTTTTCGGTCACCGTGAAATATTTTGTCTTGATATTAACCGACTTTATATTGACCGTCGCGTCGAACCCGTTGCGTAGACACCTCGATTGTGTAGATCGAACCTGTTGCACTTCAAAAACATCGCAATATGGATTCTGTTTGCTATAATTTTAGCGTTTTCGCCTACTTTAGACACTGAATTTTTGTCGTTTTAAAGCTCAGTTTGAAATGTTTTAGTTTGTCGTTTCTGTTCAAATCGATCATCTTTTATCATACTTTTCGATCATATTAGCTCATTGGAGTGTTTTTGCGCACACTTCGATGTTCTAGTAGTTACTCTTTTGCGATATTTCAAATGATACAACCCGTAAAAAGTTAGTCGAATTTTACACTTTTTCGGTCACCGTGAAAAATTTTGTCTTGATATTAACCGACTTTATATTGACCGTTGCGTCGAACCCGTTGCGTTGACTACACGTTTGTGTAGATTGGACCTGTTGCACTTCAAAAACATCGCAATATGGATTCTGTTTGCAATAATTTTAGCGTTTTCACCTACTTTAGACACTGAATATTTGTCGTTTTAAAGCTCAGTTTGAAATGTTTTAGTTTGTCGTTTCTGTTCAAATCGATCATCTTTTAGCATACTTTTCAATCATATTAGCTCACTGAAGTGATTTTGCGCACGGTCCGCTGTTAAAAAAGGGTATTTTCTGCGTACTTTTAAAAGATACATGCCATACAATGTTAGTCGAATTTACACTTTTTCGGTCACCGTGAAATATTTTGTCTTGATATTAACCGACTTTATATTGACCGTCGCGTCGAGCCCGGTGCGTAGACACGTTTAATTGTGTAGATCGGAACAATTGCACTTCAAAAACATCGCAATATGGATTCTGTTTGAATAATTTTAGCGTTTTTAACTACTTTAGACACTCAATATGTGTCGTTTTAAAGGTCAGTTTGAAATAATTTAGTTTGTCATTTCTGTTTAAATCGATCTTCTTTTAGCAAACTTTTCGATCATATTTGCTCACCGAAGTGGTTTTGCGCACACTCCGCTGTTAAAGTAGGTTTTCTTTTGCAATATTTTAAAAAATACATCCCGTACAAAGTTAGTCGAATTTTACACTTTTTCGGTCACCGTAAAATATTTTGTCTTGATATTAACCGACTTTATATCGACCGTCGCGTCGATGCCGTTGCGTAGTCACCTCAACTAGGTAGACAGGACCTGTGGCATCTTAAAACTTCGCAGTATGAATTCGGTTTGCAATAATTTTAGCGTTTTCACCTACTTTAGACACTGAATATTTGTCGTTTTGAAGCTCAGTTTAAAATGTTTTAGTTTGTCGTTTCTGTTCAAATCGATTATCTTTTAGCATACTTTTCAATCATATTAGCTCAGCGGAGTGTTTGTGCGCACGTTTCGCTGTTCTAAAAGGTACTCTTTTGCGATATTTTAAAAGATACATCCCATACAAAGTAAGTCGAATTTGACACTTTTTCGGTTACCGTGAAATAATTTGTCTTGATATTAACCGACTATATATTGACCGTCGCGTCGAGCCCGTTGCGTAGACTACTCGCGTGTGTAGATCAGACCTGTTGCACTTCAAAAACATCGCAATATGGATTCTGTTTATAATAACTTTAGCGTTTTCACCTACTTTAGACACTGAATATTTGTCGTTTTAAAGCTCAGTTTGAAATGTTTTAGTTTGTCGTTTCTGTTCAAATCGATCATCTTTTACCATACTTTTCGATCATATTAGCTCACCAGAGTTGTTCTGCGCACGCTCCGCTGTTGAAGTAGGTACTTTCCTCCGTTATTTTAAAAGATACATGCCATACAAAGTTAGTAGAATCTTACACTTTTTCGGTCACCGTGAAATATTTTGTCTTGATATTAACCGACTTTATATTGACCGTCGCGTCGAAGCCGTTGCGTGGCCACCACGTTTGTGTAGATCGAACCTGTTGCACTTTAAAAACATCGCAATATGGATTCTGTTTGCAATAACTTTAGCGTTTTACCTACTTTAGACACTGAATATTTGTCGTTTTAAAGCTCAGTTTGAATTATTTTAGTTTGTCGTTTCTGTTCAAATCGATCATCTTTTATCATACTTTTCGATCACATTAGCTCACTGGAGTAGTTTTACGCACGCTCCGCTGTTGAAGTAGGTACTTTCCTCCGTTATTTTAAAAGATACATGCCATACAAAGTTAGTCAAATCTTACACTTTTTCGGTCACCGTGAAATAGTTTGTCTTGATATTAACCGACTTTATATTGACCGTCGCGTCGAGGCCGTTGCGTGGCCACCTCGTTTGTGTAGATCGAACCTGTTGCACTTCAAAAACATCGCAATATGGGTTCTGTTTGCAATAATTTTAGCGTTTTCACCTACTTTAGACACTGAATATTTGTCGTTTTAAAGTTCAGTTTGAAATGTTTTAGTTTGTCGTTTCTGTTCAATTCGATCATCTTTTAGCATACTTTTTGATCACATTAGCTCATCGAAGTGGTTTTGCGCACGCTCTGCTGTTGAAGTAGGAACTCTTTTGCGATATTTTAAAAGATACATCCCATACAAAGTTAGTCAAATTTTACACTTTTCCGGTCACCGTGAAATATTTTGTCTTGATATTAACCGACTTTATATTGACCGTCGCGTTGAGGCCGTTGCGTAGACACCTCGTTTGTGTAGATCGGACCTGTTGCACTTCAAAAACATCGCAATATGGATTCTGTTTATAATAACTTTAGCGTTTTCACCTACTTTAGACACTTAATATTTGTCGTTTTAAAGCTCAGTTTGAAATGTTTTAGTTAGTCGTTTCTGTTCAAATCGATCATCTTTTATCATACTTTTCGATCACATTAGCTCACCGGAGTTGTTCTACGCACGCTCCGCTGTTGAAATAGGTACTTTCCTCCGTTATTTTAAAAGATACATGCCATACAAAGTTAGTAGAATCTTACACTTTTTCGGTCACCGTGAAATATTTTGTCTTGATATTAACCGAATTTATTTTGACCGTCGCGTCGAGGCCGTTGCGTAGACACCTCGTTTGTGTAGATCGGACCTTTTGCACTTCAAAAACATCGCAATATGGATTCTGTTTGCAATAACTTTAGCGTTTTCACCTACTTTAGACACTGAATATTTGTCGTTTTAAAGCTCAGTTTGAAATGTTTTAGTTTGTCGTTTCTGTTCAAATCGATCATCTTTTATCATACTTTTCGATCATTTTAGCTCACCAGAGTGGTTCTGCGCACGCTCCGCTGTTGAAGTAGGTACTTTCCTGCGTTATTTTTAAAGATACATGCCATACAAATTCAGTCAAATTTTACACATTTTCGGTCACCGTGAAATATTGTGTCTTGATATTAACCGACTTTATATTGACCGTCGCGTCGAGGCCGTTGCGTGGACACCTCGTTTGTATAGATCGCACCTGTTGCACTTCAAAATTATCGCAATAAGGATTCTGTTTGCAATAATTTTAGCGTTTTCACCTACTTTAGACACTGAATATTTGTCGTTTTAAAGTTCAGTTTGAAATGTTTTAGTTTGTCGTTTCTGTTCAAATCGATCATCTTTTAGCATACTTTTTGATCACATTAGCTCACCGAAGTAGTTTTGCGCACGCACCGCTGTTTAAGTAGGAACTCTTTTGCGATAGTTTTAAAGATACATCCCATACAAAGTTAGTCAAATTTTACACTTTTCCGGTCACCGTGAAATATTTTGTCTTGATATTAACCGACTTTATATTGACCGTCGCGTCGAGCCCGTTGCAGAGACACCTCGTTTGTGTAGATCGGACCTGTTGCACTTCAAAACCTTCGCAATATGGATTCTGTTTATAATAATTTTAGCGTTTTCACCTACTTTAGACACTGAATATTTGTCGTTTTAAAGCTCAGTTTGAAATGTTTTAGTTTGTCGTTTCTGTTCAAATCGATCATCTTTTATCATACTTTTCGATCACATTAGCTCACCGGAGTGGTTCTACGCACGCTCCGCTGTTGCAGTAGGTTAGGTTAGGTTTCCTCCGTTATTTTAAAAGATACATGCCATACAAAGTTAGTAGAATCTTACACTTTTTCGGTCACCGTGAAATATTTTGTCTTGATATTAACCGACTTTATTTTGACCGTCGCGTCGAGGCCGTTGCGTAGACACCTCGTTTGTGTAGATCGGACCTGTTGCACTTCAAAAACATCGCAATATGGTTTCTGTTTGCAATAACTTTAGCGTTTTCACCTACTTTAGACACTGAATATTTGTCGTTTTAAAGCTCAGTTTGAAATGTTTTATTTTGTCGTTTCTGTTCAAATCGATCATCATTTAGCATACTTTTCGATCATATTAGCTCACCGGAGTGGTTCTACGCACGCTCCGCTGTTGAAGTAGGTACTTTCCTCCGTTATTTTAAAAGATACATGCCATACAAAGTTAGTCGAATCTTACACTTTTTCGGTCACCGTGAAATATTTTGTCTTGATATTAACCGACTTTATATTGACCGTCGCGTCGAGGCCGTTGCGTAGACACCTCGTTTGTGTAGATCAGACTTGTTGCACTTCAAAAACATCGCAATATGGATTCTGTTTATAATAACTTTAGCGTTTTCACCTACTTTAGACACTGAATATTTGTCGTTTTAAAGCTCAGTTTGAAATGTTTTAGTTTGTCCTTTTTGTTCAAATCGATCATCTTTTATCATTCTTTTCGATCATATTAGCTCACCAGAGTTGTTCTGCGCACGCTCCGCTGTTGAAGTAGGTATTTTCCTGCGTTATTTTAAAAGATACATGCCATACAAAGTTAGTCGAATCTTACACTTTTTCGGTCACCGTGAAATATTTTGTCTTGATATTAACCGACTTTATATTGACCGTTGCGTTGAAGCCGTTGCGTAGACACCTCGTTTGTGTAGATCGGACCTGTTGCACTTCAAAAACATCGCAATATGGATTCTGTTCGCAATAACTTTAGCGTTTTCACCTACTTTAGACACTAAATATTTGTCGTTTTAAAGCTCAGTTTGAAATGTTTTAGTTTGTCGTTTCTGTTCAAATCGATCATCTTTTAGCATTTTTTTTTAATCACATTAGCTCACCGAAGTGGTTTTGCGCACGCACCGCTATTGAAGTAGGAACTCTTTTGCGATATTTTAAAGATACATCCCATACAAAGTTAGTCGAATTTTACACATTTCCGGTCACCGTGAAATATTTTGTCTTGATATTAACCGACTTTATATTGACCGTCGCGTCGAGCCCGTTGCGTAGACACCTCGTTTGTATAGATCGGACGTGTTGCACTTCAAAAACATCGCAATATGGATTTTGTTTGCAATAACTTTAGCGTTTTCACCTACTTTAGACACTGAATATTTGTCGTTTTAAAGCTCAGTTTGAAATGTTTTAGTTTGTCGTTTCTGTTCAAATCGATCACTTTTATCATACTTTTCGATCTTATTAGCTCACCGGAGTGGTTCTACGCACGCTTCGCTGTTGAAGTAGGTACTTTCCTTCGTTATTTTAAAAGATACATGCCATACAAAGTTAGTCGAATCTTACACTTTTTCGGTCACCGTGAAATATTTTGTCTTGATATTAACCGACTTTATATTGACCGTCGCGTCGAGGCCGTTGCGAAGACACCTCGTTTGTGTAGATCGGACCTGTTGCACTTCAAAAACATGTCAATATGTATTCTGTTTGTAATAATTTAAGCTTTTTTACCTACTTTAGACACTGAATATTTGTCGTTTTAAAGCTCAGTTTGAAATGTTTTAGTTTGTCGTTTCTGTTCAAATCGATCAACTTTTATCATACTTTTCGATCACATTAGCTCACTGGAGTGGTTCTACGCACGCTTCGCTGTTGAAGTAGGTACTTTCCTTCGTTATTTTAAAAGATACATGCCATACAAAGTTAGTCGAATCTTACACTTTTTCGGTCACCGTGAAATATTTTGTCTTGATATTAACCGACTTTATATTGACCGTCGCGTCGAGGCCGTTGCGAAGACACCTCGTTTGTGTAGATCGGACCTGTTGCACTTCAAAAACATCGCAATATGGATTCTGTTTATAATAACTTTAGCGTTTTCACCTACTTTAGACACTGAATATTTGTCGTTTTAAAGCTCAGTTTGAAATGTTTTAGTTTGTCGTTTCTGTTCAAATCGATCATCTTTTATCATTCTTTTCGATCACATTAGCTCACTGGAGTGGTTTTACGCACGCTCCGCTGTTGAAGTAGGTACTTTCCTCCGTTATTTTAAAAGATACATGCCATACAAAGGTAGTCGAATCTTACACTTTTTCGGTCACCGTGAAATATTTTGTCTTGATATTAACCGACTTTATATTGACCGTCACGTCGAGCCCGTTGCGTAGACACCTCGTTTGTGTAGATCGGACCTGTTGCACTTCAAAAACATCGCAATATGGATTCTGTTTATAATAACTTTAGCGTTTTCACCTACTTTAGACACTGAATATTTGTCGTTTTAAAGCTCAGTTTGAAATGTTTTAGTTTGTCGTTTCTGTTCAAATCGATCATCTTTTAGCATACTTTTTAATAACATTAGCTCACCGAAGTGGTTTTGCGCACGCACCGCTGTTGAAGTAGGAACTCTTTTGCGATATTTTTAAAGATACATCCCATACAAAGTTAGTCAAATTTTACACTTTTCCGGTCACCGTGAAATATTTTGTCTTGATATTAACCGACTTTATATTGACCGTCGCGTCGAGCCCGTTGCGTAGACACCTCGTTTGTATAGATCGGACCTGTTGCACTTCAAAAACATCGCAATATGGATTTTGTTTGCAATAACTTTAGCGTTTTCACCTACTTTAGACACTGAATATTTGTCGTTTTAAAGCTCAGTTTGAAATGTTTTAGTTTGTCGTTTTTGTTCAAATCGATCATCTTTTATCATTCTTTTCGATCTTATTAGCTCACCGGAGTGGTTCTACGCACGCTTCGCTGTTGAAGTAGGTACTTTCCTCCGTTATTTTAACCCATTTGTGGCCAAACAAGAAATAATAGCACAATTTTCGAAATTTATTTATTTAAGTATTGTATAGATAAGAAAGATACAAAATAAAAATGAAAAAAAATATATCAAGTTATTTTCATGAATTTACAGGGGTGTTCCCAAATTGGTACAATGGTCACTTAGGAGTATAAAGTTGCAAAACAAGGTTTTTCAATGCGTAGGGTTTTCTTGCACTTTTTGCAACCCCATCGGCTTCTGTTATGGCAAATAACACAGCGCAGACGTTTAGGAAGCTTTTCAGGAGCACGATCGGCACCATCTAATTGAAGCCCATCAATATTTGATGACGACGGACGAGCAGTAAGCCTTCGACGTGATGGTTTTAGGTAAAATCTGGCGAGACTGCGGCGAAATAGCAATTGATACATGGTTTCATCTTGAGCCAGTACATGTAACCGCCAGGCATTAGATACGACCACGTCAATCATGTATGTAAATAAAACCCACCACCACTCCACCCATGCCCCTGTTGTAATTTTAGAACAGATGGGTTATCTTCATATCAGTTTGCTGTTTTTTTACTGGACACCATCTTTTCACTGTTCCCACTGGTTTGTATGAATTATAATTAGTCACCATGGTACAGATACTGTTGTCTTTCCAACGGACCAATAAAAGTTCATTGCTCTTATCAAACCTGTAATCAAACTCTGCTCTTGTCTTCTTCATCATCTTCTTTGCAGGTGTTAGTGGACATTTCTTGGTGCGGTTTTGCACGAATCGTTCCCGTAGCACGATATCCATGCATGATAGTAATAGTATGCCAAAGAAAGTCTTTAGCTCAGAAACAGTTAGACTAAAATTATTTCTTTTATTTTGACTCGCGTATAAGTTCAAAAAGTCTACGATCGGCTGAAACAATTCATCGTCAAAAAGCTTTGCAAATATTTGAACTGGCGTCAAATCTTTCAAATCATCTTTGACGCGATTCTCGCTTTCTGATCGACCTTCAGTTTCTTCGTACTGCTTTGAGTAACTTGGAGTACACTTTCGCCAAACTGGGGTAGGCTGTATTGACCGTTTTGGTGCAACATCAGGCTGTTTTGGTCGTGTTGAATTATGGGATAAAAATTAGTGCTCTTTTGGCAGACAACGGCTCATCATCACTGCTGTTTCCCGAATCCGAAAGTGCCCTAACGTTGTGAACAAAGACTTCGATATTCCCAGGAATGTCTTTAGGCAACCTTGATGGACTCACCTCGTCATCGAAACCCTCTACTTCGTCAGTTACGACACTAGGCTCTGGTGGAATAATGGCTAAATCGTACTCTAAGCCATCGTTACTGTCTTCGCCAATGGCATTTATAGCTTCCTCTAAGCCGTGGAAGTTATTACTTGCGCTAAAATGCCGTTTTCGGTTCATCGTGATAATCTGAAATATGAATGTATATTTAATACACTTGTGACCACTGTACCCAAACTGGTACACCTATATATTAGGGGTTGAATATTCGAATTCACTAAGTAAAAATAACGAGAAACACTTGTAAATGTACGAACATATAATTAATTTGATATATCATGACTATTTATAATATTATATTTTATCCACATTACATACCAACATCAAATATACACTTGCCTCAGCACTCTTCTTGATACCGAAAATGAAATCACCACAACCATAAAACTTCTAAAGATAGCACATTTTTTTCTTTTCTTATTAAATAACTGCACTTTCCACAACATATTTTTGCAATAAAATATTAGCCATTGTTAATTTTTTTTGCAAATATCCTCCGTAATTTATCTGTTCCCATATTGGTACGGCGGCTAAGAATGGGATAAAAGATACATGCCATACAAAGTTAGTCGAATCTTACACTTTTTCGGTCACCGTGAAATATTTTGTCTTGATATTAACCGACTTCATATTGACCGTCGCGTCGAGGCCGTTGCGAAGACACCTCGTTTGTGTAGATCGGACCTGTTGCACTTCAAAAACATGTCAATATGTATTCTGTTTGTAATAATTTAAGCTTTTTTACCTACTTTAGACACTGAATATTTGTCGTTTTAAAGCTCAGTTTGAAATGTTTTAGTTTGTCGTTTCTGTTCAAATCGATCATCTTTTATCATACTTTTCGATCACATTAGCTCACCGAAGTGGTTTTACGCACGCTGCGCTGTTGAAGTAAGTACTTTCCTCCGTTATTTTAGAAGATACATGCCATACAAATTAAGTAAAATTTTACACATTTTCGGTCACCGTGAAATATTTTGTCTTGATATTAACCGACTTTATATTGACCGTCGCGTCGAGGCCGTTGCGTGGCCACCTCGTTTGTGTAGATTGAACCTGTTGCACTTCAAAAACATCGCAATATGGATTCTGTTTGCAATAATTTTAGCGTTTTTACCTACTTTAGACACTGAATATTTGTCGTTTTAAAGCTCAGTTTGAAATGTTTTAGTTTGTAGTTTCTGTTCAAATCGATCATCTTTTAGCATACTTTTCAATCATATTAGCTCACCGAAGTGGTTCTGCGCACGCTCCGCTTTTGAAGTAGGTACTCTCTGCGTTATTTTAAAAGATACATGCCATACAAAGTTAGTCGAATTTTACACTTTTTCGGTTACCGTGAAATATTTTGTCTTGATATTAACCGACTTTATATTGACCGTTGCGTCGAACCCGTTGCGTTGACTACACGTTTGTGTAGATTGGACCTGTGGCACTTCAAAAACATCGCAATATGGATTCTGTTTGCAATAATTTTAGTGTTTTCACCTACTTTAGACACTGAATATTTGTCGTTTTAAAGCTCAGTTTGAAATGTTTTAGTTTGTCGTTTCTGTTCAAATCGATCATCTTTTAGCATACTTTTCGATCATATTAGCTCACCGGAGTGGTTCTACGCACGCTCCGCTGTTAAAAAAGGGTATTTTCTGCGTACTTTTAAAAGATACATGCCAAACAATGTTAGTCGAATTTACACTTTTTCGGTCACCGTGAAATATTTTGTCTTGATATTAACCGACTTTATATAGACCGTCGCGTCGAGCCCGGTGCGTAGACACGTTTAATTGTGTAGATCGGAACAATTGCACTTCAAAAACATCGCAATATGGATTCTGTTTGCAATAATTTTAGCGTTTTTAACTACTTTAGACACTCAATATGTGTCGTTTTAAAGGTCAGTTTGAAATAATTTAGTTTGTCATTTCTGTTTAAATCGATCTTCTTTTAGCAAACTTTTCGATCATATTTGCTCACCGAAGTGGTTTTGCGCACACTTCGCTGTTAAAGTAGGTTTTCTTTTGCAATATTTTAAAAAATACATCCCGTACAAAGTTAGTCGAATTTTACACTTTTTCGGTCACCGTAAAATATTTTGTCTTGATATTAACCGACTTTATATCGACCGTCGCGTCGATGCCGTTGCGTAGTCACCTCAACTAGGTAGACAGGACCTGTGGCATCTTAAAACTTCGCAGTATGAATTCTGTTTGCAATAATTTTAGCGTTTTCACCTCCTTTAGACACTGTCTTAGACATTTGTCGTTTTGAAGCTCAGTTTAACATGTTTTAGTTTGTCGTTTCTGTTCAAATCGATTATCTTTTAGCATACTTTTCAATCATATTAGCTCAGCGGAGTGTTTGTGCGCACGTTTCGCTGTTCTAAAAGGTACTCTTTTGCGATATTTTAAAAGATACATCCCATACAAAGTAAGTCGAATTTGACACTTTTTCGGTTACCGTGAAATAATTTGTCTTGATATTAACCGACTTTATATTGACCGTCGCGTCGAGCCCGTTGCGTAGACTACTCGCGTGTGTAGATCAGACCTGTTGCACTTCAAAAACATCGCAATATGGATTCTGTTTATAATAACTTTAGCGTTTTCACCTACTTTAGACACTGAATATTTGTCGTTTTAAAGCTCAGTTTGAAATGTTTTAGTTTGTCGTTTCTGTTCAAATCGATCATCTTTTAGCATACTTTTCGATCATATTAGCTCACCGGAGTGGTTCTACGCACGCTCCGCTGTTAAAAAAGGGTATTTTCTGCGTACTTTTAAAAGATACATGCCAAACAATGTTAGTCGAATGTACACTTTTTCGGTCACCGTGAAATATTTTGTCTTGATATTAACCGACTTTATATAGACCGTCGCGTCGAGCCCGGTGCGTAGACACGTTTAATTGTGTAGATCGGAACAATTGCACTTCAAAAACATCGCAATATGGATTCTGTTTGCAATAATTTTAGCGTTTTTAACTACTTTAGACACTCAATATGTGTCGTTTTAAAGGTCAGTTTGAAATAATTTAGTTTGTCATTTCTGTTTAAATCTATCTTCTTTTAGCAAACTTTTCGATCATATTTGCTCACCGAAGTGGTTTTGCGCACACTTCGCTGTTAAAGTAGGTTTTCTTTTGCAATATTTTAAAAAATACATCCCGTACAAAGTTAGTCGAATTTTACACTTTTTCGGTCACCGTAAAATATTTTGTCTTGATATTAACCGACTTTATATCGACCGTCGCGTCGATGCCGTTGCGTAGTCACCTCAACTAGGTAGACAGGACCTGTGGCATCTTAAAACTTCGCAGTATGAATTCTGTTTGCAATAATTTTAGCGTTTTCACCTCCTTTAGACACTGTCTTAGACATTTGTCGTTTTGAAGCTCAGTTTAACATGTTTTAGTTTGTCGTTTCTGTTCAAATCGATTATCTTTTAGCATACTTTTCAATCATATTAGCTCAGCGGAGTGTTTGTGCGCACGTTTCGCTGTTCTAAAAGGTACTCTTTTGCGATATTTTAAAAGATACATCCCATACAAAGTAAGTCGAATTTGACACTTTTTCGGTTACCGTGAAATAATTTGTCTTGATATTAACCGACTTTATATTGACCGTCGCGTCGAGCCCGTTGCGTAGACTACTCGCGTGTGTAGATCAGACCTGTTGCACTTCAAAAACATCGCAATATGGATTCTGTTTATAATAACTTTAGCGTTTTCACCTACTTTAGACACTGAATATTTGTCGTTTTAAAGCTCAGTTTGAAATGTTTTAGTTTGTCGTTTCTGTTCAAATCGATCATCTTTTAGCATACTTTTCGATCATATTAGCTCACCGGAGTGGTTCTACGCACGCTCCGCTGTTAAAAAAGGGTATTTTCTGCGTACTTTTAAAAGATACATGCCAAACAATGTTAGTCGAATTTACACTTTTTCGGTCACCGTGAAATATTTTGTCTTGATATTAACCGACTTTATATAGACCGTCGCGTCGAGCCCGGTGCGTAGACACGTTTAATTGTGTAGATCGGAACAATTGCACTTCAAAAACATCGCAATATGGATTCTGTTTGCAATAATTTTAGCGTTTTTAACTACTTTAGACACTCAATATGTGTCGTTTTAAAGGTCAGTTTGAAATAATTTAGTTTGTCATTTCTGTTTAAATCGATCTTCTTTTAGCAAACTTTTCGATCATATTTGCTCACCGAAGTGGTTTTGCGCACACTTCGCTGTTAAAGTAGGTTTTCTTTTGCAATATTTTAAAAAATACATCCCGTACAAAGTTAGTCGAATTTTACACTTTTTCGGTCACCGTAAAATATTTTGTCTTGATATTAACCGACTTTATATCGACCGTCGCGTCGATGCCGTTGCGTAGTCACCTCAACTAGGTAGACAGGACCTGTGGCATCTTAAAACTTCGCAGTATGAATTCTGTTTGCAATAATTTTAGCGTTTTCAACTACTTTAGACACTGAATATTTGTCGTTTTGAAGCTCAGTTTAAAATGTTTTAGTTTGTCGTTTCTGTTCAAATCGATTATCTTTTAGCATACTTTTCAATCATATTAGCTCAGCGGAGTGTTTGTGCGCACGTTTCGCTGTTCTAAAAGGTACTCTTTTGCGATATTTTAAAAGATACATCCCATACAAAGTAAGTCGAATTTGACACTTTTTCGGTTACCGTGAAATATTTTGTCTTGATATTAACCGACTTTATATTGACCGTCGCGTCGAGCCCGTTGCGTAGACACCTCGTTTGTATAGATCGGACCTGTTGCACTTCAAAAACATCGCAATATGGATTTTGTTTGCAATAACTTTAGCGTTTTCACCTACTTTAGACACTGAATATTTGTCGTTTTAAAGCTCAGTTTGAAATGTTTTAGTTTGTCGTTTCTGTTCAAATCGATCATCTTTTAGCATACTTTTCGATCATATTAGCTCACCGGAGTGGTTCTACGCACGCTCCGCTGTTGAAGTAGGTACTTTCCTCCGTTATTTTAAAAAATATATGCCATACAAAGTTAGTCGAATCTTACACTTTTTCGGTCACCGTGAAATATTGTGTCTTGATATTAACCGACTTTATATTGACCGTCGCGTCGAGGCCGTTGCGTAGACACCTCGTTTGTGTAGATCAGACCTGTTGCACTTCAAAAACATCGCAATATGGATTTTGTTTGCAATAACTTTAGCGTTTCCACCTACTTTAGACACTGAATATTTGTCGTTTTAAAGCTCAGTTTGAAATGTTTTAGTTTGTCGTTTTTGTTCAAATCGATCATCTTTTAGCATACTTTTCGATCATATTAGCTCACCGGAGTGGTTCTACGCACGCTCCGCTGTTGAAGTAGGTACTTTCCTCCGTTTTTTTATAAAATATATGCCATACAAAGTTAGTCGAATCTTACATTTTTTCGGTCACCGTGAAATATTTTGTCTTGATATTAACCGACTTTATATTGACCGTCGCGTCGAGGCCGTTGCGTAGACACCTCGTTTGTGTACATCGGACTTGTTGCACTTCAAAAACATGTCAATATGTATTCTGTTTGTAATAATTTAAGCTTTTTTACCTACTTTAGACACTGAATATTTGTCGTTTTAAAGCTCAGTTTGAAATGTTTTAGTTTGTCGTTTCTGTTCAAATCGATCATCTTTTAGCATACTTTTCGATCATATTAGCTCACCTGAGTGGTTCTGCGCACGCTCCGCTGTTGAAGTAAGTACATTCCTGCGATATGTTTAAAGATACATGCCATAAAAATTAAGTAAAATTTTACACATTTTCGGTCACCGTGAAATATTGTGTCTTGATATTAACCGACTTTATATTGACCGTCGCGTCGAGGCCGTTGCGTAGACACCTCGTTTGTGTAGATCAGACCTGTTGCACTTCAAAAACATCGCAATATGGATTCTGTTTATAATAACTTTAGCGTTTTCACCTACTTTAGACACTGAATATTTGTCGTTTTAAAGCTCAGTCCGAAATGTTTTAGTTTGTCGTTTCTGTTCAAATCGATCATCTTTTAGCATACTTTTCGATCATATTAGCTCACCGGAGTGGTTCTGCGCACGCTCCGCTGATGAAGTAGGTACTTTCCTCCGTTATTTTAAAAAATATATGCCATACAAATTTAGTCGAATCTTACACTTTTTCGGTCACCGTGAAATATTTTGTCTTGATATTAACCGACTTTATATTGACCGTCGCGTCGAGGCCGTTGCGAAGACACCTCGTTTCTGTAGATCAGACCTGTTGCACTTCAAAAACATCGCAATATGGATTCTGTTTATAATAACTTTAGCGTTTTCACCTACTTTAGACACTGAATATTTGTCGTTTTAAAGCTCAGTTTGAAATGTTTTAGTTTGTCGTTTCTGTTCAAATCGATCATCTTTTAGCATACTTTTCGATCATATTAGCTCACCTGAGTGGTTCTGCGCACGCTCCGCTGTTGAAAAAAGTACATTCCTGCGATATGTTTAAAGATACATGCCATAAAAATTAAGTAAAATTTTACACATTTTCGGTCACCGTGAAATATTGTGTCTTGATATTAACCGACTTTATATTGACCGTCGCGTCGAGGCCGTTGCGTAGACACCTCGTTTGTGTAGATCAGACCTGTTGCACTTCAAAAACATCGCAATATGGATTCTGTTTGCAATAATTTTAGCGTTTTTACCTACTTTAGACACTGAATATTTGTCGTTTTAAAGCTCAGTTTGAAATGTTTTAGTTTGTCGTTTCTGTTCAAATCGATCATCTTTTAGTATACTTTTCGATCATATTAGCTCACCGGAGTGGTTCTACGCACGCTCCGCTGTTGAAGTAGGTACTTTCCTCCGTTATTTTAAAAAATATATGCCATACAAAGTTAGTCGAATCTTACACTTTTTCGGTCACCGTGAAATATTTTGTCTTGATATTAACCGACTTTATATTGACCGTCGCGTCGAGGCCGTTGCGAAGACACCTCGTTTGTGTAGACCGGACCTGTTGCACTTCAAAAACATGTCAATATGTATTCTGTTTGTAATAATTTAAGCTTTTTTACCTACTTTAGACACTGAATATTTGTCGTTTTAAAGCTCAGTTTGAAATGTTTTAGTTTGTTGTTTCTGTTCAAATCGATCATCTTTTACCATACTTTTCGATCATATTAGCTCACCGGAGTGGTTCTACGCACGCTCCGCTGTTGAAGTAGGTATTTTCCTGCGTTATTTTAAAAGATACATGCCATACAAAGTTAGTCGAATCTTACACTTTTTCGGTCACCGTGAAATATTTTGTCTTGATATTAACCGACTTTATATTGACCGTCGCGTCGAGGCCGTTGCGTGGCCACCTCGTTTGTGTAGATCGGACCTGTTGCACTTCAAAAACATCGCAATATGGATTCTGTTTGCAATAATTTTAGCGTTTTCACCTACTTTAGACACTGAATATTTGTCGTTTTAAAGCTCAGTTTGAAATGTTTTAGTTTGTCGTTTCTGTTCAAATCGATCATCTTTTATCATAATTTTTGATCATATTAGCTCACCTGAGTGGTTCTGCGCACGCTCCGCTGTTGAAGTAAGTACATTCCTGCGATATGTTTAAAGATACATGCCATAAAAATTAAGTAAAATTTTACACATTTTCGGTCACCGTGAAATATTGTGTCTTGATATTAACCGACTTTATATTGACCGTCGCGTCGAGGCCGTTGCGTAGACACCTCGGTTGTGTAGATCAGACCTGTTGCACTTCAAAAACATCGCAATATGGATTCTGTTTATAATAACTTTAGCGTTTTCACCTACTTTAGACACTGAATATTTGTCGTTTTAAAGCTCAGTTTGAAATGTTTTAGTTTGTCGTTTCTGTTCAAATCGATCATCTTTTAGCATACTTTTCGATCATATTAGCTCACCGGAGTGGTTCTACGCACGCTCCGCTGTTGAAGTAGGTACTTTCCTCCGTTATTTTAAAAAATATATGCCATACAAAGTTAGTCGAATCTTACACTTTTTCGGTCACCGTGAAATATTTTGTCTTGATATTAACCGACTTTATATTGACCGTCGCGTCGAGGCCGTTGCGAAGACACCTCGTTTGTGTAGATCGGACCTGTTGCACTTCAATAACATCGCAATATGTATTCTGTTTGTAATAATTTAAGCTTTTTTACCTACTTTAGACACTGAATATTTGTCGTTTTAAAGCTCAGTTTGAAATGTTTTAGTTTGTCGTTTCTGTTCAAATCGATCATCTTTTATCATACTTTTCGATCACATTAGCTCACCGGAGTGGTTCTACGCACGCTCCGCTGTTGAAGTAGGTACTTTCCTCCGTTATTTTAGAAGATACATGCCATACAAAGTTAGTCGAATCTTACACTTTTTCGGTCACCGTGAAATATTTTGTCTTGATATTAACCGACTTTATATTGACCGTCGCGTCGAGGCCGTTGCGTAGACACCTCGTTTGTGTACATCGGACTTGTTGCACTTCAAAAACATGTCAATATGTATTCTGTTTGTAATAATTTAAGCTTTTTTACCTACTTTAGACACTGAATATTTGTCGTTTTAAAGCTCAGTTTGAAATGTTTTAGTTTGTCGTTTCTGTTCAAATCGATCATCTTTTAGCATACTTTTCGATCATATTAGCTCACCTGAGTGGTTCTGCGCACGCTCCGCTGTTGAAGTAAGTACATTCCTGCGATATGTTTAAAGATACATGCCATAAAAATTAAGTAAAATTTTACACATTTTCGGTCACCGTGAAATATTGTGTCTTGATATTAACCGACTTTATATTGACCGTCGCGTCGAGGCCGTTGCGTAGACACCTCGTTTGTGTAGATCGGACCTGTTGCACTTCAAAAACATCGCAATATGGATTCTGTTCGCAATAACTTTAGCGTTTTCACCTACTTTAGACACTGAATATTTGTCGTTTTAAAGCTCAGTTTGAAATGTTTTAGTTTGTCGTTTCTGTTCAAATCGATCATCTTTTAGCATACTTTTTAATCACATTAGCTCACGGAAGTGGTTTTGCGCACGCACCGCTGTTGAAGTAGGAACTCTTTTGCGATATTTTTAAAGATACATCCCATACAAAGTTAGTCGAATTTTACACATTTTCGGTCACCGTGAAATATTTTGTCTTGATATTAACCGACTTTATATTGACCGTCGCGTCGAGGCCGTTGCGAATACACCTCGTTTGTGTAGATCGGACCTGTTGCACTTCAAAAACATGTCAATATGTATTCTGTTTGTAATAATTTAAGCTTTTTTACCTACTTTAGACACTGAATATTTGTCGTTTTAAAGCTCAGTTTGAAATGTTTTAGTTTGTCGTTTCTGTTCAAATCGATCATCTTTTATCATACTTTTCGATCACATTAGCTCACCGGAGTGGTTCTACGCACGCTCCGCTGTTGAAGTAGGTACTTTCCTCCGTTATTTTAGAAGATACATGCCATACAAAGTTAGTCGAATCTTACACTTTTTCGGTCACCGTGAAATATTTTGTCTTGATATTAACCGACTTTATATTGACCGTCGCGTCGAGGCCGTTGCGTGGCCACCTCGTTTGTGTAGATCGAACCTGTTGCACTTCAAAAACATCGCAATATGGATTCTGTTTACAATAATTTTAGCGTTTTCACCTACTTTAGACACTGAATATTTGTCGTTTTAAAGCTCAGTTTGAAATGTTTTAGTTTGTCGTTTCTGTTTAAATCGATCATCTTTTATCATACTTTTTGATCATATTAGCTCACCAGAGTGGTTCTGCGCACGCTCCGCTGTTGAAGTAAGTACATTCCTGCGATATGTTTAAAGATACATGCCATAAAAATTAAGTAAAATTTTACACATTTTCGGTCACCGTGAAATATTGTGTCTTGATATTAACCGACTTTATATTGACCGTCGCGTCGAGGCCGTTGCGTAGACACCTCGTTTGTGTAGATCAGACCTGTTGCACTTCAAAAACATCGCAATATGGATTCTGTTTATAATAACTTTAGCGTTTTCACCTACTTTAGACACTGAATATTTGTCGTTTTAAAGCTCAGTTTGAAATGTTTTAGTTTGTCGTTTCTGTTCAAATCGATCATCTTTTATCATACTTTTCGATCACATTAGCTCACCGGAGTGGTTCTACGCACGCTCCGCTGTTGAAATAGGTACTTTCCTCCGTTATTTTAGAAGATACATGCCATACAAAGTTAGTCGAATCTTACACTTTTTCGGTCACCGTGAAATATTTTGTCTTGATATTAACCGACTTTATATTGACCGTTGCGTTGAGGCCGTTGCGTAGACACCTCGTTTGTGTAGATCGAACCTGTTGCACTTCAAAAAAATCGCAATATGGATTCTGTTTGCAATAATTTTAGCGTTTTCACCTACTTTAGACACTGAATATTTGTCGTTTTAAAGCTCAGTTTGAAATGTTTTAGTTTGTCGTTTCTGTTCAAATCGATCATCTTTTATCATACTTTTTGATCATATTAGCTCACCAGAGTGGTTTTGCGCACGCTCCGCTGTTGAAGTAAGTACATTCCTGCGATATGTTTAAAGATACATGCCATAAAAATTAAGTAAAATTTTACACATTTTCGGTCACCGTGAAATATTGTGTCTTGATATTAACCGACTTTATATTGACCGTCGCGTCGAGGCCGTTGCGTAGACACCTCGTTTGTGTAGATCAGACCTGTTGCACTTCAAAAACATCGCAATATGGATTCTGTTTATAATTACTTTAGCGTTTTCACCTACTTTAGACACTGAATATTTGTCGTTTTAAAGCTCAGTTTGAAATGTTTTAGTTTGTCGTTTCTGTTCAAATCGATCACTTTTATTATACTTTTTGATCTTATTAGCTCACCGGAGTGGTTCTACGCACGCTTCGCTGTTGAAGTAGGTACTTTACTCCGTTATTTTAAAAGATACATGCCATACAAAGTTAGTCGAATCTTACACTTTTTCGGTCACCGTGAAATATTTTGTCTTGATATTAACCGACTTTATATTGACCGTCGCGTCGAGGCCGTTGCGAAGACACCTCGTTTGTGTAGATCGGACCTGTTGCACTTCAAAAACATGTCAATATGTATTCTGTTTGTAATAATTTAAGCTTTTTTACCTACTTTAGACACTGAATATTTGTCGTTTTAAAGCTCAGTTTGAAATGTTTTAGTTTGTCGTTTCTGTTCAAATCGATCATCTTTTATCATACTTTTCGATCACATTAGCTCACCGAAGTGGTTCTACGCACGCTGCGCTGTTGAAGTAGGTACTTTCCTCCGTTATTTTAGAAGATACATGCCATACAAAGTTAGTCGAATCTTACACTTTTTCGGTCACCGTGAAATATTTTGTCTTGATATTAACCGACTTTATATTGACCGTTGCGTTGAGGCCGTTGCGTAGACACCTCGTTTGTGTAGATCGAACTTGTTTCACTTCAGAAACATCGCAATATGGATTCTGTTTGCAATAACTTTAGCGTTTTCACCTACTTTAGACACTGAATATTTGTCGTTTTAAAGCTCAGTTTGAAATGTTTTAGTTTGTCGTTTCTGTTCAAATCGATCATCTTTTTTCATACTTTTTGATCATATTAGCTCACCAGAGTGGTTCTGCGCACGCTCCGCTGTTGAAGTAAGTACATTCCTGCGATATGTTTAAAGATACATTCCATAAAAATTAAGTAAAATTTTACACATTTTCGGTCACCGTGAAATATTGTGTCTTGATATTAACCGACTTTATATTGACCGTCGCGTCGAGGCCGTTGCAAAGACACCTCGTTTGTGTAGATCGGACCTGTTGCACTTCAATAACATCGCAATATGTATTCTGTTTGTAATAATTTTAGCTTTTTTACCTACTTTAGACACTGAATATTTGTCGTTTTAAAGCTTAGTTTGAAATGTTTTAGTTTGTAGTTTCTGTTCAAATCGATCATCTTTTAGCATACTTTTCAATCATATTAGCTCACCGAAGTGGTTCTGCGCACGCTCTGCTTTTGAAGTAGGTACTCTCTGCGTTATTTTAAAAGATACATGCCATACAAAGTTAGTCGAATTTCACACTTTTTCGGTTACCGTGAAATATTTTGTCTTGATATTAACCGACTTTATATTGACCGTCGCGTCGAGGCCGTTGCGTAGACACCTCGTTTGTGTAGATCGGACCTGTTGCACTTCAAAAACATGTCAATATGTATTCTGTTTGTAATAATTTAAGCTTTTTTACCTACTTTAGACACTGAATATTTGTCGTTTTAAAGCTCAGTTTGAAATGTTTTAGTTTGTCGTTTCTGTTCAAATCGATCATCTTTTACCATACTTTTCGATCATATTAGCTCACCAGAGTTGTTCTGCGCACGCTCCGCTGTTGAAGTAGGTATTTTCCTGCGTTATTTTAAAAGATACATGCCATACAAAGTTAGTCGAATCTTACACTTTTTCGGTCACCGTGAAATATTTTGTCTTGATATTAACCGACTTTATATTGACCGTTGCGTTGAGGCCGTTGCGTAGACACCTCGTTTGTGTAGATCGAACTTGTTTCACTTCAAAAACATCGCAATATGGATTCTGTTTGCTTTAACTTTAGCGTTTTCACCTACTTTAGACACTGAATATTTGTCGTTTTAAAGCTCAGTTTGAAATGTTTTAGTTTGTCGTTTCTGTTCAAATCGATCATCTTTTAGCATACTTTTTAATCACATTAGCTCACCGAAGTGGTTTTGCGCACGCACCGCTGTTGAAGTAGGAACTCTTTTGCGATATTTTTAAAGATACATCCCATACAAAGTTAGTCAAATTGTACACTTTTCCGGTCACCGTGAAATATTTTGTCTTGATATTAACCGACTTTATATTGACCGTCGCGTCGAGCCCGTTGCGTAGACACCTCGTTTGTATAGATCGGACCTGTTGCACTTCAAAAACATCGCAATATGGATTTTGTTTGCAATAACTTTAGCGTTTTCACCTACTTTAGACACTGAATATTTGTCGTTTTAAAGCTCAGTTTGAAATGTTTTAGTTTGTCGTTTCTGTTCAAATCGATCATCTTTTATCATACTTTTCGATCACATTAGCTCACCGGAGTGGTTCTACGCACGCTCCGCTGTTGAAATAGGTACTTTCCTCCGTTATTTTAGAAGATACATGCCATACAAAGTTAGTCGAATCTTACACTTTTTCGGTCACCGTGAAATATTTTGTCTTGATATTAACCGACTTTATATTGACCGTTGCGTTGAGGCCGTTGCGTAGACACCTCGTTTGTGTAGATCGAACCTGTTGCACTTCAAAAAAATCGCAATATGGATTCTGTTTGCAATAATTTTAGCGTTTTCACCTACTTTAGACACTGAATATTTGTCGTTTTAAAGCTCAGTTTGAAATGTTTTAGTTTGTCGTTTCTGTTCAAATCGATCATCTTTTATCATACTTTTTGATCATATTAGCTCACCAGAGTGGTTTTGCGCACGCTCCGCTGTTGAAGTAAGTACATTCCTGCGATATGTTTAAAGATACATGCCATAAAAATTAAGTAAAATTTTACACATTTTCGGTCACCGTGAAATATTGTGTCTTGATATTAACCGACTTTATATTGACCGTCGCGTCGAGGCCGTTGCGTAGACACCTCGTTTGTGTAGATCAGACCTGTTGCACTTCAAAAACATCGCAATATGGATTCTGTTTATAATTACTTTAGCGTTTTCACCTACTTTAGACACTGAATATTTGTCGTTTTAAAGCTCAGTTTGAAATGTTTTAGTTTGTCGTTTCTGTTCAAATCGATCACTTTTATTATACTTTTTGATCTTATTAGCTCACCGGAGTGGTTCTACGCACGCTTCGCTGTTGAAGTAGGTACTTTACTCCGTTATTTTAAAAGATACATGCCATACAAAGTTAGTCGAATCTTACACTTTTTCGGTCACCGTGAAATATTTTGTCTTGATATTAACCGACTTTATATTGACCGTCGCGTCGAGGCCGTTGCGAAGACACCTCGTTTGTGTAGATCGGACCTGTTGCACTTCAAAAACATGTCAATATGTATTCTGTTTGTAATAATTTAAGCTTTTTTACCTACTTTAGACACTGAATATTTGTCGTTTTAAAGCTCAGTTTGAAATGTTTTAGTTTGTCGTTTCTGTTCAAATCGATCATCTTTTATCATACTTTTCGATCACATTAGCTCACCGAAGTGGTTCTACGCACGCTGCGCTGTTGAAGTAGGTACTTTCCTCCGTTATTTTAGAAGATACATGCCATACAAAGTTAGTCGAATCTTACACTTTTTCGGTCACCGTGAAATATTTTGTCTTGATATTAACCGACTTTATATTGACCGTTGCGTTGAGGCCGTTGCGTAGACACCTCGTTTGTGTAGATCGAACTTGTTTCACTTCAGAAACATCGCAATATGGATTCTGTTTGCAATAACTTTAGCGTTTTCACCTACTTTAGACACTGAATATTTGTCGTTTTAAAGCTCAGTTTGAAATGTTTTAGTTTGTCGTTTCTGTTCAAATCGATCATCTTTTTTCATACTTTTTGATCATATTAGCTCACCAGAGTGGTTCTGCGCACGCTCCGCTGTTGAAGTAAGTACATTCCTGCGATATGTTTAAAGATACATTCCATAAAAATTAAGTAAAATTTTACACATTTTCGGTCACCGTGAAATATTGTGTCTTGATATTAACCGACTTTATATTGACCGTCGCGTCGAGGCCGTTGCAAAGACACCTCGTTTGTGTAGATCGGACCTGTTGCACTTCAATAACATCGCAATATGTATTCTGTTTGTAATAATTTTAGCTTTTTTACCTACTTTAGACACTGAATATTTGTCGTTTTAAAGCTTAGTTTGAAATGTTTTAGTTTGTAGTTTCTGTTCAAATCGATCATCTTTTAGCATACTTTTCAATCATATTAGCTCACCGAAGTGGTTCTGCGCACGCTCTGCTTTTGAAGTAGGTACTCTCTGCGTTATTTTAAAAGATACATGCCATACAAAGTTAGTCGAATTTCACACTTTTTCGGTTACCGTGAAATATTTTGTCTTGATATTAACCGACTTTATATTGACCGTCGCGTCGAGGCCGTTGCGTAGACACCTCGTTTGTGTAGATCGGACCTGTTGCACTTCAAAAACATGTCAATATGTATTCTGTTTGTAATAATTTAAGCTTTTTTACCTACTTTAGACACTGAATATTTGTCGTTTTAAAGCTCAGTTTGAAATGTTTTAGTTTGTCGTTTCTGTTCAAATCGATCATCTTTTACCATACTTTTCGATCATATTAGCTCACCAGAGTTGTTCTGCGCACGCTCCGCTGTTGAAGTAGGTATTTTCCTGCGTTATTTTAAAAGATACATGCCATACAAAGTTAGTCGAATCTTACACTTTTTCGGTCACCGTGAAATATTTTGTCTTGATATTAACCGACTTTATATTGACCGTTGCGTTGAGGCCGTTGCGTAGACACCTCGTTTGTGTAGATCGAACTTGTTTCACTTCAAAAACATCGCAATATGGATTCTGTTTGCTTTAACTTTAGCGTTTTCACCTACTTTAGACACTGAATATTTGTCGTTTTAAAGCTCAGTTTGAAATGTTTTAGTTTGTCGTTTCTGTTCAAATCGATCATCTTTTAGCATACTTTTTAATCACATTAGCTCACCGAAGTGGTTTTGCGCACGCACCGCTGTTGAAGTAGGAACTCTTTTGCGATATTTTTAAAGATACATCCCATACAAAGTTAGTCAAATTGTACACTTTTCCGGTCACCGTGAAATATTTTGTCTTGATATTAACCGACTTTATATTGACCGTCGCGTCGAGCCCGTTGCGTAGACACCTCGTTTGTATAGATCGGACCTGTTGCACTTCAAAAACATCGCAATATGGATTTTGTTTGCAATAACTTTAGCGTTTTCACCTACTTTAGACACTGAATATTTGTCGTTTTAAAGCTCAGTTTGAAATGTTTTAGTTTGTCGTTTCTGTTCAAATCGATCATCTTTTATCATACTTTTCGATCACATTAGCTCACCGGAGTGGTTCTACGCACGCTCCGCTGTTGAAATAGGTACTTTCCTCCGTTATTTTAGAAGATACATGCCATACAAAGTTAGTCGAATCTTACACTTTTTCGGTCACCGTGAAATATTTTGTCTTGATATTAACCGACTTTATATTGACCGTTGCGTTGAGGCCGTTGCGTAGACACCTCGTTTGTGTAGATCGAACCTGTTGCACTTCAAAAAAATCGCAATATGGATTCTGTTTGCAATAATTTTAGCGTTTTCACCTACTTTAGACACTGAATATTTGTCGTTTTAAAGCTCAGTTTGAAATGTTTTAGTTTGTCGTTTCTGTTCAAATCGATCATCTTTTATCATACTTTTTGATCATATTAGCTCACCAGAGTGGTTTTGCGCACGCTCCGCTGTTGAAGTAAGTACATTCCTGCGATATGTTTAAAGATACATGCCATAAAAATTAAGTAAAATTTTACACATTTTCGGTCACCGTGAAATATTGTGTCTTGATATTAACCGACTTTATATTGACCGTCGCGTCGAGGCCGTTGCGTAGACACCTCGTTTGTGTAGATCAGACCTGTTGCACTTCAAAAACATCGCAATATGGATTCTGTTTATAATTACTTTAGCGTTTTCACCTACTTTAGACACTGAATATTTGTCGTTTTAAAGCTCAGTTTGAAATGTTTTAGTTTGTCGTTTCTGTTCAAATCGATCACTTTTATTATACTTTTTGATCTTATTAGCTCACCGGAGTGGTTCTACGCACGCTTCGCTGTTGAAGTAGGTACTTTACTCCGTTATTTTAAAAGATACATGCCATACAAAGTTAGTCGAATCTTACACTTTTTCGGTCACCGTGAAATATTTTGTCTTGATATTAACCGACTTTATATTGACCGTCGCGTCGAGGCCGTTGCGAAGACACCTCGTTTGTGTAGATCGGACCTGTTGCACTTCAAAAACATGTCAATATGTATTCTGTTTGTAATAATTTAAGCTTTTTTACCTACTTTAGACACTGAATATTTGTCGTTTTAAAGCTCAGTTTGAAATGTTTTAGTTTGTCGTTTCTGTTCAAATCGATCATCTTTTATCATACTTTTCGATCACATTAGCTCACCGAAGTGGTTCTACGCACGCTGCGCTGTTGAAGTAGGTACTTTCCTCCGTTATTTTAGAAGATACATGCCATACAAAGTTAGTCGAATCTTACACTTTTTCGGTCACCGTGAAATATTTTGTCTTGATATTAACCGACTTTATATTGACCGTTGCGTTGAGGCCGTTGCGTAGACACCTCGTTTGTGTAGATCGAACTTGTTTCACTTCAGAAACATCGCAATATGGATTCTGTTTGCAATAACTTTAGCGTTTTCACCTACTTTAGACACTGAATATTTGTCGTTTTAAAGCTCAGTTTGAAATGTTTTAGTTTGTCGTTTCTGTTCAAATCGATCATCTTTTTTCATACTTTTTGATCATATTAGCTCACCAGAGTGGTTCTGCGCACGCTCCGCTGTTGAAGTAAGTACATTCCTGCGATATGTTTAAAGATACATTCCATAAAAATTAAGTAAAATTTTACACATTTTCGGTCACCGTGAAATATTGTGTCTTGATATTAACCGACTTTATATTGACCGTCGCGTCGAGGCCGTTGCAAAGACACCTCGTTTGTGTAGATCGGACCTGTTGCACTTCAATAACATCGCAATATGTATTCTGTTTGTAATAATTTTAGCTTTTTTACCTACTTTAGACACTGAATATTTGTCGTTTTAAAGCTTAGTTTGAAATGTTTTAGTTTGTAGTTTCTGTTCAAATCGATCATCTTTTAGCATACTTTTCAATCATATTAGCTCACCGAAGTGGTTCTGCGCACGCTCTGCTTTTGAAGTAGGTACTCTCTGCGTTATTTTAAAAGATACATGCCATACAAAGTTAGTCGAATTTCACACTTTTTCGGTTACCGTGAAATATTTTGTCTTGATATTAACCGACTTTATATTGACCGTCGCGTCGAGGCCGTTGCGTAGACACCTCGTTTGTGTAGATCGGACCTGTTGCACTTCAAAAACATGTCAATATGTATTCTGTTTGTAATAATTTAAGCTTTTTTACCTACTTTAGACACTGAATATTTGTCGTTTTAAAGCTCAGTTTGAAATGTTTTAGTTTGTCGTTTCTGTTCAAATCGATCATCTTTTACCATACTTTTCGATCATATTAGCTCACCAGAGTTGTTCTGCGCACGCTCCGCTGTTGAAGTAGGTATTTTCCTGCGTTATTTTAAAAGATACATGCCATACAAAGTTAGTCGAATCTTACACTTTTTCGGTCACCGTGAAATATTTTGTCTTGATATTAACCGACTTTATATTGACCGTTGCGTTGAGGCCGTTGCGTAGACACCTCGTTTGTGTAGATCGGACCTGTTGCACTTCAAAAACATGTCAATATGTATTCTGTTTGTAATAATTTAAGCTTTTTTACCTACTTTAGACACTGAATATTTGTCGTTTTAAAGCTCAGTTTGAAATGTTTTAGTTTGTCGTTTCTGTTCAAATCGATCATCTTTTATCATACTTTTCGATCACATTAGCTCACCGAAGTGGTTCTACGCACGCTGCGCTGTTGAAGTAGGTACTTTCCTCCGTTATTTTAGAAGATACATGCCATACAAAGTTAGTCGAATCTTACACTTTTTCGGTCACCGTGAAATATTTTGTCTTGATATTAACCGACTTTATATTGACCGTTGCGTTGAGGCCGTTGCGTAGACACCTCGTTTGTGTAGATCGAACTTGTTTCACTTCAGAAACATCGCAATATGGATTCTGTTTGCAATAACTTTAGCGTTTTCACCTACTTTAGACACTGAATATTTGTCGTTTTAAAGCTCAGTTTGAAATGTTTTAGTTTGTCGTTTCTGTTCAAATCGATCATCTTTTTTCATACTTTTTGATCATATTAGCTCACCAGAGTGGTTCTGCGCACGCTCCGCTGTTGAAGTAAGTACATTCCTGCGATATGTTTAAAGATACATTCCATAAAAATTAAGTAAAATTTTACACATTTTCGGTCACCGTGAAATATTGTGTCTTGATATTAACCGACTTTATATTGACCGTCGCGTCGAGGCCGTTGCAAAGACACCTCGTTTGTGTAGATCGGACCTGTTGCACTTCAATAACATCGCAATATGTATTCTGTTTGTAATAATTTTAGCTTTTTTACCTACTTTAGACACTGAATATTTGTCGTTTTAAAGCTTAGTTTGAAATGTTTTAGTTTGTAGTTTCTGTTCAAATCGATCATCTTTTAGCATACTTTTCAATCATATTAGCTCACCGAAGTGGTTCTGCGCACGCTCTGCTTTTGAAGTAGGTACTCTCTGCGTTATTTTAAAAGATACATGCCATACAAAGTTAGTCGAATTTCACACTTTTTCGGTTACCGTGAAATATTTTGTCTTGATATTAACCGACTTTATATTGACCGTCGCGTCGAGGCCGTTGCGTAGACACCTCGTTTGTGTAGATCGGACCTGTTGCACTTCAAAAACATGTCAATATGTATTCTGTTTGTAATAATTTAAGCTTTTTTACCTACTTTAGACACTGAATATTTGTCGTTTTAAAGCTCAGTTTGAAATGTTTTAGTTTGTCGTTTCTGTTCAAATCGATCATCTTTTACCATACTTTTCGATCATATTAGCTCACCAGAGTTGTTCTGCGCACGCTCCGCTGTTGAAGTAGGTATTTTCCTGCGTTATTTTAAAAGATACATGCCATACAAAGTTAGTCGAATCTTACACTTTTTCGGTCACCGTGAAATATTTTGTCTTGATATTAACCGACTTTATATTGACCGTTGCGTTGAGGCCGTTGCGTAGACACCTCGTTTGTGTAGATCGAACTTGTTTCACTTCAAAAACATCGCAATATGGATTCTGTTTGCTTTAACTTTAGCGTTTTCACCTACTTTAGACACTGAATATTTGTCGTTTTAAAGCTCAGTTTGAAATGTTTTAGTTTGTCGTTTCTGTTCAAATCGATCATCTTTTAGCATACTTTTTAATCACATTAGCTCACCGAAGTGGTTTTGCGCACGCACCGCTGTTGAAGTAGGAACTCTTTTGCGATATTTTTAAAGATACATCCCATACAAAGTTAGTCAAATTGTACACTTTTCCGGTCACCGTGAAATATTTTGTCTTGATATTAACCGACTTTATATTGACCGTCGCGTCGAGCCCGTTGCGTAGACACCTCGTTTGTATAGATCGGACCTGTTGCACTTCAAAAACATCGCAATATGGATTTTGTTTGCAATAACTTTAGCGTTTTCACCTACTTTAGACACTGAATATTTGTCGTTTTAAAGCTCAGTTTGAAATGTTTTAGTTTGTCGTTTCTGTTCAAATCGATCATCTTTTATCATACTTTTCGATCACATTAGCTCACCGGAGTGGTTCTACGCACGCTCCGCTGTTGAAATAGGTACTTTCCTCCGTTATTTTAGAAGATACATGCCATACAAAGTTAGTCGAATCTTACACTTTTTCGGTCACCGTGAAATATTTTGTCTTGATATTAACCGACTTTATATTGACCGTTGCGTTGAGGCCGTTGCGTAGACACCTCGTTTGTGTAGATCGAACCTGTTGCACTTCAAAAAAATCGCAATATGGATTCTGTTTGCAATAATTTTAGCGTTTTCACCTACTTTAGACACTGAATATTTGTCGTTTTAAAGCTCAGTTTGAAATGTTTTAGTTTGTCGTTTCTGTTCAAATCGATCATCGTTTATCATACTTTTTGATCATATTAGCTCACCAGAGTGGTTTTGCGCACGCTCCGCTGTTGAAGTAAGTACATTCCTGCGATATGTTTAAAGATACATGCCATAAAAATTAAGTAAAATTTTACACATTTTCGGTCACCGTGAAATATTGTGTCTTGATATTAACCGACTTTATATTGACCGTCGCGTCGAGGCCGTTGCGTAGACACCTCGTTTGTGTAGATCAGACCTGTTGCACTTCAAAAACATCGCAATATGGATTCTGTTTATAATTACTTTAGCGTTTTCACCTACTTTAGACACTGAATATTTGTCGTTTTAAAGCTCAGTTTGAAATGTTTTAGTTTGTCGTTTCTGTTCAAATCGATCACTTTTATTATACTTTTTGATCTTATTAGCTCACCGGAGTGGTTCTACGCACGCTTCGCTGTTGAAGTAGGTACTTTACTCCGTTATTTTAAAAGATACATGCCATACAAAGTTAGTCGAATCTTACACTTTTTCGGTCACCGTGAAATATTTTGTCTTGATATTAACCGACTTTATATTGACCGTCGCGTCGAGGCCGTTGCGAAGACACCTCGTTTGTGTAGATCGGACCTGTTGCACTTCAAAAACATGTCAATATGTATTCTGTTTGTAATAATTTAAGCTTTTTTACCTACTTTAGACACTGAATATTTGTCGTTTTAAAGCTCAGTTTGAAATGTTTTAGTTTGTCGTTTCTGTTCAAATCGATCATCTTTTATCATACTTTTCGATCACATTAGCTCACCGAAGTGGTTCTACGCACGCTGCGCTGTTGAAGTAGGTACTTTCCTCCGTTATTTTAGAAGATACATGCCATACAAAGTTAGTCGAATCTTACACTTTTTCGGTCACCGTGAAATATTTTGTCTTGATATTAACCGACTTTATATTGACCGTTGCGTTGAGGCCGTTGCGTAGACACCTCGTTTGTGTAGATCGAACTTGTTTCACTTCAGAAACATCGCAATATGGATTCTGTTTGCAATAACTTTAGCGTTTTCACCTACTTTAGACACTGAATATTTGTCGTTTTAAAGCTCAGTTTGAAATGTTTTAGTTTGTCGTTTCTGTTCAAATCGATCATCTTTTTTCATACTTTTTGATCATATTAGCTCACCAGAGTGGTTCTGCGCACGCTCCGCTGTTGAAGTAAGTACATTCCTGCGATATGTTTAAAGATACATTCCATAAAAATTAAGTAAAATTTTACACATTTTCGGTCACCGTGAAATATTGTGTCTTGATATTAACCGACTTTATATTGACCGTCGCGTCGAGGCCGTTGCAAAGACACCTCGTTTGTGTAGATCGGACCTGTTGCACTTCAATAACATCGCAATATGTATTCTGTTTGTAATAATTTTAGCTTTTTTACCTACTTTAGACACTGAATATTTGTCGTTTTAAAGCTTAGTTTGAAATGTTTTAGTTTGTAGTTTCTGTTCAAATCGATCATCTTTTAGCATACTTTTCAATCATATTAGCTCACCGAAGTGGTTCTGCGCACGCTCTGCTTTTGAAGTAGGTACTCTCTGCGTTATTTTAAAAGATACATGCCATACAAAGTTAGTCGAATTTCACACTTTTTCGGTTACCGTGAAATATTTTGTCTTGATATTAACCGACTTTATATTGACCGTCGCGTCGAGGCCGTTGCGTAGACACCTCGTTTGTGTAGATCGGACCTGTTGCACTTCAAAAACATGTCAATATGTATTCTGTTTGTAATAATTTAAGCTTTTTTACCTACTTTAGACACTGAATATTTGTCGTTTTAAAGCTCAGTTTGAAATGTTTTAGTTTGTCGTTTCTGTTCAAATCGATCATCTTTTACCATACTTTTCGATCATATTAGCTCACCAGAGTTGTTCTGCGCACGCTCCGCTGTTGAAGTAGGTATTTTCCTGCGTTATTTTAAAAGATACATGCCATACAAAGTTAGTCGAATCTTACACTTTTTCGGTCACCGTGAAATATTTTGTCTTGATATTAACCGACTTTATATTGACCGTTGCGTTGAGGCCGTTGCGTAGACACCTCGTTTGTGTAGATCGAACTTGTTTCACTTCAAAAACATCGCAATATGGATTCTGTTTGCTTTAACTTTAGCGTTTTCACCTACTTTAGACACTGAATATTTGTCGTTTTAAAGCTCAGTTTGAAATGTTTTAGTTTGTCGTTTCTGTTCAAATCGATCATCTTTTAGCATACTTTTTAATCACATTAGCTCACCGAAGTGGTTTTGCGCACGCACCGCTGTTGAAGTAGGAACTCTTTTGCGATATTTTTAAAGATACATCCCATACAAAGTTAGTCAAATTGTACACTTTTCCGGTCACCGTGAAATATTTTGTCTTGATATTAACCGACTTTATATTGACCGTCGCGTCGAGCCCGTTGCGTAGACACCTCGTTTGTATAGATCGGACCTGTTGCACTTCAAAAACATCGCAATATGGATTTTGTTTGCAATAACTTTAGCGTTTTCACCTACTTTAGACACTGAATATTTGTCGTTTTAAAGCTCAGTTTGAAATGTTTTAGTTTGTCGTTTCTGTTCAAATCGATCATCTTTTATCATACTTTTCGATCACATTAGCTCACCGGAGTGGTTCTACGCACGCTCCGCTGTTGAAATAGGTACTTTCCTCCGTTATTTTAGAAGATACATGCCATACAAAGTTAGTCGAATCTTACACTTTTTCGGTCACCGTGAAATATTTTGTCTTGATATTAACCGACTTTATATTGACCGTTGCGTTGAGGCCGTTGCGTAGACACCTCGTTTGTGTAGATCGAACCTGTTGCACTTCAAAAAAATCGCAATATGGATTCTGTTTGCAATAATTTTAGCGTTTTCACCTACTTTAGACACTGAATATTTGTCGTTTTAAAGCTCAGTTTGAAATGTTTTAGTTTGTCGTTTCTGTTCAAATCGATCATCTTTTATCATACTTTTTGATCATATTAGCTCACCAGAGTGGTTTTGCGCACGCTCCGCTGTTGAAGTAAGTACATTCCTGCGATATGTTTAAAGATACATGCCATAAAAATTAAGTAAAATTTTACACATTTTCGGTCACCGTGAAATATTGTGTCTTGATATTAACCGACTTTATATTGACCGTCGCGTCGAGGCCGTTGCGTAGACACCTCGTTTGTGTAGATCAGACCTGTTGCACTTCAAAAACATCGCAATATGGATTCTGTTTATAATTACTTTAGCGTTTTCACCTACTTTAGACACTGAATATTTGTCGTTTTAAAGCTCAGTTTGAAATGTTTTAGTTTGTCGTTTCTGTTCAAATCGATCACTTTTATTATACTTTTTGATCTTATTAGCTCACCGGAGTGGTTCTACGCACGCTTCGCTGTTGAAGTAGGTACTTTACTCTGTTATTTTAAAAGATACATGCCATACAAAGTTAGTCGAATCTTACACTTTTTCGGTCACCGTGAAATATTTTGTCTTGATATTAACCGACTTTATATTGACCGTCGCGTCGAGGCCGTTGCGAAGACACCTCGTTTGTGTAGATCGGACCTGTTGCACTTCAAAAACATGTCAATATGTATTCTGTTTGTAATAATTTAAGCTTTTTTACCTACTTTAGACACTGAATATTTGTCGTTTTAAAGCTCAGTTTGAAATGTTTTAGTTTGTCGTTTCTGTTCAAATCGATCATCTTTTATCATACTTTTCGATCACATTAGCTCACCGAAGTGGTTCTACGCACGCTGCGCTGTTGAAGTAGGTACTTTCCTCCGTTATTTTAGAAGATACATGCCATACAAAGTTAGTCGAATCTTACACTTTTTCGGTCACCGTGAAATATTTTGTCTTGATATTAACCGACTTTATATTGACCGTTGCGTTGAGGCCGTTGCGTAGACACCTCGTTTGTGTAGATCGAACTTGTTTCACTTCAGAAACATCGCAATATGGATTCTGTTTGCAATAACTTTAGCGTTTTCACCTACTTTAGACACTGAATATTTGTCGTTTTAAAGCTCAGTTTGAAATGTTTTAGTTTGTCGTTTCTGTTCAAATCGATCATCTTTTTTCATACTTTTTGATCATATTAGCTCACCAGAGTGGTTCTGCGCACGCTCCGCTGTTGAAGTAAGTACATTCCTGCGATATGTTTAAAGATACATTCCATAAAAATTAAGTAAAATTTTACACATTTTCGGTCACCGTGAAATATTGTGTCTTGATATTAACCGACTTTATATTGACCGTCGCGTCGAGGCCGTTGCAAAGACACCTCGTTTGTGTAGATCGGACCTGTTGCACTTCAATAACATCGCAATATGTATTCTGTTTGTAATAATTTTAGCTTTTTTACCTACTTTAGACACTGAATATTTGTCGTTTTAAAGCTTAGTTTGAAATGTTTTAGTTTGTAGTTTCTGTTCAAATCGATCATCTTTTAGCATACTTTTCAATCATATTAGCTCACCGAAGTGGTTCTGCGCACGCTCTGCTTTTGAAGTAGGTACTCTCTGCGTTATTTTAAAAGATACATGCCATACAAAGTTAGTCGAATTTCACACTTTTTCGGTTACCGTGAAATATTTTGTCTTGATATTAACCGACTTTATATTGACCGTCGCGTCGAGGCCGTTGCGTAGACACCTCGTTTGTGTAGATCGGACCTGTTGCACTTCAAAAACATGTCAATATGTATTCTGTTTGTAATAATTTAAGCTTTTTTACCTACTTTAGACACTGAATATTTGTCGTTTTAAAGCTCAGTTTGAAATGTTTTAGTTTGTCGTTTCTGTTCAAATCGATCATCTTTTACCATACTTTTCGATCATATTAGCTCACCAGAGTTGTTCTGCGCACGCTCCGCTGTTGAAGTAGGTATTTTCCTGCGTTATTTTAAAAGATACATGCCATACAAAGTTAGTCGAATCTTACACTTTTTCGGTCACCGTGAAATATTTTGTCTTGATATTAACCGACTTTATATTGACCGTTGCGTTGAGGCCGTTGCGTAGACACCTCGTTTGTGTAGATCGAACTTGTTTCACTTCAAAAACATCGCAATATGGATTCTGTTTGCTTTAACTTTAGCGTTTTCACCTACTTTAGACACTGAATATTTGTCGTTTTAAAGCTCAGTTTGAAATGTTTTAGTTTGTCGTTTCTGTTCAAATCGATCATCTTTTAGCATACTTTTTAATCACATTAGCTCACCGAAGTGGTTTTGCGCACGCACCGCTGTTGAAGTAGGAACTCTTTTGCGATATTTTTAAAGATACATCCCATACAAAGTTAGTCAAATTGTACACTTTTCCGGTCACCGTGAAATATTTTGTCTTGATATTAACCGACTTTATATTGACCGTCGCGTCGAGGCCGTTGCGAAGACACCTCGTTTGTGTAGATCGGACCTGTTGCACTTCAAAAACATGTCAATATGTATTCTGTTTGTAATAATTTAAGCTTTTTTACCTACTTTAGACACTGAATATTTGTCGTTTTAAAGCTCAGTTTGAAATGTTTTAGTTTGTCGTTTCTGTTCAAATCGATCATCTTTTATCATACTTTTCGATCACATTAGCTCACCGAAGTGGTTCTACGCACGCTGCGCTGTTGAAGTAGGTACTTTCCTCCGTTATTTTAGAAGATACATGCCATACAAAGTTAGTCGAATCTTACACTTTTTCGGTCACCGTGAAATATTTTGTCTTGATATTAACCGACTTTATATTGACCGTTGCGTTGAGGCCGTTGCGTAGACACCTCGTTTGTGTAGATCGAACTTGTTTCACTTCAGAAACATCGCAATATGGATTCTGTTTGCAATAACTTTAGCGTTTTCACCTACTTTAGACACTGAATATTTGTCGTTTTAAAGCTCAGTTTGAAATGTTTTAGTTTGTCGTTTCTGTTCAAATCGATCATCTTTTTTCATACTTTTTGATCATATTAGCTCACCAGAGTGGTTCTGCGCACGCTCCGCTGTTGAAGTAAGTACATTCCTGCGATATGTTTAAAGATACATTCCATAAAAATTAAGTAAAATTTTACACATTTTCGGTCACCGTGAAATATTGTGTCTTGATATTAACCGACTTTATATTGACCGTCGCGTCGAGGCCGTTGCAAAGACACCTCGTTTGTGTAGATCGGACCTGTTGCACTTCAATAACATCGCAATATGTATTCTGTTTGTAATAATTTTAGCTTTTTTACCTACTTTAGACACTGAATATTTGTCGTTTTAAAGCTTAGTTTGAAATGTTTTAGTTTGTAGTTTCTGTTCAAATCGATCATCTTTTAGCATACTTTTCAATCATATTAGCTCACCGAAGTGGTTCTGCGCACGCTCTGCTTTTGAAGTAGGTACTCTCTGCGTTATTTTAAAAGATACATGCCATACAAAGTTAGTCGAATTTCACACTTTTTCGGTTACCGTGAAATATTTTGTCTTGATATTAACCGACTTTATATTGACCGTCGCGTCGAGGCCGTTGCGTAGACACCTCGTTTGTGTAGATCGGACCTGTTGCACTTCAAAAACATGTCAATATGTATTCTGTTTGTAATAATTTAAGCTTTTTTACCTACTTTAGACACTGAATATTTGTCGTTTTAAAGCTCAGTTTGAAATGTTTTAGTTTGTCGTTTCTGTTCAAATCGATCATCTTTTACCATACTTTTCGATCATATTAGCTCACCAGAGTTGTTCTGCGCACGCTCCGCTGTTGAAGTAGGTATTTTCCTGCGTTATTTTAAAAGATACATGCCATACAAAGTTAGTCGAATCTTACACTTTTTCGGTCACCGTGAAATATTTTGTCTTGATATTAACCGACTTTATATTGACCGTTGCGTTGAGGCCGTTGCGTAGACACCTCGTTTGTGTAGATCGAACTTGTTTCACTTCAAAAACATCGCAATATGGATTCTGTTTGCTTTAACTTTAGCGTTTTCACCTACTTTAGACACTGAATATTTGTCGTTTTAAAGCTCAGTTTGAAATGTTTTAGTTTGTCGTTTCTGTTCAAATCGATCATCTTTTAGCATACTTTTTAATCACATTAGCTCACCGAAGTGGTTTTGCGCACGCACCGCTGTTGAAGTAGGAACTCTTTTGCGATATTTTTAAAGATACATCCCATACAAAGTTAGTCAAATTGTACACTTTTCCGGTCACCGTGAAATATTTTGTCTTGATATTAACCGACTTTATATTGACCGTCGCGTCGAGCCCGTTGCGTAGACACCTCGTTTGTATAGATCGGACCTGTTGCACTTCAAAAACATCGCAATATGGATTTTGTTTGCAATAACTTTAGCGTTTTCACCTACTTTAGACACTGAATATTTGTCGTTTTAAAGCTCAGTTTGAAATGTTTTAGTTTGTCGTTTCTGTTCAAATCGATCATCTTTTATCATACTTTTCGATCACATTAGCTCACCGGAGTGGTTCTACGCACGCTCCGCTGTTGAAATAGGTACTTTCCTCCGTTATTTTAGAAGATACATGCCATACAAAGTTAGTCGAATCTTACACTTTTTCGGTCACCGTGAAATATTTTGTCTTGATATTAACCGACTTTATATTGACCGTTGCGTTGAGGCCGTTGCGTAGACACCTCGTTTGTGTAGATCGAACCTGTTGCACTTCAAAAAAATCGCAATATGGATTCTGTTTGCAATAATTTTAGCGTTTTCACCTACTTTAGACACTGAATATTTGTCGTTTTAAAGCTCAGTTTGAAATGTTTTAGTTTGTCGTTTCTGTTCAAATCGATCATCTTTTATCATACTTTTTGATCATATTAGCTCACCAGAGTGGTTTTGCGCACGCTCCGCTGTTGAAGTAAGTACATTCCTGCGATATGTTTAAAGATACATGCCATAAAAATTAAGTAAAATTTTACACATTTTCGGTCACCGTGAAATATTGTGTCTTGATATTAACCGACTTTATATTGACCGTCGCGTCGAGGCCGTTGCGTAGACACCTCGTTTGTGTAGATCAGACCTGTTGCACTTCAAAAACATCGCAATATGGATTCTGTTTATAATTACTTTAGCGTTTTCACCTACTTTAGACACTGAATATTTGTCGTTTTAAAGCTCAGTTTGAAATGTTTTAGTTTGTCGTTTCTGTTCAAATCGATCACTTTTATTATACTTTTTGATCTTATTAGCTCACCGGAGTGGTTCTACGCACGCTTCGCTGTTGAAGTAGGTACTTTACTCCGTTATTTTAAAAGATACATGCCATACAAAGTTAGTCGAATCTTACACTTTTTCGGTCACCGTGAAATATTTTGTCTTGATATTAACCGACTTTATATTGACCGTCGCGTCGAGGCCGTTGCGAAGACACCTCGTTTGTGTAGATCGGACCTGTTGCACTTCAAAAACATGTCAATATGTATTCTGTTTGTAATAATTTAAGCTTTTTTACCTACTTTAGACACTGAATATTTGTCGTTTTAAAGCTCAGTTTGAAATGTTTTAGTTTGTCGTTTCTGTTCAAATCGATCATCTTTTATCATACTTTTCGATCACATTAGCTCACCGAAGTGGTTCTACGCACGCTGCGCTGTTGAAGTAGGTACTTTCCTCCGTTATTTTAGAAGATACATGCCATACAAAGTTAGTCGAATCTTACACTTTTTCGGTCACCGTGAAATATTTTGTCTTGATATTAACCGACTTTATATTGACCGTTGCGTTGAGGCCGTTGCGTAGACACCTCGTTTGTGTAGATCGAACTTGTTTCACTTCAGAAACATCGCAATATGGATTCTGTTTGCAATAACTTTAGCGTTTTCACCTACTTTAGACACTGAATATTTGTCGTTTTAAAGCTCAGTTTGAAATGTTTTAGTTTGTCGTTTCTGTTCAAATCGATCATCTTTTTTCATACTTTTTGATCATATTAGCTCACCAGAGTGGTTCTGCGCACGCTCCGCTGTTGAAGTAAGTACATTCCTGCGATATGTTTAAAGATACATTCCATAAAAATTAAGTAAAATTTTACACATTTTCGGTCACCGTGAAATATTGTGTCTTGATATTAACCGACTTTATATTGACCGTCGCGTCGAGGCCGTTGCAAAGACACCTCGTTTGTGTAGATCGGACCTGTTGCACTTCAATAACATCGCAATATGTATTCTGTTTGTAATAATTTTAGCTTTTTTACCTACTTTAGACACTGAATATTTGTCGTTTTAAAGCTTAGTTTGAAATGTTTTAGTTTGTAGTTTCTGTTCAAATCGATCATCTTTTAGCATACTTTTCAATCATATTAGCTCACCGAAGTGGTTCTGCGCACGCTCTGCTTTTGAAGTAGGTACTCTCTGCGTTATTTTAAAAGATACATGCCATACAAAGTTAGTCGAATTTCACACTTTTTCGGTTACCGTGAAATATTTTGTCTTGATATTAACCGACTTTATATTGACCGTCGCGTCGAGGCCGTTGCGTAGACACCTCGTTTGTGTAGATCGGACCTGTTGCACTTCAAAAACATGTCAATATGTATTCTGTTTGTAATAATTTAAGCTTTTTTACCTACTTTAGACACTGAATATTTGTCGTTTTAAAGCTCAGTTTGAAATGTTTTAGTTTGTCGTTTCTGTTCAAATCGATCATCTTTTACCATACTTTTCGATCATATTAGCTCACCAGAGTTGTTCTGCGCACGCTCCGCTGTTGAAGTAGGTATTTTCCTGCGTTATTTTAAAAGATACATGCCATACAAAGTTAGTCGAATCTTACACTTTTTCGGTCACCGTGAAATATTTTGTCTTGATATTAACCGACTTTATATTGACCGTTGCGTTGAGGCCGTTGCGTAGACACCTCGTTTGTGTAGATCGAACTTGTTTCACTTCAAAAACATCGCAATATGGATTCTGTTTGCTTTAACTTTAGCGTTTTCACCTACTTTAGACACTGAATATTTGTCGTTTTAAAGCTCAGTTTGAAATGTTTTAGTTTGTCGTTTCTGTTCAAATCGATCATCTTTTAGCATACTTTTTAATCACATTAGCTCACCGAAGTGGTTTTGCGCACGCACCGCTGTTGAAGTAGGAACTCTTTTGCGATATTTTTAAAGATACATCCCATACAAAGTTAGTCAAATTGTACACTTTTCCGGTCACCGTGAAATATTTTGTCTTGATATTAACCGACTTTATATTGACCGTCGCGTCGAGCCCGTTGCGTAGACACCTCGTTTGTATAGATCGGACCTGTTGCACTTCAAAAACATCGCAATATGGATTTTGTTTGCAATAACTTTAGCGTTTTCACCTACTTTAGACACTGAATATTTGTCGTTTTAAAGCTCAGTTTGAAATGTTTTAGTTTGTCGTTTCTGTTCAAATCGATCATCTTTTATCATACTTTTCGATCACATTAGCTCACCGGAGTGGTTCTACGCACGCTCCGCTGTTGAAATAGGTACTTTCCTCCGTTATTTTAGAAGATACATGCCATACAAAGTTAGTCGAATCTTACACTTTTTCGGTCACCGTGAAATATTTTGTCTTGATATTAACCGACTTTATATTGACCGTTGCGTTGAGGCCGTTGCGTAGACACCTCGTTTGTGTAGATCGAACCTGTTGCACTTCAAAAAAATCGCAATATGGATTCTGTTTGCAATAATTTTAGCGTTTTCACCTACTTTAGACACTGAATATTTGTCGTTTTAAAGCTCAGTTTGAAATGTTTTAGTTTGTCGTTTCTGTTCAAATCGATCATCTTTTATCATACTTTTTGATCATATTAGCTCACCAGAGTGGTTTTGCGCACGCTCCGCTGTTGAAGTAAGTACATTCCTGCGATATGTTTAAAGATACATGCCATAAAAATTAAGTAAAATTTTACACATTTTCGGTCACCGTGAAATATTGTGTCTTGATATTAACCGACTTTATATTGACCGTCGCGTCGAGGCCGTTGCGTAGACACCTCGTTTGTGTAGATCAGACCTGTTGCACTTCAAAAACATCGCAATATGGATTCTGTTTATAATTACTTTAGCGTTTTCACCTACTTTAGACACTGAATATTTGTCGTTTTAAAGCTCAGTTTGAAATGTTTTAGTTTGTCGTTTCTGTTCAAATCGATCACTTTTATTATACTTTTTGATCTTATTAGCTCACCGGAGTGGTTCTACGCACGCTTCGCTGTTGAAGTAGGTACTTTACTCCGTTATTTTAAAAGATACATGCCATACAAAGTTAGTCGAATCTTACACTTTTTCGGTCACCGTGAAATATTTTGTCTTGATATTAACCGACTTTATATTGACCGTCGCGTCGAGGCCGTTGCGAAGACACCTCGTTTGTGTAGATCGGACCTGTTGCACTTCAAAAACATGTCAATATGTATTCTGTTTGTAATAATTTAAGCTTTTTTACCTACTTTAGACACTGAATATTTGTCGTTTTAAAGCTCAGTTTGAAATGTTTTAGTTTGTCGTTTCTGTTCAAATCGATCATCTTTTATCATACTTTTCGATCACATTAGCTCACCGAAGTGGTTCTACGCACGCTGCGCTGTTGAAGTAGGTACTTTCCTCCGTTATTTTAGAAGATACATGCCATACAAAGTTAGTCGAATCTTACACTTTTTCGGTCACCGTGAAATATTTTGTCTTGATATTAACCGACTTTATATTGACCGTTGCGTTGAGGCCGTTGCGTAGACACCTCGTTTGTGTAGATCGAACTTGTTTCACTTCAGAAACATCGCAATATGGATTCTGTTTGCAATAACTTTAGCGTTTTCACCTACTTTAGACACTGAATATTTGTCGTTTTAAAGCTCAGTTTGAAATGTTTTAGTTTGTCGTTTCTGTTCAAATCGATCATCTTTTTTCATACTTTTTGATCATATTAGCTCACCAGAGTGGTTCTGCGCACGCTCCGCTGTTGAAGTAAGTACATTCCTGCGATATGTTTAAAGATACATTCCATAAAAATTAAGTAAAATTTTACACATTTTCGGTCACCGTGAAATATTGTGTCTTGATATTAACCGACTTTATATTGACCGTCGCGTCGAGGCCGTTGCAAAGACACCTCGTTTGTGTAGATCGGACCTGTTGCACTTCAATAACATCGCAATATGTATTCTGTTTGTAATAATTTTAGCTTTTTTACCTACTTTAGACACTGAATATTTGTCGTTTTAAAGCTTAGTTTGAAATGTTTTAGTTTGTAGTTTCTGTTCAAATCGATCATCTTTTAGCATACTTTTCAATCATATTAGCTCACCGAAGTGGTTCTGCGCACGCTCTGCTTTTGAAGTAGGTACTCTCTGCGTTATTTTAAAAGATACATGACATACAAAGTTAGTCGAATTTCACACTTTTTCGGTTACCGTGAAATATTTTGTCTTGATATTAACCGACTTTATATTGACCGTCGCGTCGAGGCCGTTGCGTAGACACCTCGTTTGTGTAGATCGGACCTGTTGCACTTCAAAAACATGTCAATATGTATTCTGTTTGTAATAATTTAAGCTTTTTTACCTACTTTAGACACTGAATATTTGTCGTTTTAAAGCTCAGTTTGAAATGTTTTAGTTTGTCGTTTCTGTTCAAATCGATCATCTTTTACCATACTTTTCGATCATATTAGCTCACCAGAGTTGTTCTGCGCACGCTCCGCTGTTGAAGTAGGTATTTTCCTGCGTTATTTTAAAAGATACATGCCATACAAAGTTAGTCGAATCTTACACTTTTTCGGTCACCGTGAAATATTTTGTCTTGATATTAACCGACTTTATATTGACCGTTGCGTTGAGGCCGTTGCGTAGACACCTCGTTTGTGTAGATCGAACTTGTTTCACTTCAAAAACATCGCAATATGGATTCTGTTTGCTTTAACTTTAGCGTTTTCACCTACTTTAGACACTGAATATTTGTCGTTTTAAAGCTCAGTTTGAAATGTTTTAGTTTGTCGTTTCTGTTCAAATCGATCATCTTTTAGCATACTTTTTAATCACATTAGCTCACCGAAGTGGTTTTGCGCACGCACCGCTGTTGAAGTAGGAACTCTTTTGCGATATTTTTAAAGATACATCCCATACAAAGTTAGTCAAATTGTACACTTTTCCGGTCACCGTGAAATATTTTGTCTTGATATTAACCGACTTTATATTGACCGTCGCGTCGAGCCCGTTGCGTAGACACCTCGTTTGTATAGATCGGACCTGTTGCACTTCAAAAACATCGCAATATGGATTTTGTTTGCAATAACTTTAGCGTTTTCACCTACTTTAGACACTGAATATTTGTCGTTTTAAAGCTCAGTTTGAAATGTTTTAGTTTGTCGTTTCTGTTCAAATCGATCATCTTTTATCATACTTTTCGATCACATTAGCTCACCGGAGTGGTTCTACGCACGCTCCGCTGTTGAAATAGGTACTTTCCTCCGTTATTTTAGAAGATACATGCCATACAAAGTTAGTCGAATCTTACACTTTTTCGGTCACCGTGAAATATTTTGTCTTGATATTAACCGACTTTATATTGACCGTTGCGTTGAGGCCGTTGCGTAGACACCTCGTTTGTGTAGATCGAACCTGTTGCACTTCAAAAAAATCGCAATATGGATTCTGTTTGCAATAATTTTAGCGTTTTCACCTACTTTAGACACTGAATATTTGTCGTTTTAAAGCTCAGTTTGAAATGTTTTAGTTTGTCGTTTCTGTTCAAATCGATCATCTTTTATCATACTTTTTGATCATATTAGCTCACCAGAGTGGTTTTGCGCACGCTCCGCTGTTGAAGTAAGTACATTCCTGCGATATGTTTAAAGATACATGCCATAAAAATTAAGTAAAATTTTACACATTTTCGGTCACCGTGAAATATTGTGTCTTGATATTAACCGACTTTATATTGACCGTCGCGTCGAGGCCGTTGCGTAGACACCTCGTTTGTGTAGATCAGACCTGTTGCACTTCAAAAACATCGCAATATGGATTCTGTTTATAATTACTTTAGCGTTTTCACCTACTTTAGACACTGAATATTTGTCGTTTTAAAGCTCAGTTTGAAATGTTTTAGTTTGTCGTTTCTGTTCAAATCGATCACTTTTATTATACTTTTTGATCTTATTAGCTCACCGGAGTGGTTCTACGCACGCTTCGCTGTTGAAGTAGGTACTTTACTCCGTTATTTTAAAAGATACATGCCATACAAAGTTAGTCGAATCTTACACTTTTTCGGTCACCGTGAAATATTTTGTCTTGATATTAACCGACTTTATATTGACCGTCGCGTCGAGGCCGTTGCGAAGACACCTCGTTTGTGTAGATCGGACCTGTTGCACTTCAAAAACATGTCAATATGTATTCTGTTTGTAATAATTTAAGCTTTTTTACCTACTTTAGACACTGAATATTTGTCGTTTTAAAGCTCAGTTTGAAATGTTTTAGTTTGTCGTTTCTGTTCAAATCGATCATCTTTTATCATACTTTTCGATCACATTAGCTCACCGAAGTGGTTCTACGCACGCTGCGCTGTTGAAGTAGGTACTTTCCTCCGTTATTTTAGAAGATACATGCCATACAAAGTTAGTCGAATCTTACACTTTTTCGGTCACCGTGAAATATTTTGTCTTGATATTAACCGACTTTATATTGACCGTTGCGTTGAGGCCGTTGCGTAGACACCTCGTTTGTGTAGATCGAACTTGTTTCACTTCAGAAACATCGCAATATGGATTCTGTTTGCAATAACTTTAGCGTTTTCACCTACTTTAGACACTGAATATTTGTCGTTTTAAAGCTCAGTTTGAAATGTTTTAGTTTGTCGTTTCTGTTCAAATCGATCATCTTTTTTCATACTTTTTGATCATATTAGCTCACCAGAGTGGTTCTGCGCACGCTCCGCTGTTGAAGTAAGTACATTCCTGCGATATGTTTAAAGATACATTCCATAAAAATTAAGTAAAATTTTACACATTTTCGGTCACCGTGAAATATTGTGTCTTGATATTAACCGACTTTATATTGACCGTCGCGTCGAGGCCGTTGCAAAGACACCTCGTTTGTGTAGATCGGACCTGTTGCACTTCAATAACATCGCAATATGTATTCTGTTTGTAATAATTTTAGCTTTTTTACCTACTTTAGACACTGAATATTTGTCGTTTTAAAGCTTAGTTTGAAATGTTTTAGTTTGTAGTTTCTGTTCAAATCGATCATCTTTTAGCATACTTTTCAATCATATTAGCTCACCGAAGTGGTTCTGCGCACGCTCTGCTTTTGAAGTAGGTACTCTCTGCGTTATTTTAAAAGATACATGCCATACAAAGTTAGTCGAATTTCACACTTTTTCGGTTACCGTGAAATATTTTGTCTTGATATTAACCGACTTTATATTGACCGTCGCGTCGAGGCCGTTGCGTAGACACCTCGTTTGTGTAGATCGGACCTGTTGCACTTCAAAAACATGTCAATATGTATTCTGTTTGTAATAATTTAAGCTTTTTTACCTACTTTAGACACTGAATATTTGTCGTTTTAAAGCTCAGTTTGAAATGTTTTAGTTTGTCGTTTCTGTTCAAATCGATCATCTTTTACCATACTTTTCGATCATATTAGCTCACCAGAGTTGTTCTGCGCACGCTCCGCTGTTGAAGTAGGTATTTTCCTGCGTTATTTTAAAAGATACATGCCATACAAAGTTAGTCGAATCTTACACTTTTTCGGTCACCGTGAAATATTTTGTCTTGATATTAACCGACTTTATATTGACCGTTGCGTTGAGGCCGTTGCGTAGACACCTCGTTTGTGTAGATCGAACTTGTTTCACTTCAAAAACATCGCAATATGGATTCTGTTTGCTTTAACTTTAGCGTTTTCACCTACTTTAGACACTGAATATTTGTCGTTTTAAAGCTCAGTTTGAAATGTTTTAGTTTGTCGTTTCTGTTCAAATCGATCATCTTTTAGCATACTTTTTAATCACATTAGCTCACCGAAGTGGTTTTGCGCACGCACCGCTGTTGAAGTAGGAACTCTTTTGCGATATTTTTAAAGATACATCCCATACAAAGTTAGTCAAATTGTACACTTTTCCGGTCACCGTGAAATATTTTGTCTTGATATTAACCGACTTTATATTGACCGTCGCGTCGAGCCCGTTGCGTAGACACCTCGTTTGTATAGATCGGACCTGTTGCACTTCAAAAACATCGCAATATGGATTTTGTTTGCAATAACTTTAGCGTTTTCACCTACTTTAGACACTGAATATTTGTCGTTTTAAAGCTCAGTTTGAAATGTTTTAGTTTGTCGTTTCTGTTCAAATCGATCATCTTTTATCATACTTTTCGATCACATTAGCTCACCGGAGTGGTTCTACGCACGCTCCGCTGTTGAAATAGGTACTTTCCTCCGTTATTTTAGAAGATACATGCCATACAAAGTTAGTCGAATCTTACACTTTTTCGGTCACCGTGAAATATTTTGTCTTGATATTAACCGACTTTATATTGACCGTTGCGTTGAGGCCGTTGCGTAGACACCTCGTTTGTGTAGATCGAACCTGTTGCACTTCAAAAAAATCGCAATATGGATTCTGTTTGCAATAATTTTAGCGTTTTCACCTACTTTAGACACTGAATATTTGTCGTTTTAAAGCTCAGTTTGAAATGTTTTAGTTTGTCGTTTCTGTTCAAATCGATCATCTTTTATCATACTTTTTGATCATATTAGCTCACCAGAGTGGTTTTGCGCACGCTCCGCTGTTGAAGTAAGTACATTCCTGCGATATGTTTAAAGATACATGCCATAAAAATTAAGTAAAATTTTACACATTTTCGGTCACCGTGAAATATTGTGTCTTGATATTAACCGACTTTATATTGACCGTCGCGTCGAGGCCGTTGCGTAGACACCTCGTTTGTGTAGATCAGACCTGTTGCACTTCAAAAACATCGCAATATGGATTCTGTTTATAATTACTTTAGCGTTTTCACCTACTTTAGACACTGAATATTTGTCGTTTTAAAGCTCAGTTTGAAATGTTTTAGTTTGTCGTTTCTGTTCAAATCGATCACTTTTATTATACTTTTTGATCTTATTAGCTCACCGGAGTGGTTCTACGCACGCTTCGCTGTTGAAGTAGGTACTTTACTCCGTTATTTTAAAAGATACATGCCATACAAAGTTAGTCGAATCTTACACTTTTTCGGTCACCGTGAAATATTTTGTCTTGATATTAACCGACTTTATATTGACCGTCGCGTCGAGGCCGTTGCGAAGACACCTCGTTTGTGTAGATCGGACCTGTTGCACTTCAAAAACATGTCAATATGTATTCTGTTTGTAATAATTTAAGCTTTTTTACCTACTTTAGACACTGAATATTTGTCGTTTTAAAGCTCAGTTTGAAATGTTTTAGTTTGTCGTTTCTGTTCAAATCGATCATCTTTTATCATACTTTTCGATCACATTAGCTCACCGAAGTGGTTCTACGCACGCTGCGCTGTTGAAGTAGGTACTTTCCTCCGTTATTTTAGAAGATACATGCCATACAAAGTTAGTCGAATCTTACACTTTTTCGGTCACCGTGAAATATTTTGTCTTGATATTAACCGACTTTATATTGACCGTTGCGTTGAGGCCGTTGCGTAGACACCTCGTTTGTGTAGATCGAACTTGTTTCACTTCAGAAACATCGCAATATGGATTCTGTTTGCAATAACTTTAGCGTTTTCACCTACTTTAGACACTGAATATTTGTCGTTTTAAAGCTCAGTTTGAAATGTTTTAGTTTGTCGTTTCTGTTCAAATCGATCATCTTTTTTCATACTTTTTGATCATATTAGCTCACCAGAGTGGTTCTGCGCACGCTCCGCTGTTGAAGTAAGTACATTCCTGCGATATGTTTAAAGATACATTCCATAAAAATTAAGTAAAATTTTACACATTTTCGGTCACCGTGAAATATTGTGTCTTGATATTAACCGACTTTATATTGACCGTCGCGTCGAGGCCGTTGCAAAGACACCTCGTTTGTGTAGATCGGACCTGTTGCACTTCAATAACATCGCAATATGTATTCTGTTTGTAATAATTTTAGCTTTTTTACCTACTTTAGACACTGAATATTTGTCGTTTTAAAGCTTAGTTTGAAATGTTTTAGTTTGTAGTTTCTGTTCAAATCGATCATCTTTTAGCATACTTTTCAATCATATTAGCTCACCGAAGTGGTTCTGCGCACGCTCTGCTTTTGAAGTAGGTACTCTCTGCGTTATTTTAAAAGATACATGCCATACAAAGTTAGTCGAATTTCACACTTTTTCGGTTACCGTGAAATATTTTGTCTTGATATTAACCGACTTTATATTGACCGTCGCGTCGAGGCCGTTGCGTAGACACCTCGTTTGTGTAGATCGGACCTGTTGCACTTCAAAAACATGTCAATATGTATTCTGTTTGTAATAATTTAAGCTTTTTTACCTACTTTAGACACTGAATATTTGTCGTTTTAAAGCTCAGTTTGAAATGTTTTAGTTTGTCGTTTCTGTTCAAATCGATCATCTTTTACCATACTTTTCGATCATATTAGCTCACCAGAGTTGTTCTGCGCACGCTCCGCTGTTGAAGTAGGTATTTTCCTGCGTTATTTTAAAAGATACATGCCATACAAAGTTAGTCGAATCTTACACTTTTTCGGTCACCGTGAAATATTTTGTCTTGATATTAACCGACTTTATATTGACCGTTGCGTTGAGGCCGTTGCGTAGACACCTCGTTTGTGTAGATCGAACTTGTTTCACTTCAAAAACATCGCAATATGGATTCTGTTTGCTTTAACTTTAGCGTTTTCACCTACTTTAGACACTGAATATTTGTCGTTTTAAAGCTCAGTTTGAAATGTTTTAGTTTGTCGTTTCTGTTCAAATCGATCATCTTTTAGCATACTTTTTAATCACATTAGCTCACCGAAGTGGTTTTGCGCACGCACCGCTGTTGAAGTAGGAACTCTTTTGCGATATTTTTAAAGATACATCCCATACAAAGTTAGTCAAATTGTACACTTTTCCGGTCACCGTGAAATATTTTGTCTTGATATTAACCGACTTTATATTGACCGTCGCGTCGAGCCCGTTGCGTAGACACCTCGTTTGTATAGATCGGACCTGTTGCACTTCAAAAACATCGCAATATGGATTTTGTTTGCAATAACTTTAGCGTTTTCACCTACTTTAGACACTGAATATTTGTCGTTTTAAAGCTCAGTTTGAAATGTTTTAGTTTGTCGTTTCTGTTCAAATCGATCATCTTTTATCATACTTTTCGATCACATTAGCTCACCGGAGTGGTTCTACGCACGCTCCGCTGTTGAAATAGGTACTTTCCTCCGTTATTTTAGAAGATACATGCCATACAAAGTTAGTCGAATCTTACACTTTTTCGGTCACCGTGAAATATTTTGTCTTGATATTAACCGACTTTATATTGACCGTTGCGTTGAGGCCGTTGCGTAGACACCTCGTTTGTGTAGATCGAACCTGTTGCACTTCAAAAAAATCGCAATATGGATTCTGTTTGCAATAATTTTAGCGTTTTCACCTACTTTAGACACTGAATATTTGTCGTTTTAAAGCTCAGTTTGAAATGTTTTAGTTTGTCGTTTCTGTTCAAATCGATCATCTTTTATCATACTTTTTGATCATATTAGCTCACCAGAGTGGTTTTGCGCACGCTCCGCTGTTGAAGTAAGTACATTCCTGCGATATGTTTAAAGATACATGCCATAAAAATTAAGTAAAATTTTACACATTTTCGGTCACCGTGAAATATTGTGTCTTGATATTAACCGACTTTATATTGACCGTCGCGTCGAGGCCGTTGCGTAGACACCTCGTTTGTGTAGATCAGACCTGTTGCACTTCAAAAACATCGCAATATGGATTCTGTTTATAATTACTTTAGCGTTTTCACCTACTTTAGACACTGAATATTTGTCGTTTTAAAGCTCAGTTTGAAATGTTTTAGTTTGTCGTTTCTGTTCAAATCGATCACTTTTATTATACTTTTTGATCTTATTAGCTCACCGGAGTGGTTCTACGCACGCTTCGCTGTTGAAGTAGGTACTTTACTCCGTTATTTTAAAAGATACATGCCATACAAAGTTAGTCGAATCTTACACTTTTTCGGTCACCGTGAAATATTTTGTCTTGATATTAACCGACTTTATATTGACCGTCGCGTCGAGGCCGTTGCGAAGACACCTCGTTTGTGTAGATCGGACCTGTTGCACTTCAAAAACATGTCAATATGTATTCTGTTTGTAATAATTTAAGCTTTTTTACCTACTTTAGACACTGAATATTTGTCGTTTTAAAGCTCAGTTTGAAATGTTTTAGTTTGTCGTTTCTGTTCAAATCGATCATCTTTTATCATACTTTTCGATCACATTAGCTCACCGAAGTGGTTCTACGCACGCTGCGCTGTTGAAGTAGGTACTTTCCTCCGTTATTTTAGAAGATACATGCCATACAAAGTTAGTCGAATCTTACACTTTTTCGGTCACCGTGAAATATTTTGTCTTGATATTAACCGACTTTATATTGACCGTTGCGTTGAGGCCGTTGCGTAGACACCTCGTTTGTGTAGATCGAACTTGTTTCACTTCAGAAACATCGCAATATGGATTCTGTTTGCAATAACTTTAGCGTTTTCACCTACTTTAGACACTGAATATTTGTCGTTTTAAAGCTCAGTTTGAAATGTTTTAGTTTGTCGTTTCTGTTCAAATCGATCATCTTTTTTCATACTTTTTGATCATATTAGCTCACCAGAGTGGTTCTGCGCACGCTCCGCTGTTGAAGTAAGTACATTCCTGCGATATGTTTAAAGATACATTCCATAAAAATTAAGTAAAATTTTACACATTTTCGGTCACCGTGAAATATTGTGTCTTGATATTAACCGACTTTATATTGACCGTCGCGTCGAGGCCGTTGCAAAGACACCTCGTTTGTGTAGATCGGACCTGTTGCACTTCAATAACATCGCAATATGTATTCTGTTTGTAATAATTTTAGCTTTTTTACCTACTTTAGACACTGAATATTTGTCGTTTTAAAGCTTAGTTTGAAATGTTTTAGTTTGTAGTTTCTGTTCAAATCGATCATCTTTTAGCATACTTTTCAATCATATTAGCTCACCGAAGTGGTTCTGCGCACGCTCTGCTTTTGAAGTAGGTACTCTCTGCGTTATTTTAAAAGATACATGCCATACAAAGTTAGTCGAATTTCACACTTTTTCGGTTACCGTGAAATATTTTGTCTTGATATTAACCGACTTTATATTGACCGTCGCGTCGAGGCCGTTGCGTAGACACCTCGTTTGTGTAGATCGGACCTGTTGCACTTCAAAAACATGTCAATATGTATTCTGTTTGTAATAATTTAAGCTTTTTTACCTACTTTAGACACTGAATATTTGTCGTTTTAAAGCTCAGTTTGAAATGTTTTAGTTTGTCGTTTCTGTTCAAATCGATCATCTTTTACCATACTTTTCGATCATATTAGCTCACCAGAGTTGTTCTGCGCACGCTCCGCTGTTGAAGTAGGTATTTTCCTGCGTTATTTTAAAAGATACATGCCATACAAAGTTAGTCGAATCTTACACTTTTTCGGTCACCGTGAAATATTTTGTCTTGATATTAACCGACTTTATATTGACCGTTGCGTTGAGGCCGTTGCGTAGACACCTCGTTTGTGTAGATCGAACTTGTTTCACTTCAAAAACATCGCAATATGGATTCTGTTTGCTTTAACTTTAGCGTTTTCACCTACTTTAGACACTGAATATTTGTCGTTTTAAAGCTCAGTTTGAAATGTTTTAGTTTGTCGTTTCTGTTCAAATCGATCATCTTTTAGCATACTTTTTAATCACATTAGCTCACCGAAGTGGTTTTGCGCACGCACCGCTGTTGAAGTAGGAACTCTTTTGCGATATTTTTAAAGATACATCCCATACAAAGTTAGTCAAATTGTACACTTTTCCGGTCACCGTGAAATATTTTGTCTTGATATTAACCGACTTTATATTGACCGTCGCGTCGAGCCCGTTGCGTAGACACCTCGTTTGTATAGATCGGACCTGTTGCACTTCAAAAACATCGCAATATGGATTTTGTTTGCAATAACTTTAGCGTTTTCACCTACTTTAGACACTGAATATTTGTCGTTTTAAAGCTCAGTTTGAAATGTTTTAGTTTGTCGTTTCTGTTCAAATCGATCATCTTTTATCATACTTTTCGATCACATTAGCTCACCGGAGTGGTTCTACGCACGCTCCGCTGTTGAAATAGGTACTTTCCTCCGTTATTTTAGAAGATACATGCCATACAAAGTTAGTCGAATCTTACACTTTTTCGGTCACCGTGAAATATTTTGTCTTGATATTAACCGACTTTATATTGACCGTTGCGTTGAGGCCGTTGCGTAGACACCTCGTTTGTGTAGATCGAACCTGTTGCACTTCAAAAAAATCGCAATATGGATTCTGTTTGCAATAATTTTAGCGTTTTCACCTACTTTAGACACTGAATATTTGTCGTTTTAAAGCTCAGTTTGAAATGTTTTAGTTTGTCGTTTCTGTTCAAATCGATCATCTTTTATCATACTTTTTGATCATATTAGCTCACCAGAGTGGTTTTGCGCACGCTCCGCTGTTGAAGTAAGTACATTCCTGCGATATGTTTAAAGATACATGCCATAAAAATTAAGTAAAATTTTACACATTTTCGGTCACCGTGAAATATTGTGTCTTGATATTAACCGACTTTATATTGACCGTCGCGTCGAGGCCGTTGCGTAGACACCTCGTTTGTGTAGATCAGACCTGTTGCACTTCAAAAACATCGCAATATGGATTCTGTTTATAATTACTTTAGCGTTTTCACCTACTTTAGACACTGAATATTTGTCGTTTTAAAGCTCAGTTTGAAATGTTTTAGTTTGTCGTTTCTGTTCAAATCGATCACTTTTATTATACTTTTTGATCTTATTAGCTCACCGGAGTGGTTCTACGCACGCTTCGCTGTTGAAGTAGGTACTTTACTCCGTTATTTTAAAAGATACATGCCATACAAAGTTAGTCGAATCTTACACTTTTTCGGTCACCGTGAAATATTTTGTCTTGATATTAACCGACTTTATATTGACCGTCGCGTCGAGGCCGTTGCGAAGACACCTCGTTTGTGTAGATCGGACCTGTTGCACTTCAAAAACATGTCAATATGTATTCTGTTTGTAATAATTTAAGCTTTTTTACCTACTTTAGACACTGAATATTTGTCGTTTTAAAGCTCAGTTTGAAATGTTTTAGTTTGTCGTTTCTGTTCAAATCGATCATCTTTTATCATACTTTTCGATCACATTAGCTCACCGAAGTGGTTCTACGCACGCTGCGCTGTTGAAGTAGGTACTTTCCTCCGTTATTTTAGAAGATACATGCCATACAAAGTTAGTCGAATCTTACACTTTTTCGGTCACCGTGAAATATTTTGTCTTGATATTAACCGACTTTATATTGACCGTTGCGTTGAGGCCGTTGCGTAGACACCTCGTTTGTGTAGATCGAACTTGTTTCACTTCAGAAACATCGCAATATGGATTCTGTTTGCAATAACTTTAGCGTTTTCACCTACTTTAGACACTGAATATTTGTCGTTTTAAAGCTCAGTTTGAAATGTTTTAGTTTGTCGTTTCTGTTCAAATCGATCATCTTTTTTCATACTTTTTGATCATATTAGCTCACCAGAGTGGTTCTGCGCACGCTCCGCTGTTGAAGTAAGTACATTCCTGCGATATGTTTAAAGATACATTCCATAAAAATTAAGTAAAATTTTACACATTTTCGGTCACCGTGAAATATTGTGTCTTGATATTAACCGACTTTATATTGACCGTCGCGTCGAGGCCGTTGCAAAGACACCTCGTTTGTGTAGATCGGACCTGTTGCACTTCAATAACATCGCAATATGTATTCTGTTTGTAATAATTTTAGCTTTTTTACCTACTTTAGACACTGAATATTTGTCGTTTTAAAGCTTAGTTTGAAATGTTTTAGTTTGTAGTTTCTGTTCAAATCGATCATCTTTTAGCATACTTTTCAATCATATTAGCTCACCGAAGTGGTTCTGCGCACGCTCTGCTTTTGAAGTAGGTACTCTCTGCGTTATTTTAAAAGATACATGCCATACAAAGTTAGTCGAATTTCACACTTTTTCGGTTACCGTGAAATATTTTGTCTTGATATTAACCGACTTTATATTGACCGTCGCGTCGAGGCCGTTGCGTAGACACCTCGTTTGTGTAGATCGGACCTGTTGCACTTCAAAAACATGTCAATATGTATTCTGTTTGTAATAATTTAAGCTTTTTTACCTACTTTAGACACTGAATATTTGTCGTTTTAAAGCTCAGTATGAAATGTTTTAGTTTGTCGTTTCTGTTCAAATCGATCATCTTTTATCATACTTTTTGATCATATTAGCTCACCAGAGTGGTTTTGCGCACGCTCCGCTGTTGAAGTAAGTACATTCCTGCGATATGTTTAAAGATACATGCCATACAAAGTTAGTCGAATCTTACACTTTTTCGGTGACCGTGAAATATTTTGTCTTGATATTAACCGACTTTATATTGACCGTCGCGTCGAGGCCGTTGCGAAGACACCTCGTTTGTGTAGATCGGACCTGTTGCACTTCAAAAACATGTCAATATGTATTCTGTTTGTAATAATTTAAGCTTTTTTACCTACTTTAGACACTGAATATTTGTCGTTTTAAAGCTCAGTTTGAAATGTTTTAGTTTGTCGTTTCTGTTCAAATCGATCATCTTTTATCATACTTTTCGATCACATTAGCTCACCGAAGTGGTTCTACGCACGCTGCGCTGTTGAAGTAGGTACTTTCCTCCGTTATTTTAGAAGATACATGCCATACAAAGTTAGTCGAATCTTACACTTTTTCGGTCACCGTGAAATATTTTGTCTTGATATTAACCGACTTTATATTGACCGTTGCGTTGAGGCCGTTGCGTAGACACCTCGTTTGTGTAGATCGAACTTGTTTCACTTCAGAAACATCGCAATATGGATTCTGTTTGCAATAACTTTAGCGTTTTCACCTACTTTAGACACTGAATATTTGTCGTTTTAAAGCTCAGTTTGAAATGTTTTAGTTTGTCGTTTCTGTTCAAATCGATCATCTTTTAGCATACTTTTCGATCATATTAGCTCACTGAAGTGTTTTTGCGCACATTTCGCTGTTCTAGTAGGTACTCTTTTGCGATATTTTAAAAGATACATCTTACACAATGTTAGTCAAATTCATCTTACACAATGTTAGACACTGAATATTTGTCGTTTTAAAGCTCAGTTTGAAATGTTTTAGTTTGTCGTTTCTGTTCAAATCGATCATCTTTTATCATACTTTTCGATCACATTAGCTTACCAGAGTGGTTCTGCGCACGCTCCTCTGTTGAAGTAAGTACATTCCTGCGTTTTTTTTAAAGATTCATGCCATACAAATTAAGTAAAATTTTACACATTTTCGGTCACCGTGAAATATTGTGTCTTGATATTAACCGACTTTATATTGACCGTCGCGTCGAGGCCGTTGCAAAGACACCTCGTTTGTGTAGATCGGACCTGTTGCACTTCAATAACATCGCAATATGTATTCTGTTTGTAATAATTTTAGCTTTTTTACCTACTTTAGACACTGAATATTTGTCGTTTTAAAGCTTAGTTTGAAATGTTTTAGTTTGTAGTTTCTGTTCAAATCGATCATCTTTTAGCATACTTTTCAATCATATTAGCTCACCGAAGTGGTTCTGCGCACGCTCTGCTTTTGAAGTAGGTACTCTCTGCGTTATTTTAAAAGATACATGCCATACAAAGTTAGTCGAATTTCACACTTTTTCGGTTACCGTGAAATATTTTGTCTTGCTAGTAACTGACTTTATATTGATCGTCGCGTCGATGCCGTTGCGTAGACACCTCGTTTATGTAGAACGGACCTGTGGCATTTTAAAAACATTGCAGTATGGATTTTGTTTGCAATAACTTTAGCGTTTTCACCTACTTTAGACACTGAATATTTGTCGTTTTAAAGCTCAGTTTGAAATGTTTTAGTTTGTCGTTTCTGTTCAAATCGATCATCTTTTATCATACTTTTCGATCACATTAGCTCACCGGAGTGGTTCTACGCACGCTCCGCTGTTGAAATAGGTACTTTCCTCCGTTATTTTAGAAGATACATGCCATACAAAGTTAGTCGAATCTTACACTTTTTCGGTCACCGTGAAATATTTTGTCTTGATATTAACCGACTTTATATTGACCGTTGCGTTGAGGCCGTTGCGTAGACACCTCGTTTGTGTAGATCGAACCTGTTGCACTTCAAAAAAATCGCAATATGGATTCTGTTTGCAATAATTTTAGCGTTTTCACCTACTTTAGACACTGAATATTTGTCGTTTTAAAGCTCAGTTTGAAATGTTTTAGTTTGTCGTTTCTGTTCAAATCGATCATCTTTTATCATACTTTTTGATCATATTAGCTCACCAGAGTGGTTTTGCGCACGCTCCGCTGTTGAAGTAAGTACATTCCTGCGATATGTTTAAAGATACATGCCATAAAAATTAAGTAAAATTTTACACATTTTCGGTCACCGTGAAATATTGTGTCTTGATATTAACCGACTTTATATTGACCGTCGCGTCGAGGCCGTTGCGTAGACACCTCGTTTGTGTAGATCAGACCTGTTGCACTTCAAAAACATCGCAATATGGATTCTGTTTATAATTACTTTAGCGTTTTCACCTACTTTAGACACTGAATATTTGTCGTTTTAAAGCTCAGTTTGAAATGTTTTAGTTTGTCGTTTCTGTTCAAATCGATCACTTTTATTATACTTTTTGATCTTATTAGCTCACCGGAGTGGTTCTACGCACGCTTCGCTGTTGAAGTAGGTACTTTACTCCGTTATTTTAAAAGATACATGCCATACAAAGTTAGTCGAATCTTACACTTTTTCGGTCACCGTGAAATATTTTGTCTTGATATTAACCGACTTTATATTGACCGTCGCGTCGAGGCCGTTGCGAAGACACCTCGTTTGTGTAGATCGGACCTGTTGCACTTCAAAAACATGTCAATATGTATTCTGTTTGTAATAATTTAAGCTTTTTTACCTACTTTAGACACTGAATATTTGTCGTTTTAAAGCTCAGTTTGAAATGTTTTAGTTTGTCGTTTCTGTTCAAATCGATCATCTTTTATCATACTTTTCGATCACATTAGCTCACCGAAGTGGTTCTACGCACGCTGCGCTGTTGAAGTAGGTACTTTCCTCCGTTATTTTAGAAGATACATGCCATACAAAGTTAGTCGAATCTTACACTTTTTCGGTCACCGTGAAATATTTTGTCTTGATATTAACCGACTTTATATTGACCGTTGCGTTGAGGCCGTTGCGTAGACACCTCGTTTGTGTAGATCGAACTTGTTTCACTTCAGAAACATCGCAATATGGATTCTGTTTGCAATAACTTTAGCGTTTTCACCTACTTTAGACACTGAATATTTGTCGTTTTAAAGCTCAGTTTGAAATGTTTTAGTTTGTCGTTTCTGTTCAAATCGATCATCTTTTACCATACTTTTCGATCATATTAGCTCACCAGAGTTGTTCTGCGCACGCTCCGCTGTTGAAGTAGGTATTTTCCTGCGTTATTTTAAAAGATACATGCCATACAAAGTTAGTCGAATCTTACACTTTTTCGGTCACCGTGAAATATTTTGTCTTGATATTAACCGACTTTATATTGACCGTTGCGTTGAGGCCGTTGCGTAGACACCTCGTTTGTGTAGATCGAACTTGTTTCACTTCAAAAACATCGCAATATGGATTCTGTTTGCTTTAACTTTAGCGTTTTCACCTACTTTAGACACTGAATATTTGTCGTTTTAAAGCTCAGTTTGAAATGTTTTAGTTTGTCGTTTCTGTTCAAATCGATCATCTTTTATCATACTTTTCGATCACATTAGCTCACCGGAGTGGTTCTACGCACGCTCCGCTGTTGAAGTAGGTACTTTCCTCCGTTATTTTAGAAGATACATGCCATACAAAGTTAGTCGAATCTTACACTTTTTCGGTCACCGTGAAATATTTTGTCTTGATATTAACCGACTTTATATTGACCGTCGCGTCGAGGCCGTTGCGTGGCCACCTCGTTTGTGTAGATCGAACCTGTTGCACTTCAAAAAAATCGCAATATGGATTCTGTTTGCAATAATTTTAGCGTTTTCACCTACTTTAGACACTGAATATTTGTCGTTTTAAAGCTCAGTATGAAATGTTTTAGTTTGTCGTTTCTGTTCAAATCGATCATCTTTTATCATACTTTTTGATCATATTAGCTCACCAGAGTGGTTTTGCGCACGCTCCGCTGTTGAAGTAAGTACATTCCTGCGATATGTTTAAAGATACATGCCATACAAAGTTAGTCGAATCTTACACTTTTTCGGTGACCGTGAAATATTTTGTCTTGATATTAACCGACTTTATATTGACCGTCGCGTCGAGGCCGTTGCGAAGACACCTCGTTTGTGTAGATCGGACCTGTTGCACTTCAAAAACATGTCAATATGTATTCTGTTTGTAATAATTTAAGCTTTTTTACCTACTTTAGACACTGAATATTTGTCGTTTTAAAGCTCAGTTTGAAATGTTTTAGTTTGTCGTTTCTGTTCAAATCGATCATCTTTTATCATACTTTTCGATCACATTAGCTCACCGAAGTGGTTCTACGCACGCTGCGCTGTTGAAGTAGGTACTTTCCTCCGTTATTTTAGAAGATACATGCCATACAAAGTTAGTCGAATCTTACACTTTTTCGGTCACCGTGAAATATTTTGTCTTGATATTAACCGACTTTATATTGACCGTTGCGTTGAGGCCGTTGCGTAGACACCTCGTTTGTGTAGATCGAACTTGTTTCACTTCAGAAACATCGCAATATGGATTCTGTTTGCAATAACTTTAGCGTTTTCACCTACTTTAGACACTGAATATTTGTCGTTTTAAAGCTCAGTTTGAAATGTTTTAGTTTGTCGTTTCTGTTCAAATCGATCATCTTTTAGCATACTTTTCGATCATATTAGCTCACTGAAGTGTTTTTGCGCACATTTCGCTGTTCTAGTAGGTACTCTTTTGCGATATTTTAAAAGATACATCTTACACAATGTTAGTCAAATTCATCTTACACAATGTTAGACACTGAATATTTGTCGTTTTAAAGCTCAGTTTGAAATGTTTTAGTTTGTCGTTTCTGTTCAAATCGATCATCTTTTATCATACTTTTCGATCACATTAGCTTACCAGAGTGGTTCTGCGCACGCTCCTCTGTTGAAGTAAGTACATTCCTGCGTTTTTTTTAAAGATTCATGCCATACAAATTAAGTAAAATTTTACACATTTTCGGTCACCGTGAAATATTGTGTCTTGATATTAACCGACTTTATATTGACCGTCGCGTCGAGGCCGTTGCAAAGACACCTCGTTTGTGTAGATCGGACCTGTTGCACTTCAATAACATCGCAATATGTATTCTGTTTGTAATAATTTTAGCTTTTTTACCTACTTTAGACACTGAATATTTGTCGTTTTAAAGCTTAGTTTGAAATGTTTTAGTTTGTAGTTTCTGTTCAAATCGATCATCTTTTAGCATACTTTTCAATCATATTAGCTCACCGAAGTGGTTCTGCGCACGCTCTGCTTTTGAAGTAGGTACTCTCTGCGTTATTTTAAAAGATACATGCCATACAAAGTTAGTCGAATTTCACACTTTTTCGGTTACCGTGAAATATTTTGTCTTGCTAGTAACTGACTTTATATTGATCGTCGCGTCGATGCCGTTGCGTAGACACCTCGTTTATGTAGAACGGACCTGTGGCATTTTAAAAACATTGCAGTATGGATTCTGTTTGCAATAATTTAAGCGTTTTCACCTACTTTAGACACTGAATATTTGTAGTTTTGAAGCTCAGTTTGAAATGTTTTAGTTTGTCGTTTCTGTTCAAATCGATCATCGTTAAGCATACTTTTTGATCACATTAGCTCACCGAAGTGGTTTTGCGCACGCACCGCTGTTGAAGTAGAAACTCTTTTGCGATATTTTTAAAGATACATCCCATACAAAGTTAGTCAAATTTTACACTTTTCCGGTCACCGTGAAATATTTTGTCTTGATATTAACCGACTTAATATTGACCGTCACGTCGAGCCCGTTGCGTAGACACCTCGTTTGTGTAGATCGGACCTGTTGCACTTCAAAAACATCGCAATATGGATTCTGTTTATAATAACTTTAGCGTTTTCACCTACTTTAGACACTGAATATTTGTCGTTTTAAAGCTCAGTTTGAAATGTTTTAGTTTGTCGTTTCTGTTCAAATCGATCATCTTTTATCATACTTTTCGATCACATTAGCTCACTGGAGTGGTTTTACGCACGCTCCGCTGTTGAAGTAGGTACTTTCCTCCGTTATTTTAAAAGATACATGCCATACAAAGTTAGTCGAATCTTACACTTTTTCGGTCACCGTGAAATATTTTGTCTTCATATTAACCGACTTTATATTGACCGTTGCGTCGAGGCCGTTGCGTAGACACCTCGTTTGTGTAGATCGGACCTGTTGCACTTCAAAAACATCGCAATATGGATTCTGTTTATAATAACTTTAGCGTTTTCACCTACTTTAGACACTGAATATTTGTCGTTTTAAAGCTCAGTTTGAAATGTTTTAGTTTGTCGTTTCTGTTCAAATCGATCATCTTTTAGCATACTTTTTAATCACATTAGCTCACCGAAGTGGTTTTGCGCACGCACCGCTGTTGAAGTAGGAACTTTTTTGCGATATTTTTAAAGATACATCCCATACAAAGTTAGTCAAATTTTACACTTTTCCGGTCACCGTGAAATATTTTGTTTTGATATTAACCGACTTTATATTGACCGTTGCGTCGAGGCCGTTGCGTAGACACCTCGTTTGTGTAGATCGGACCTGTTGCACTTCAAAAACATCGCAATATGGATTCTGTTTATGATAACTTTAGCGTTTTCACCTACTTTAGACACTGAATATTTGTCGTTTTAAAGCTCAGTTTGAAATGTTTTAGTTTGTCGTTTCTGTTCAAATCGATCATCTTTTAGCATACTTTTTAATCACATTAGCTCACCGAAGTGGTTTTGCGCACGCACCGCTGTTGAAGTAGGAACTCTTTTGCGATATTTTTAAAGATACATCCCATACAAAGTTAGTCAAATTTTACACTTTTCCGGTCACCGTGAAATATTTTGTCTTGATATTAACCGACTTAATATTGACCGTCGCGTCGAGGCCGTTGCGTAGACACCTCGTTTGTGTAGTACAGACCTGTTGCACTTCAAAAACATCGCAATATGGATTCTGTTTATAATAACTTTAGCGTTTTCACCTACTTTAGACACTGAATATTTGTCGTTTTAAAGCTCAGTCTGAAATGTTTTAGTTTGTCGTTTCTGTTCAAATCGATCATCTTTAAGCATACTTTTCGATCATATTAGCTCACCGGAGTGGTTCTACGCACGCTCCGCTGTTGAAGTAGGTACTTTCCTCCGTTATTTTAAAAAATATATGCCATACAAATTTAGTCGAATCTTACACTTTTTTGGTCACCGTGAAATATTTTGTCTTGATATTAACCGACTTTATATTGACCGTCGCGTCGAGGCCGTTGCGTAGACACCTCGTTTGTGTAGATCGGACCTGTTGCACTTCAATAACATCGCAATATGTATTCTGTTTGTAATAATTTTAGCTTTTTTACCTACTTTAGACACTGAATATTTGTCGTTTTAAAGCTCAGTTTGAAATGTTTTAGTTTGTCGTTTCTGTTCAAATCGATCATCTTTTAGCATACTTTTCGATCATATTAGCTCACCGGAGTGGTTCTACGCACGCTCTGCTGTTGAAGTAGGTACTTTCCTCCGTTTTTTTAAAAAATATATGCCATACAAATTTAGTCGAATCTTACACTTTTTCGGTCACCGTGAAATATTTTGTCTTGATATTAACCGACTTTATATTGACCGTCGCGTCGAGGCCGTTGCGTAGACACCTCGTTTGTGTAGATCGGACCTGTTGCACTTCAAAAACATGTCAATATGTATTCTGTTTGTAATAATTTAAGCTTTTTTACCTACTTTAGACACTGAATATTTGTGGTTTTAAAGCTCAGTTTGAAATGTTTTAGTTTGTCGTTTCTGTTCAAATCGATCATCTTTTACCATACTTTTCGATCATATTAGCTCACCAGAGTTGTTCTGCGCACGCTCCGCTGTTGAAGTAGGTATTTTCCTGCGTTATTTTAAAAGATACATGCCATACAAAGTTAGTCGAATCTTACACTTTTTCGGTCACCGTGAAATATTTTGTCTTGATATTAACCGACTTTATATTGACCGTTGCGTTGAGGCCGTTGCGTAGACACCTCGTTTGTGTAGATCGAACTTGTTTCACTTCAAAAACATCGCAATATGGATTCTGTTTGCAATAACTTTAGCGTTTTCACCTACTTTAGACACTGAATATTTGTCGTTTTAAAGCTCAGTTTGAAATGTTTTAGTTTGTCGTTTCTGTTCAAATCGATCATCTTTTAGCATACTTTTTAATCACATTAGCTCACCGAAGTGGTTTTGCGCACGCACCGCTGTTGAAGTAGGAACTCTTTTGCGATATTTTTAAAGATACATCCCATACAAAGTTAGTCAAATTTTACACTTTTCCGGTCACCGTGAAATATTTTGTCTTGATATTAACCGACTTTATATTGACCGTCGCGTCGAGCCCGTTGCGTAGACACCTCGTTTGTATAGATCGGACCTGTTGCACTTCAAAAACATCGCAATATGGATTTTGTTTGCAATAACTTTAGCGTTTTCACCTACTTTAGACACTGAATATTTGTCGTTTTAAAGCTCAGTTTGAAATGTTTTAGTTTGTCGTTTCTGTTCAAATCGATCATCTTTTATCATACTTTTCGATCACATTAGCTCACCGGAGTGGTTCTACGCACGCTCCGCTGTTGAAGTAGGTACTTTCCTCCGTTATTTTAGAAGATACATGCCATACAAAGTTAGTCGAATCTTACACTTTTTCGGTCACCGTGAAATATTTTGTCTTGATATTAACCGACTTTATATTGACCGTCGCGTCGAGGCCGTTGCGTGGCCACCTCGTTTGTGTAGATCGAACCTGTTGCACTTCAAAAAAATCGCAATATGGATTCTGTTTGCAATAATTTTAGCGTTTTCACCTACTTTAGACACTGAATATTTGTCGTTTTAAAGCTCAGTTTGAAATGTTTTAGTTTGTCGTTTCTGTTCAAATCGATCATCTTTTATCATACTTTTTGATCATATTAGCTCACCAGAGTGGTTCTGCGCACGCTCCGCTGTTGAAGTAAGTACATTCCTGCGATATGTTTAAAGATACATGCCATAAAAATTAAGTAAAATTTTACACATTTTCGGTCACCGTGAAATATTTTGTCTTGATATTAACCGACTTTATATTGACCGTCGCGTCGAGGCCGTTGCGTGGCCACCTCGTTTGTGTAGATCGAACCTGTTGCACTTCAAAAAAATCGCAATATGGATTCTGTTTGCAATAATTTTAGCGTTTTCACCTACTTTAGACACTGAATATTTGTCGTTTTAAAGCTCAGTTTGAAATGTTTTAGTTTGTCGTTTCTGTTCAAATCGATCATCTTTTACCATACTTTTCGATCATATTAGCTCACCAGAGTTGTTCTGCGCACGCTCCGCTGTTGAAGTAGGTATTTTCCTGCGTTATTTTAAAAGATACATGCCATACAAAGTTAGTCGTATCTTACACTTTTTCGGTCACCGTGAAATATTTTGTCTTGATATTAACCGACTTTATATTGACCGTTGCGTCGAGGCCGTTGCGAAGACACCTCGTTTGTGTAGATCGGACCTGTTGCACTTCAAAAACATGTCAATATGTATTCTGTTTGTAATAATTTTAGCTTTTTTACCTACTTTAGACACTGAATATTTGTCGTTTTAAAGCTCAGTTTGAAATGTTTTAGTTTGTCGTTTCTGTTCAAATCGATCATCTTTTATCATACTTTTCGATCACATTAGCTCACCGAAGTGGTTCTACGCACATTTCGCTGTTCTAGTAGGTACTCTTTTGCGATATTTTAAAAGATACATCTTACACAATGTTAGTCGAATTTTACAGTTTTCCAGTCACCGTGAAATAATTTGTCTTGACAATAACCGACTTTATATTGACCGTCGCGTCTAGGCCGTTGCGTAGACACCTCGTTTGTGTAGATCGGACCTATTGCACTTCAAAAACATAGCAATATGGATTGTTTGCTATAATTTTAGCGTTTTTACCTACTTTAGACACTGAATATTTGTCGTTTTAAAGCTCAGTTTGAAATGTTTTAGTTTGTAGTTTCTGTTCAAATCGATCATCTTTTAGCATACTTTTCAATCATATTAGCTCACCGAAGTGGTTCTGCGCACGCTCTGCTTTTGAAGTAGGTACTCTCTGCGTTATTTTAAAAGATACATGCCATACAAAGTTAGTCGAATTTCACACTTTTTCGGTTAACGTGAAATATTTTGTCTTGCTAGTAACCGACTTTATATTGATCGTCGCGTCGATGCCGTTGCGTAGACACCTCGTTTATGTAGAACGGACCTGTGGCATTTTAAAAACATTGCAGTATGGATTCTGTTTGCAATAATTTTAGCGTTTTCACCTACTTTAGACACTGAATATTTGTAGTTTTGAAGCTCAGTTTGAAATGTTTTAGTTTGTCGTTTCTGTTCAAATCGATCATCGTTAAGCATACTTTTCAATCATATTAGCTCACCGAAGTGGTTCTGCGCACGCTCTGCTTTTGAAGTAAGTACTCTCTGCATTATTTTAAAAGATACATGCCATACAAAGTTAGTCGAATTTCACACTTTTTCGGTTACCGTGAAATATTTTGTCTTGCTAGTAACCGACTTTATATTGATCGTCGCGTCGATGCCGTTGCGTAGACACCTCGTTTATGTAGAACGGACCTGTGGCATTTTAAAAACATTGCAGTATGGATTCTGTTTGCAATAATTTTAGCGTTTTCACCTACTTTAGACACTGAATATTTGTAGTTTTGAAGCTCAGTTCGAAATGTTTTAGTTTGTCGTTTCTGTTCAAATCGATCATCGTTAAGCATACTTTTTGATCACATTAGCTCACCGAAGTGGTTTTGCGCACGCACCGCTGTTGAAGTAGAAACTCTTTTGCGATATTTTTAAAGATACATCCCATACAAAGTTAGTCAAATTTTACACTTTTCCGGTCACCGTGAAATATTTTGTCTTGATATTAACCGACTTAATATTGACCGTCACGTCGAGCCCGTTGCGTAGACACCTCGTTTGTGTAGATCAGACCTGTTGCACTTCAAAAACATCGCAATATGGATTCTGTTTATAATAACTTTAGCGTTTTCACCTACTTTAGACACTGAATATTTGTCGTTTTAAAGCTCAGTTTGAAATGTTTTAGTTTGTCGTTTCTGTTCAAATCGATCATCTTTTATCATACTTTTCGATCACATTAGCTCACTGGAGTGGTTTTACGCACGCTCCGCTGTTGAAGTAGGTACTTTCCTCCGTTATTTTAAAAGATACATGCCATACAAAGTTAGTCGAATCTTACACTTTTTCGGTCACCGTGAAATATTTTGTCTTCATATTAACCGACTTTATATTGACCGTCGCGTCGAGCCCGTTGCGTAGACACCTCGTTTGTGTAGATCGGACCTGTTGCACTTCAAAAACATTGCAATATGGATTCTGTTTGCAATAACTTTAGCGTTTTCACCTACTTAAGACACTGAATATTTGTCGTTTTAAAGCTCAGTTTGAAATGTTTTAGTTTGTAGTTTCTGTTCAAATCGATCATCTTTTAGCATACTTTTCAATCATATTAGCTCACCGAAGTGGTTCTGCGCACGCTCCGCTTTTGAAGTAGGTACTCTCTGCGTTATTGTAAAAGATACATGCCATACAAAGTTAGTCGAATTTTACACTTTTTCGGTTACCGTGAAATATTTTGTCTTGATATTAACCGACTTTATATTGATCGTCGCGTCGATGCCGTTGCGTAGACACCTCGTTTATGTAGAACGGACCTGTGGCATTTTAAAAACATTGCAGTATGGATTCTGTTTGCAATAATTTTAGCGTTTTCACCTACTTTAGACACTGAATATTTGTAGTTTTGAAGCTCAGTTTGAAATGTTTTAGTTTGTCGTTTCTGTTCAAATCGATCATCTTTTAGCATACTTTTCGATCATATTAGCTTACCAGAGTGGTTCTGCGCACGCTCTTCTGTTGAAGTAAGTACATTCCTGCGTTTTTTTTAAAGATTCATGCCATACAAATTAAGTAAAATTTTACACATTTTCGGTCACCGTGAAATATTGTGTCTTGATATTAACCGACTTTATATTGACCGTCGCGTCGAGGCCGTTGCGTATACACCTCGTTTGCGTAGATCAGACCTGTTGCACTTCAAAAACATCGCAATATGGATTCTGTTTATAATAACTTTAGCGTTTTCACCTACTTTAGACACTGAATATTTGTCGTTTTAAAGCTCAGTTTGAAATGTTTTAGTTTGTCGTTTCTGTTCAAATCGATCATCGTTAAGCATACTTTTTGATCACATTAGCTCACCGAAGTGGTTTTGCGCACGCACCGCTGTTGAAGTAGAAACTCTTTTGCGATATTTTTAAAGATACATCCCATACAAAGTTAGTCAAATTTTACACTTTTCCGGTCACCGTGAAATATTTTGTCTTGATATTAACCGACTTAATATTGACCGTCACGTCGAGCCCGTTGCGTAGACACCTCGTTTGTGTAGATCGGACCTGTTGCACTTCAAAAACATCGCAATATGGATTCTGTTTATAATAACTTTAGCGTTTTCACCTACTTTAGACACTGAATATTTGTCGTTTTAAAGCTCAGTTTGAAATGTTTTAGTTTATCGTTTCTGTTCAAATCGATCATCTTTTATCATACTTTTCGATCACATTAGCTCACTGGAGTGGTTTTACGCACGCTCCGCTGTTGAAGTAGGTACTTTCCTCCGTTATTTTAAAAGATACATGCCATACAAAGTTAGTCGAATCTTACACTTTTTCGGTCACCGTGAAATATTTTGTCTTGATATTAACCGACTTTATATTGACCGTTGCGTCGAGGCCGTTGCGTAGACACCTCGTTTGTGTAGATCGGACCTGTTGCACTTCAAAAACATCGCAATATGGATTCTGTTTATGATAACTTTAGCGTTTTCACCTACTTTAGACACTGAATATTTGTCGTTTTAAAGCTCAGTTTGAAATGTTTTAGTTTGTCGTTTCTGTTCAAATCGATCATCTTTTAGCATACTTTTTAATCACATTAGCTCACCGAAGTGGTTTTGCGCACGCACCGCTGTTGAAGTAGGAACTCTTTTGCGATATTTTTAAAGATACATCCCATACAAAGTTAGTCAAATTTTACACTTTTCCGGTCACCGTGAAATATTTTGTCTTGATATTAACCGACTTAATATTGACCGTCGCGTCGAGGCCGTTGCGTAGACACCTCGTTTGTGTAGTACAGACCTGTTGCACTTCAAAAACATCGCAATATGGATTCTGTTTATAATAACTTTGGCGTTTTCACCTACTTTAGACACTGAATATTTGTCGTTTTAAAGCTCAGTCTGAAATGTTTTAGTTTGTCGTTTCTGTTCAAATCGATCATCTTTAAGCATACTTTTCGATCATATTAGCTCACCGGAGTGGTTCTACGCACGCTCCGCTGTTGAAGTAGGTACTTTCCTCCGTTATTTTAAAAAATATATGCCATACAAATTTAGTCGAATCTTACACTTTTTTGGTCACCGTGAAATATTTTGTCTTGATATTAACCGACTTTATATTGACCGTCGCGTCGAGGCCGTTGCGTAGACACCTCGTTTGTGTAGATCGGACCTGTTGCACTTCAATAACATCGCAATATGTATTCTGTTTGTAATAATTTTAGCTTTTTTACCTACTTTAGACACTGAATATTTGTCGTTTTAAAGCTCAGTTTGAAATGTTTTAGTTTGTCGTTTCTGTTCAAATCGATCATCTTTTACCATACTTTTCGATCATATTAGCTCACCAGAGTTGTTCTGCGCACGCTCCGCTGTTGAAGTAGGTATTTTCCTGCGTTATTTTAAAAGATACATGCCATACAAAGTAAGTCGAATCTTACACTTTTTCGGTCACCGTGAAATATTTTGTCTTGATATTAACCGACTTTATATTGACCGTTGCGTTGAGGCCGTTGCGTAGACACCTCGTTTGTGTAGATCGGACCTGTTGCACTTCAAAAACATCGCAATATGGATTCTGTTTGCAATAACTTTAGCGTTTTCACCTACTTTAGACACTGAATATTTGTCGTTTTAAAGCTCAGTTTGAAATGTTTTAGTTTGTCGTTTCTGTTCAAATCGATCATCTTTTAGCATACTTTTTAATCACATTAGCTCACCGAAGTGGTTTTGCGCACGCACCGCTGTTCTAGTAGGTACTCTTTTGCGATATTTTAAAAGATACATCTTACACAATGTTAGTCGAATTGTACAGTTTTCCAGTCACCGTGAAATAATTTGTCTTGATATTAGCCGACTTTATATTGACCGTCGCGTCGAGGCCGTTGCGTAGACACCTCGTTTGTGTAGATCGGACCTATTGCACTTCAAAAACATAGCAATATGGATTGTTTGCTATAATTTTAGCGTTTTTACCTACTTAAGACACTGAATATTTGTCGTTTTAAAGCTCAGTTTGAAATGTTTTAGTTTGTCGTTTCTGTTCAAATCGATCATCTTTTAGCATACTTTTCAATCACATTAGCTCCCCGAAGTGGTTCTGCGCACGCTCCGCTTTTGTAGAAGGTACTCTCTGCGTTATTTTAAAAGATACATGCCATACAAAGTTAGTTGAATTTTACACTTTTTCGGTTACCGTGAAATAGTTTGTCTTCATATTAACCGACTTTATATTGACCGTCGCGTCGAGCCCGTTGCGTAGACACCTCGTTTGTGTAGATCGGACCTGTTGCACTTCAAAAACATTGCAATATGGATTCTGTTTGCAATAACTTTAGCGTTTTCACCTACTTAAGACACTGAATATTTGTCGTTTTAAAGCTCAGTTTGAAATGTTTTAGTTTGTCGTTTCTGTTCAAATCGATCATCTTTTAGCATTTTTTTTTAATCACATTAGCTCACCGAAGTGGTTTTGCGCACGCACCGCTGTTGAAGTAGGAACTCTTTTGCGATATTTTTAAAGATACATCCCATACAAAGTTAGTCAAATTTTACACTTTTCCGGTCACCGTGAAATATTTTGTCTTGATATTAACCGACTTTATATTGACCGTCGCGTCGAGCCCGTTGCGTAGACACCTCGTTTGTGTAGATCGGACCTGTTGCACTTCAAAAACATCGCAATATGGATTCTGTTTGCAATAACTTTAGCGTTTTCACCTACATTAGACACTGAATATTTGTCGTTTTAAAGCTCAGTTTGAAATGTTTTAGTTTGTCGTTTCTGTTCAAATCGATCATCTTTTATCATACTTTTCGATCACATTAGCTCACCGGAGTGGTTCTACGCACGCTTCGCTGTTGAAGTAGGTACTTTCCTCCGTTATTTTAAAAGATACATGCCATACAAAGTTAGTCGAATCTTACACTTTTTCGGTCACCGTGAAATATTTTGTCTTGATATTAACCGACTTTATATTGACCGTCGCGACGAGGCCGTTGCGTAGACAACTCGTTTGTGTAGATCGGACCTGTTGCACTTCAAAATTATTGCAATATGGATTCTGTTTGCAATAATTTTAGCGTTTTTACCTACTTTAGACACTGAATATTTGTCGTTTTAAAGCTCAGTTTGAAATGTTTTAGTTTGTCGTTTCTGTTCAAATCGATCATCGTTAAGCATACTTTTCGATCATATTAGCTCACCGGAGTGGTTCTACGCACGCTCCGCTGTTGAAGTAGGTACTTTCCTCCGTTATTTTAAAAAATACATGCCATACAAAGTTAGTCGAATCATACACTTTTTCGGTCACCGTGAAATATTTTGTCTTGATATTAACCGACTTTATATTGAACGTCGCGTCGAGCCCGTTGCGTAGACACCTCGTTTGTGTAGATCGGACCTGTTGCACTTCAAAAACATCGCAAAATGGATTCTGTTTGCAATAACTTTAGCGTTTTACCTACTTTAGACACTTAATATTTGTCGTTTTAAAGCTCAGTTTGAATTATTTTAGTTTGTCGTTTCTGTTCAAATCGATCATCTTTCAGCATACTTTTCGATCATATTAGCTCACCAGAGTGGTTCTGCGCTCGCTCCACTATTCTAGTAGGTACTCTCCTGCGTTATTAAAAAAAGATACATCTCATACAAAGTTAGTCAAATCTTACACTTTTTCGGTCACCGTGAAATAGTTTGTCTTGATATTAACCGACTTTATATTGACCGTCGCGACGAGGCCGTTGCGTAGACAACTCGTTTGTGTAGATCGGACCTGTTGCACTTCAAAAACATGTCAATATGTATTCTGTTTGTAATAATTTAAGCTTTTTTACCTACTTTAGACACTGAATATTTGTCGTTTTAAAGCTCAGTTTGAAATGTTTTAGTTTGTCGTTTCTGTTCAAATCGATCATCTTTTATCATACTTTTCGATCACATTGGCTCACCGAAGTGGTTCTACGCACGCTGCGCTGTTGAAGTAGGTACTTTCCTCCGTTATTTTAGAAGATACATGCCATACAAAGTTAGTCGAATCTTACACTTTTTCGGTCACCGTGAAATATTTTGTCTTGATATTAACCGACTTTATATTGACCGTCGCGTCGAGGCCGTTGCGTGGCCACCTCATTTGTGTAGATCGAACCTGTTGCACTTCAAAAACATCGCAATATGGATTCTGTTTGCAATAATTTTAGCGTTTTCGCCTACTTTAGACACTGAATTTTTGTCGTTTTAAAGCTCAGTTTGAAATGTTTTAGTTTGTCGTTTCTGTTCCAATCGATCATCTTTTAGCATACTTTTCGATCATATTAGCTCATTGAAGTGTTTTTGCGCACATTTCGCTGTTCTAGTAGGTACTCTTTTGCGATATTTTAAAAGATACATCTTACACAATGTTAGTCGAATTTTACAGTTTTCCAGTCACCGTGAAATATTTTGTCTTGATATTAACCGACTTTATATTGACCGTCGCGTCTAGGCCGTTGCGTAGACACCTCGTTTGTGTAGATCGGACCTATTGCACTTCAAAAACATAGCAATATGGATTGTTTGCTATAATTTTAGCGTTTTTACCTACTTTAGACACTGAATATTTGTCGTTTTAAAGCTCAGTTTGAAATGTTTTAGTTTGTCGTTTCTGTTCAAATCGATCATCTTTTAGCATACTTTTCAATCATATTAGCTCACCGAAGTGGTTCTGCGCACGCTCTGCTTTTGAAGTAAGTACTCTCTGCGTTATTTTAAAAGATACATGCCATACAAAGTTAGTCGAATTTCACACTTTTTCGGTTACCGTGAAATATTTTGTCTTGCTAGTAACCGACTTTATATTGATCGTATGCCGTTGCGTAGACACCTCGTTTATGTAGAACGGACCTGTGGCATTTTAAAAACATTGCAGTATGGATTCTGTTTGCAATAATTTTAGCGTTTTCACCTACTTTAGACACTGAATATTTGTAGTTTTGAAGCTCAGTTTGAAATGTTTTAGTTTGTCGTTTCTGTTCAAATCGATCATCGTTAAGCATACTTTTTGATCACATTAGCTCACCGAAGTGGTTTTGCGCACGCACCGCTGTTGAAGTAGAAACTCTTTTGCGATATTTTTAAAGATACATCCCATACAAAGTTAGTCAAATTTTACACTTTTCCGGTCACCGTGAAATATTTTGTCTTGATATTAACCGACTTAATATTGACCGTCACGTCGAGCCCGTTGCGTAGACACCTCGTTTGTGTAGATCAGACCTGTTGCACTTTAAAAACATCGCAATATGGATTCTGTTTATAATAACTTTAGCGTTTTCACCTACTTTAGACACTGAATATTTGTCGTTTTAAAGCTCAGTCTGAAATGTTTTAGTTTGTCGTTTCTGTTCAAATCGATCATCTTTTAGCATACTTTTCGATCATATTAGCTCACCGGAGTGGTTCTACGCACGCTCCGCTGTTGAAGTAGGTACTTTCCTCCGTTATTTTAAAAGATACATGCCATACAAAGTTAGTCGAATCTTACACTTTTTCGGTCACCGTGAAATATTTTGTCTTGATATTAACCGACTTTATATTGACCGTTGCGTCGAGGCCGTTGCGTAGACACCTCGTTTGTGTAGATCGGACCTGTTGCACTTCAAAAACATCGCAATATGGATTCTGTTTATGATAACTTTAGCGTTTTCACCTACTTTAGACACTGAATATTTGTCGTTTTAAAGCTCAGTTTGAAATGTTTTAGTTTGTCGTTTCTGTTCAAATCGATCATCTTTTAGCATACTTTTTAATCACATTAGCTCACCGAAGTGGTTTTGCGCACGCACCGCTGTTGAAGTAGGAACTCTTTTGCGATATTTTTAAAGATACATCCCATACAAAGTTAGTCAAATTTTACACTTTTCCGGTCACCGTGAAATATTTTGTCTTGATATTAACCGACTTAATATTGACCGTCGCGTCGAGGCCGTTGCGTAGACACCTCGTTTGTGTAGTACAGACCTGTTGCACTTCAAAAACATCGCAATATGGATTCTGTTTATAATAACTTTAGCGTTTTCACCTACTTTAGACACTGAATATTTGTCGTTTTAAAGCTCAGTCTGAAATGTTTTAGTTTGTCGTTTCTGTTCAAATCGATCATCTTTAAGCATACTTTTCGATCATATTAGCTCACCGGAGTGGTTCTACGCACGCTCCGCTGTTGAAGTAGGTACTTTCCTCCGTTATTTTAAAAAATATATGCCATACAAATTTAGTCGAATCTTACACTTTTTTGGTCACCGTGAAATATTTTGTCTTGATATTAACCGACTTTATATTGACCGTCGCGTCGAGGCCGTTGCGTAGACACCTCGTTTGTGTAGATCGGACCTGTTGCACTTCAATAACATCGCAATATGTATTCTGTTTGTAATAATTTTAGCTTTTTTACCTACTTTAGACACTGAATATTTGTCGTTTTAAAGCTCAGTTTGAAATGTTTTAGTTTGTCGTTTCTGTTCAAATCGATCATCTTTTACCATACTTTTCGATCATATTAGCTCACCAGAGTTGTTCTGCGCACGCTTTGCTGTTGAAGTAGGTATTTTCCTGCGTTATTTTAAAAGATACATGCCATACAAAGTAAGTCGAATCTTACACTTTTTCGGTCACCGTGAAATATTTTGTCTTGATATTAACCGACTTTATATTGACCGTTGCGTTGAGGCCGTTGCGTAGACACCTCGTTTGTGTAGATCGGACCTGTTGCACTTCAAAATTATTGCAATATGGATTCTGTTTGCAATAACTTTAGCGTTTTCACCTACTTTAGACACTGAATATTTGTCGTTTTAAAGCTCAGTTTGAAATGTTTTAGTTTGTCGTTTCTGTTCAAATCGATCATCTTTTAGCATACTTTTTAATCACATTAGCTCACCGAAGTGGTTTTGCGCACGCACCGCTGTTCTAGTAGGTACTCTTTTGCGATATTTTAAAAGATACATCTTACACAATGTTAGTCGAATTGTACAGTTTTCCAGTCACCGTGAAATAATTTGTCTTGATATTAGCCGACTTTATATTGACCGTCGCGTCGAGGCCGTTGCGTAGACACCTCGTTTGTGTAGATCGGACCTATTGCACTTCAAAAACATAGCAATATGGATTGTTTGCTATAATTTTAGCGTTTTTACCTACTTAAGACACTGAATATTTGTCGTTTTAAAGCTCAGTTTGAAATGTTTTAGTTTGTCGTTTCTGTTCAAATCGATCATCTTTTAGCATACTTTTCAATCACATTAGCTCCCCGAAGTGGTTCTGCGCACGCTCCGCTTTTGTAGAAGGTACTCTCTGCGTTATTTTAAAAGATACATGCCATACAAAGTTAGTTGAATTTTACACTTTTTCGGTTACCGTGAAATAGTTTGTCTTCATATTAACCGACTTTATATTGACCGTCGCGTCGAGCCCGTTGCGTAGACACCTCGTTTGTGTAGATCGGACCTGTTGCACTTCAAAAACATTGCAATATGGATTCTGTTTGCAATAACTTTAGCGTTTTCACCTACTTAAGACACTGAATATTTGTCGTTTTAAAGCTCAGTTTGAAATGTTTTAGTTTGTCGTTTCTGTTCAAATCGATCATCTTTTAGCATTTTTTTTTAATCACATTAGCTCACCGAAGTGGTTTTGCGCACGCACCGCTGTTGAAGTAGGAACTCTTTTGCGATATTTTTAAAGATACATCCCATACAAAGTTAGTCAAATTTTACACTTTTCCGGTCACCGTGAAATATTTTGTCTTGATATTAACCGACTTTATATTGACCGTCGCGTCGAGCCCGTTGCGTAGACACCTCGTTTGTGTAGATCGGACCTGTTGCACTTCAAAAACATCGCAATATGGATTCTGTTTGCAATAACTTTAGCGTTTTCACCTACATTAGACACTGAATATTTGTCGTTTTAAAGCTCAGTTTGAAATGTTTTAGTTTGTCGTTTCTGTTCAAATCGATCATCTTTTATCATACTTTTCGATCACATTAGCTCACCGGAGTGGTTCTACGCACGCTTCGCTGTTGAAGTAGGTACTTTCCTCCGTTATTTTAAAAGATACATGCCATACAAAGTTAGTCGAATCTTACACTTTTTCGGTCACCGTGAAATATTTTGTCTTGATATTAACCGACTTTATATTGACCGTCGCGACGAGGCCGTTGCGTAGACAACTCGTTTGTGTAGATCGGACCTGTTGCACTTCAAAATTATTGCAATATGGATTCTGTTTGCAATAATTTTAGCGTTTTTACCTACTTTAGACACTGAATATTTGTCGTTTTAAAGCTCAGTTTGAAATGTTTTAGTTTGTCGTTTCTGTTCAAATCGATCATCGTTAAGCATACTTTTCGATCATATTAGCTCACCGGAGTGGTTCTACGCACGCTCCGCTGTTGAAGTAGGTACTTTCCTCCGTTATTTTAAAAAATACATGCCATACAAAGTTAGTCGAATCATACACTTTTTCGGTCACCGTGAAATATTTTGTCTTGATATTAACCGACTTTATATTGAACGTCGCGTCGAGCCCGTTGCGTAGACACCTCGTTTGTGTAGATCGGACCTGTTGCACTTCAAAAACATCGCAAAATGGATTCTGTTTGCAATAACTTTAGCGTTTTACCTACTTTAGACACTTAATATTTGTCGTTTTAAAGCTCAGTTTGAATTATTTTAGTTTGTCGTTTCTGTTCAAATCGATCATCTTTCAGCATACTTTTCGATCATATTAGCTCACCAGAGTGGATCTGCGCTCGCTCCACTATTCTAGTAGGTACTCTCCTATGTTATTAAAAAAAGATACATCTCATACAAAGTTAGTCAAATCTTACACTTTTTCGGTCACCGTGAAATAGTTTGTCTTGATATTAACCGACTTTATATTGACCGTCGCGACGAGGCCGTTGCGTAGACAACTCGTTTGTGTAGATCGGACCTGTTGCACTTCAAAAACATGTCAATATGTATTCTGTTTGTAATAATTTAAGCTTTTTTACCTACTTTAGACACTGAATATTTGTCGTTTTAAAGCTCAGTTTGAAATGTTTTAGTTTGTCGTTTCTGTTCAAATCGATCATCTTTTATCATACTTTTCGATCACATTAGCTCACCGAAGTGGTTCTACGCACGCTGCGCTGTTGAAGTAGGTACTTTCCTCCGTTATTTTAGAAGATACATGCCATACAAAGTTAGTCGAATCTTACACTTTTTCGGTCACCGTGAAATATTTTGTCTTGATATTAACCGACTTTATATTGACCGTCGCGTCGAGGCCGTTGCGTGGCCACCTCATTTGTGTAGATCGAACCTGTTGCACTTCAAAAACATCGCAATATGGATTCTGTTTGCAATAATTTTAGCGTTTTCGCCTACTTTAGACACTGAATTTTTGTCGTTTTAAAGCTCAGTTTGAAATGTTTTAGTTTGTCGTTTCTGTTCAAATCGATCATCTTTTAGCATACTTTTCGATCATATTAGCTCATTGAAGTGTTTTTGCGCACATTTCGCTGTTCTAGTAGGTACTCTTTTGCGATATTTTAAAAGATACATCTTACACAATGTTAGTCGAATTTTACAGTTTTCCAGTCACCGTGAAATATTTTGTCTTGATATTAACCGACTTTATATTGACCGTCGCGTCTAGGCCGTTGCGTAGACACCTCGTTTGTGTAGATCGGACCTATTGCACTTCAAAAACATAGCAATATGGATTGTTTGCTATAATTTTAGCGTTTTTACCTACTTTAGACACTGAATATTTGTCGTTTTAAAGCTCAGTTTGAAATGTTTTAGTTTGTCGTTTCTGTTCAAATCGATCATCTTTTAGCATACTTTTCAATCATATTAGCTCACCGAAGTGGTTCTGCGCACGCTCTGCTTTTGAAGTAAGTACTCTCTGCGTTATTTTAAAAGATACATGCCATACAAAGTTAGTCGAATTTCACACTTTTTCGGTTACCGTGAAATATTTTGTCTTGCTAGTAACCGACTTTATATTGATCGTATGCCGTTGCGTAGACACCTCGTTTATGTAGAACGGACCTGTGGCATTTTAAAAACATTGCAGTATGGATTCTGTTTGCAATAATTTTAGCGTTTTCACCTACTTTAGACACTGAATATTTGTAGTTTTGAAGCTCAGTTTGAAATGTTTTAGTTTGTCGTTTCTGTTCAAATCGATCATCGTTAAGCATACTTTTTGATCACATTAGCTCACCGAAGTGGTTTTGCGCACGCACCGCTGTTGAAGTAGAAACTCTTTTGCGATATTTTTAAAGATACATCCCATACAAAGTTAGTCAAATTTTACACTTTTCCGGTCACCGTGAAATATTTTGTCTTGATATTAACCGACTTAATATTGACCGTCACGTCGAGCCCGTTGCGTAGACACCTCGTTTGTGTAGATCAGACCTGTTGCACTTTAAAAACATCGCAATATGGATTCTGTTTATAATAACTTTAGCGTTTTCACCTACTTTAGACACTGAATATTTGTCGTTTTAAAGCTCAGTCTGAAATGTTTTAGTTTGTCGTTTCTGTTCAAATCGATCATCTTTTAGCATACTTTTCGATCATATTAGCTCACCGGAGTGGTTCTACGCACGCTCCGCTGTTGAAGTAGGTACTTTCCTCCGTTATTTTAAAAAATATATGCCATACAAATTTAGTCGAATCTTACACTTTTTCGGTCACCGTGAAATATTTTGTCTTGATATTAACCGACTTTATATTGACCGTCGCGTCGAGGCCGTTGCGTAGACACCTCGTTTGTGTAGATCGGACCTGTTGCACTTCAAAAACATGTCAATATGTATTCTGTTTGTAATAATTTAAGCTTTTTTACCTACTTTAGACACTGAATATTTGTCGTTTTAAAGCTCAGTTTGAAATGTTTTAGTTTGTCGTTTCTGTTCAAATCGATCATCTTTTACCATACTTTTCGATCATATTAGCTCACCAGAGTTGTTCTGCGCACGCTCCGCTGTTGAAGTAGGTATTTTCCTGCGTTATTTTAAAAGATACATGCCATACAAAGTTAGTCGAATCTTACACTTTTTCGGTCACCGTGAAATATTTTGTCTTGATATTAACCGACTTTATATTGACCGTTGCGTTGAGGCCGTTGCGTAGACACCTCGTTTGTGTAGGTCGAACTTGTTTCACTTCAAAAACATCGCAATATGGATTCTGTTTGCAATAACTTTAGCGTTTTCACCTACTTTAGACACTGAATATTTGTCGTTTTAAAGCTCAGTTTGAAATGTTTTAGTTTGTCGTTTCTGTTCAAATCGATCATCTTTTAGCATACTTTTAAATCACATTAGCTCACCGAAGTGGTTTTGCGCACGCACCGCTGTTGAAGTAGGAACTCTTTTGCGATATTTTTAAAGATACATCCCATACAAAGTTAGTCAAATTTTACACTTTTCCGGTCACCGTGAAATATTTTGTCTTGATATTAACCGACTTTATATTGACCGTCGCGTCGAGCCCGTTGCGTAGACACCTCGTTTGTATAGATCGGACCTGTTGCACTTCAAAAACATCGCAATATGGATTTTGTTTGCAATAACTTTAGCGTTTTCACCTACTTTAGACACTGAATATTTGTCGTTTTAAAGCTCAGTTTGAAATGTTTTAGTTTGTCGTTTCTGTTCAAATCGATCATCTTTTATCATACTTTTCGATCACATTAGCTCACCGGAGTGGTTCTACGCACGCTCCGCTGTTGAAGTAGGTACTTTCCTCCGTTATTTTAGAAGATACATGCCATACAAAGTTAGTCGAATCTTACACTTTTTCGGTCACCGTGAAATATTTTGTCTTGATATTAACCGACTTTATATTGACCGTCGCGTCGAGTCCGTTGCGTGGCCACATCGTTTGTGTAGATCGAACCTGTTGCACTTCAAAAAAATCGCAATATGGATTCTGTTTGCAATAATTTTAGCGTTTTTACCTACTTTAGACACTGAATATTTGTCGTTTTAAAGCTCAGTTTGAAATGTTTTAGTTTGTCGTTTCTGTTCAAATCGATCATCTTTTATCATACTTTTTGATCATATTAGCTCACCAGAGTGGTTTTGCGCACGCTCCGCTGTTGAAGTAAGTACATTCCTGCGATATGTTTAAAGATACATGCCATAAAAATTAAGTAAAATTTTACACATTTTCGGTCACCGTGAAATATTGTGTCTTGATATTAACCGACTTTATATTGACCGTCGCGTCGAGGCCGTTGCGTAGACACCTCGTTTGTGTAGATCAGACCTGTTGCACTTCAAAAACATCGCAATATGGATTCTGTTTATAATAACTTTAGCGTTTTCACCTACTTTAGACACTGAATATTTGTCGTTTTAAAGCTCAGTTTGAAATGTTTTAGTTTGTCGTTTCTGTTCAAATCGATCATCTTTTATCATACTTTTCGATCATATTAGCTCACCAGAGTTGTTCTGCGCACGCTCCGCTGTTGAAGTAGGTATTTTCCTGCGTTATTTTAAAAGATACATGCCATACAAAGTTAGTCGAATCTTACACTTTTCGGTCACCGTGAAATATTTTGTCTTGATATTAACCGACTTTATATTGACCGTCGCGTCGAGGCCGTTGCGAAGACACCTCGTTTGTGTAGATCGGACCTGTTGCACTTCAAAAACATGTCAATATGTATTCTGTTTGTAATAATTTTAGCTTTTTTACCTACTTTAGACACTGAATATTTGTCGTTTTAAAGCTCAGTTTGAAATGTTTTAGTTTGTCGTTTCTGTTCAAATCGATCATCTTTTATCATACTTTTCGATCACATTAGCTCACCGAAGTGGTTCTACGCACGCTGCGCTGTTGAAGTAGGTACTTTCCTCCGTTATTTAAGAAGATACATGCCATACAAAGTTAGTCGAATCTTACACTTTTTCGGTCACCGTGAAATATTTTGTCTTGATATTAACCGACTTTATATTGACCGTCGCGTCGAGGCCGTTGCGTGGCCACCTCGTTTGTGTAGATCGGACCTGTTGCACTTCAAAAACATGTCAATATGTATTCTGTTTGTAATAATTTAAGCTTTTTTACCTACTTTAGACACTGAATATTTGTCGTTTTAAAGCTCAGTTTGAAATGTTTTAGTTTGTCGTTTCTGTTCAAATCGATCATCTTTTAGCATACTTTTCGATCATATTAGCTCATTGAAGTGTTTTTGCGCACATTTCGCTGTTCTAGTAGGTACTCTTTTGCGATATTTTAAAAGATACATCTTACACAATGATAGTCGAATTTTACAGTTTTCCAGTCACCGTGAAATATTTTGTCTTGATATTAACCGACTTTATATTGACCGTCGCGTCTAGGCCGTTGCGTAGACACCTCGTTTGTGTAGATCGGACCTATTGCACTTCAAAAACATAGCAATATGGATTGTTTGCTATAATTTTAGCGTTTTTACCTACTTTAGACACTGAATATTTGTCGTTTTAAAGCTCAGTTTGAAATGTTTTAGTTTGTCGTTTCTGTTCAAATCGATCATCTTTTAGCATACTTTTCAATCATATTAGCTCACCGAAGTGGTTCTGCGCACGCTCTGCTTTTGAAGTAAGTACTCTCTGCGTTATTTTAAAAGATACATGCCATACAAAGTTAGTCGAATTTCACACTTTTTCGGTTACCGTGAAATATTTTGTCTTGCTAGTAACCGACTTTATATTGATCGTATGCCGTTGCGTAGACACCTCGTTTATGTAGAACGGACCTGTGGCATTTTAAAAACATTGCAGTATGGATTCTGTTTGCAATAATTTTAGCGTTTTCACCTACTTTAGACACTGAATATTTGTAGTTTTGAAGCTCAGTTTGAAATGTTTTAGTTTGTCGTTTCTGTTCAAATCGATCATCGTTAAGCATACTTTTTGATCACATTAGCTCACCGAAGTGGTTTTGCGCACGCACCGCTGTTGAAGTAGAAACTCTTTTGCGATATTTTTAAAGATACATCCCATACAAAGTTAGTCAAATTTTACACTTTTCCGGTCACCGTGAAATATTTTGTCTTGATATTAACCGACTTAATATTGACCGTCACGTCTAGGCCGTTGCGTAGACACCTCGTTTGTGTAGATCGGACCTATTGCACTTCAAAAACATAGCAATATGGATTGTTTGCTATAATTTTAGCGTTTTTACCTACTTTAGACACTGAATATTTGTCGTTTTAAAGCTCAGTTTGAAATGTTTTAGTTTGTAGTTTCTGTTCAAATCGATCATCTTTTAGCATAATTTTCAATCATATTAGCTCACCGAAGTGGTTCTGCGCACGCTCTGCTTTTGAAGTAGGTACTCTCTGCGTTGTTTTAAAAGATACATGCCATACAAAGTTAGTCGAATTTCAAACTTTTTCGGTTAACGTGAAATATTTTGTCTTGCTAGTAACCGACTTTATATTGATCGTCGCGTCGATGCCGTTGCGTAGACACCTCGTTTATGTAGAACGGACCTGTGGCATTTTAAAAACATTGCAGTATGGATTCTGTTTGCAATAATTTTAGCGTTTTCACCTACTTTAGACACTGAATATTTGTAGTTTTGAAGCTCAGTTTGAAATGTTTTAGTTTGTCGTTTCTGTTCAAATCGATCATCGTTAAGCATACTTTTCAATCATATTAGCTCACCGAAGTGGTTCTGCGCACGCTCTGCTTTTGAAGTAAGTACTCTCTGCGTTATTTTAAAAGATACATGCCATACAAAGTTAGTCGAATTTCACACTTTTTCGGTTACCGTGAAATATTTTGTCTTGCTAGTAACCGACTTTATATTGATCGTCGCGTCGATGCCGTTGCGTAGACACCTTGTTTATGTAGAACGGACCTGTGGCATTTTAAAAACATTGCAGTATGGATTCTGTTTGCAATAATTTTAGCGTTTTCACCTACTTTAGACACTGAATATTTGTAGTTTTGAAGCTCAGTTTGAAATGTTTTAGTTTGTCGTTTCTGTTCAAATCGATCATCTTTTAGCATACTTTTCGATCATATTAGCTCATTGAAGTGTTTTTGCGCACATTTCGCTGTTCTAGTAGGTACTCTTTTGCGATATTTTAAAAGATACATCTTACACAATGATAGTCGAATTTTACAGTTTTCCAGTCACCGTGAAATATTTTGTCTTGATATTAACCGACTTTATATTGACCGTCGCGTCTAGGCCGTTGCGTAGACACCTCGTTTGTGTAGATCGGACCTATTGCACTTCAAAAACATAGCAATATGGATTGTTTGCTATAATTTTAGCGTTTTTACCTACTTTAGACACTGAATATTTGTCGTTTTAAAGCTCAGTTTGAAATGTTTTAGTTTGTCGTTTCTGTTCAAATCGATCATCTTTTAGCATACTTTTCAATCATATTAGCTCACCGAAGTGGTTCTGCGCACGCTCTGCTTTTGAAGTAAGTACTCTCTGCGTTATTTTAAAAGATACATGCCATACAAAGTTAGTCGAATTTCACACTTTTTCGGTTACCGTGAAATATTTTGTCTTGCTAGTAACCGACTTTATATTGATCGTATGCCGTTGCGTAGACACCTCGTTTATGTAGAACGGACCTGTGGCATTTTAAAAACATTGCAGTATGGATTCTGTTTGCAATAATTTTAGCGTTTTCACCTACTTTAGACACTGAATATTTGTAGTTTTGAAGCTCAGTTTGAAATGTTTTAGTTTGTCGTTTCTGTTCAAATCGATCATCGTTAAGCATACTTTTTGATCACATTAGCTCACCGAAGTGGTTTTGCGCACGCACCGCTGTTGAAGTAGAAACTCTTTTGCGATATTTTTAAAGATACATCCCATACAAAGTTAGTCAAATTTTACACTTTTCCGGTCACCGTGAAATATTTTGTCTTGATATTAACCGACTTAATATTGACCGTCACGTCTAGGCCGTTGCGTAGACACCTCGTTTGTGTAGATCGGACCTATTGCACTTCAAAAACATAGCAATATGGATTGTTTGCTATAATTTTAGCGTTTTTACCTACTTTAGACACTGAATATTTGTCGTTTTAAAGCTCAGTTTGAAATGTTTTAGTTTGTAGTTTCTGTTCAAATCGATCATCTTTTAGCATAATTTTCAATCATATTAGCTCACCGAAGTGGTTCTGCGCACGCTCTGCTTTTGAAGTAGGTACTCTCTGCGTTATTTTAAAAGATACATGCCATACAAAGTTAGTCGAATTTCAAACTTTTTCGGTTAACGTGAAATATTTTGTCTTGCTAGTAACCGACTTTATATTGATCGTCGCGTCGATGCCGTTGCGTAGACACCTCGTTTATGTAGAACGGACCTGTGGCATTTTAAAAACATTGCAGTATGGATTCTGTTTGCAATAATTTTAGCGTTTTCACCTACTTTAGACACTGAATATTTGTAGTTTTGAAGCTCAGTTTGAAATGTTTTAGTTTGTCGTTTCTGTTCAAATCGATCATCGTTAAGCATACTTTTCAATCATATTAGCTCACCGAAGTGGTTCTGCGCACGCTCTGCTTTTGAAGTAAGTACTCTCTGCGTTATTTTAAAAGATACATGCCATACAAAGTTAGTCGAATTTCACACTTTTTCGGTTACCGTGAAATATTTTGTCTTGCTAGTAACCGACTTTATATTGATCGTCGCGTCGATGCCGTTGCGTAGACACCTTGTTTATGTAGAACGGACCTGTGGCATTTTAAAAACATTGCAGTATGGATTCTGTTTGCAATAATTTTAGCGTTTTCACCTACTTTAGACACTGAATATTTGTAGTTTTGAAGCTCAGTTTGAAATGTTTTAGTTTGTCGTTTCTGTTCAAATCGATCATCGTTAAGCATACTTTTTGATCACATTAGCTCACCGAAGTGGTTTTGCGCACGCACCGCTGTTGAAGTAGGAACTCTTTTGCGATATTTTTAAAGATACATCCCATACAAAGTTAGTCAAATTTTACACTTTTCCGGTCACCGTGAAATATTTTGTCTTGATATTAACCGACTTAATATTGACCGTCACGTCGAGCCCGTTGCGTAAACACCTCGTTTGTGTAGATCAGACCTGTTGCACTTCAAAAACATCGCAATATGTATTCTGTTTGTAATAATTTAAGCTTTTTTACCTACTTTAGACACTGAATATTTGTCGTTTTAAAGCTCAGTTTGAAATGTTTTAGTTTGTTGCTTCTGTTCAAATCGATCATCTTTTAGCATACTTTTTGATCACATTAGCTCACCGAAGTGGTTTTGCGCACGCACCGCTGTTGAAGTAGGAACTCTTTTGCGATATTTTTAAAGATACATCCCATACAAAGTTAGTCAAATTTTACACTTTTCCGGTCACCGTGAAATATTTTGTCTTGATATTAACCGACTTTATATTGACCGTCGCGTCGAGCCCGTTGCGTAGACACCTCGTTTGTGTAGATCGGACCTGTTGCACTTCAAAAACATCGCAATATGGATTCTGTTTGCAATAACTTTAGCGTTTTCACCTACATTAGACACTGAATATTTGTCGTTTTAAAGCTCAGTTTGAAATGTTTTAGTTTGTCGTTTCTGTTCAAATCGATCATCTTTTATCATAAATTTCGATCACATTAGCTCACCGGAGTGGTTCTACGCACGCTTCGCTGTTGAAGTAGGTACTTTCCTCCGTTATTTTAGAAGATACATGCCATACAATGTTAGTCGAATCTTACACTTTTTCGGTCACCGTGAAATATTTTGTCTTGATATTAACCGACTTTATATTGACCGTCGCGTCGAGGCCGTTGCGTGGCCACCTCGTTTGTGTAGATCGAACCTGTTGCACTTGAAAAACATCGCAATATGGATTCTGTTTGCAATAATTTTAGCGTTTTCGCCTACTTTAGACACTGAATTTTTGTCGTTTTAAAGCTCAGTTTGAAATGTTTTAGTTTGTCGTTTCTGTTCAAATCGATCATCTTTTAGCATACTTTTCGATCATATTAGCTCATTGAAGTGTTTTTGCGCACATTTCGCTGTTCTAGTAGGTACTCTTTTGCGATATTTTAAAAGATACATCTTACACAATGTTAGTCGAATTTTACAGTTTTCCAGTCACCGTGAAATATTTTGTCTTGATATTAACCGACTTTATATTGACCGTCGCGTCTAGGCCGTTGCGTAGACACCTCGTTTGTGTAGATCGGACCTATTGCACTTCAAAAACATAGCAATATGGATTGTTTGCTATAATTTTAGCGTTTTTACCTACTTTAGACACTGAATATTTGTCGTTTTAAAGCTCAGTTTGAAATGTTTTAGTTTGTCGTTTCTGTTCAAATCGATCATCTTTTAGCATATTTTTCAATCATATTAGCTCACCGAAGTGGTTCTGCGCAAGCTCCGCTTTTGAAGTAGGTACTCTCTGCGTTATTTTAAAAGATACATACCATACAAAGTTAGTCGAATTTTACACTTTTTCGGTTACCGTGAAATATTTTGTCTTGATATTAACTGACTTTATATTGATCGTCGCGTCGATGCCGTTGCGTAGACACCTCGTTTATGTAGAACGGACCTGTGGCATTTTAAAAACATTGCAGTATGGATTCTGTTTGCAATAATTTTAGCGTTTTCACCTACTTTAGACACTGAATATTTGTAGTTTTGAAGCTCAGTTTGAAATGTTTTAGATTGTCGTTTCTGTTCAAATCGATCATCTTTTAGCATACTTTTCAATTATATTAGCTCACTGGAGTGTTTTTGCGCACGGTCCGCTGTTGAAAAAGGGTATTTTCTGCGTAGTTTTAAAAGATACATGCCATACAATGTTAGTCGAATTTACACTTTTTCGGTCACCGTGAAATATTTTGTCTTGATATTAACCGACTTTATATTGACCGTCGCGTCGAACCCGTTGCGTAGACACCTCGATTGTGTAGATCGAACCTGTTGCACTTCAAAAACATCGCAATATGGATTCTGTTTGCTATAATTTTAGCGTTTTCGCCTACTTTAGACACTGAATTTTTGTCGTTTTAAAGCTCAGTTTGAAATGTTTTAGTTTGTCGTTTCTGTTCAAATCGATCATCTTTTATCATACTTTTCGATCATATTAGCTCATTGGAGTGTTTTTGCGCACACTTCGATGTTCTAGTAGTTACTCTTTTGCGATATTTCAAATGATACAACCCGTAAAAAGTTAGTCGAATTTTACACTTTTTCGGTCACCGTGAAAAATTTTGTCTTGATATTAACCGACTTTATATTGACCGTTGCGTCGAACCCGTTGCGTTGACTACACGTTTGTGTAGATTGGACCTGTTGCACTTCAAAAACATCGCAATATGGATTCTGTTTGCAATAATTTTAGCGTTTTCACCTACTTTAGACACTGAATATTTGTCGTTTTAAAGCTCAGTTTGAAATGTTTTAGTTTGTCGTTTCTGTTCAAATCGATCATCTTTTAGCATACTTTTCAATCATATTAGCTCACTGAAGTGATTTTGCGCACGGTCCGCTGTTAAAAAAGGGTATTTTCTGCGTACTTTTAAAAGATACATGCCATACAATGTTAGTCGAATTTACACTTTTTCGGTCACCGTGAAATATTTTGTCTTGATATTAACCGACTTTATATTGACCGTCGCGTCGAGCCCGGTGCGTAGACACGTTTAATTGTGTAGATCGGAACAATTGCACTTCAAAAACATCGCAATATGGATTCTGTTTGAATAATTTTAGCGTTTTTAACTACTTTAGACACTCAATATGTGTCGTTTTAAAGGTCAGTTTGAAATAATTTAGTTTGTCATTTCTGTTTAAATCGATCTTCTTTTAGCAAACTTTTCGATCATATTTGCTCACCGAAGTGGTTTTGCGCACACTCCGCTGTTAAAGTAGGTTTTCTTTTGCAATATTTTAAAAAATACATCCCGTACAAAGTTAGTCGAATTTTACACTTTTTCGGTCACCGTAAAATATTTTGTCTTGATATTAACCGACTTTATATCGACCGTCGCGTCGATGCCGTTGCGTAGTCACCTCAACTAGGTAGACAGGACCTGTGGCATCTTAAAACTTCGCAGTATGAATTCGGTTTGCAATAATTTTAGCGTTTTCACCTACTTTAGACACTGAATATTTGTCGTTTTGAAGCTCAGTTTAAAATGTTTTAGTTTGTCGTTTCTGTTCAAATCGATTATCTTTTAGCATACTTTTCAATCATATTAGCTCAGCGGAGTGTTTGTGCGCACGTTTCGCTGTTCTAAAAGGTACTCTTTTGCGATATTTTAAAAGATACATCCCATACAAAGTAAGTCGAATTTGACACTTTTTCGGTTACCGTGAAATAATTTGTCTTGATATTAACCGACTATATATTGACCGTCGCGTCGAGCCCGTTGCGTAGACTACTCGCGTGTGTAGATCAGACCTGTTGCACTTCAAAAACATCGCAATATGGATTCTGTTTATAATAACTTTAGCGTTTTCACCTACTTTAGACACTGAATATTTGTCGTTTTAAAGCTCAGTTTGAAATGTTTTAGTTTGTCGTTTCTGTTCAAATCGATCATCTTTTACCATACTTTTCGATCATATTAGCTCACCAGAGTTGTTCTGCGCACGCTCCGCTGTTGAAGTAGGTACTTTCCTCCGTTATTTTAAAAGATACATGCCATACAAAGTTAGTAGAATCTTACACTTTTTCGGTCACCGTGAAATATTTTGTCTTGATATTAACCGACTTTATATTGACCGTCGCGTCGAAGCCGTTGCGTGGCCACCACGTTTGTGTAGATCGAACCTGTTGCACTTTAAAAACATCGCAATATGGATTCTGTTTGCAATAACTTTAGCGTTTTACCTACTTTAGACACTGAATATTTGTCGTTTTAAAGCTTAGTTTGAATTATTTTAGTTTGTCGTTTCTGTTCAAATCGATCATCTTTTATCATACTTTTCGATCACATTAGCTCACTGGAGTAGTTTTACGCACGCTCCGCTGTTGAAGTAGGTACTTTCCTCCGTTATTTTAAAAGATACATGCCATACAAAGTTAGTCAAATCTTACACTTTTTCGGTCACCGTGAAATAGTTTGTCTTGATATTAACCGACTTTATATTGACCGTCGCGTCGAGGCCGTTGCGTGGCCACCTCGTTTGTGTAGATCGAACCTGTTGCACTTCAAAAACATCGCAATATGGGTTCTGTTTGCAATAATTTTAGCGTTTTCACCTACTTTAGACACTGAATATTTGTCGTTTTAAAGTTCAGTTTGAAATGTTTTAGTTTGTCGTTTCTGTTCAATTCGATCATCTTTTAGCATACTTTTTGATCACATTAGCTCATCGAAGTGGTTTTGCGCACGCTCTGCTGTTGAAGTAGGAACTCTTTTGCGATATTTTAAAAGATACATCCCATACAAAGTTAGTCAAATTTTACACTTTTCCGGTCACCGTGAAATATTTTGTCTTGATATTAACCGACTTTATATTGACCGTCGCGTTGAGGCCGTTGCGTAGACACCTCGTTTGTGTAGATCGGACCTGTTGCACTTCAAAAACATCGCAATATGGATTCTGTTTATAATAACTTTAGCGTTTTCACCTACTTTAGACACTTAATATTTGTCGTTTTAAAGCTCAGTTTGAAATGTTTTAGTTAGTCGTTTCTGTTCAAATCGATCATCTTTTATCATACTTTTCGATCACATTAGCTCACCGGAGTTGTTCTACGCACGCTCCGCTGTTGAAATAGGTACTTTCCTCCGTTATTTTAAAAGATACATGCCATACAAAGTTAGTAGAATCTTACACTTTTTCGGTCACCGTGAAATATTTTGTCTTGATATTAACCGAATTTATTTTGACCGTCGCGTCGAGGCCGTTGCGTAGACACCTCGTTTGTGTAGATCGGACCTTTTGCACTTCAAAAACATCGCAATATGGATTCTGTTTGCAATAACTTTAGCGTTTTCACCTACTTTAGACACTGAATATTTGTCGTTTTAAAGCTCAGTTTGAAATGTTTTAGTTTGTCGTTTCTGTTCAAATCGATCATCTTTTATCATACTTTTCGATCATTTTAGCTCACCAGAGTGGTTCTGCGCACGCTCCGCTGTTGAAGTAGGTACTTTCCTGCGTTATTTTTAAAGATACATGCCATACAAATTCAGTCAAATTTTACACATTTTCGGTCACCGTGAAATATTGTGTCTTGATATTAACCGACTTTATATTGACCGTCGCGTCGAGGCCGTTGCGTAGACACCTCGTTTGTATAGATCGCACCTGTTGCACTTCAAAATTATCGCAATAAGGATTCTGTTTGCAATAATTTTAGCGTTTTCACCTACTTTAGACACTGAATATTTGTCGTTTTAAAGTTCAGTTTGAAATGTTTTAGTTTGTCGTTTCTGTTCAAATCGATCATCTTTTAGCATACTTTTTGATCACATTAGCTCACCGAAGTAGTTTTGCGCACGCACCGCTGTTTAAGTAGGAACTCTTTTGCGATAGTTTTAAAGATACATCCCATACAAAGTTAGTCAAATTTTACACTTTTCCGGTCACCGTGAAATATTTTGTCTTGATATTAACCGACTTTATATTGACCGTCGCGTCGAGCCCGTTGCAGAGACACCTCGTTTGTGTAGATCGGACCTGTTGCACTTCAAAACCTTCGCAATATGGATTCTGTTTATAATAATTTTAGCGTTTTCACCTACTTTAGACACTGAATATTTGTCGTTTTAAAGCTCAGTTTGAAATGTTTTAGTTTGTCGTTTCTGTTCAAATCGATCATCTTTTATCATACTTTTCGATCACATTAGCTCACCGGAGTGGTTCTACGCACGCTCCGCTGTTGCAGTAGGTTAGGTTAGGTTTCCTCCGTTATTTTAAAAGATACATGCCATACAAAGTTAGTAGAATCTTACACTTTTTCGGTCACCGTGAAATATTTTGTCTTGATATTAACCGACTTTATTTTGACCGTCGCGTCGAGGCCGTTGCGTAGACACCTCGTTTGTGTAGATCGGACCTGTTGCACTTTAAAAACATCGCAATATGGTTTCTGTTTGCAATAACTTTAGCGTTTTCACCTACTTTAGACACTGAATATTTGTCGTTTTAAAGCTCAGTTTGAAATGTTTTATTTTGTCGTTTCTGTTCAAATCGATCATCATTTAGCATACTTTTCGATCATATTAGCTCACCGGAGTGGTTCTACGCACGCTCCGCTGTTGAAGTAGGTACTTTCCTCCGTTATTTTAAAAGATACATGCCATACAAAGTTAGTCGAATCTTACACTTTTTCGGTCACCGTGAAATATTTTGTCTTGATATTAACCGACTTTATATTGACCGTCGCGTCGAGGCCGTTGCGTAGACACCTCGTTTGTGTAGATCAGACTTGTTGCACTTCAAAAACATCGCAATATGGATTCTGTTTATAATAACTTTAGCGTTTTCACCTACTTTAGACACTGAATATTTGTCGTTTTAAAGCTCAGTTTGAAATGTTTTAGTTTGTCCTTTTTGTTCAAATCGATCATCTTTTATCATTCTTTTCGATCATATTAGCTCACCAGAGTTGTTCTGCGCACGCTCCGCTGTTGAAGTAGGTATTTTCCTGCGTTATTTTAAAAGATACATGCCATACAAAGTTAGTCGAATCTTACACTTTTTCGGTCACCGTGAAATATTTTGTCTTGATATTAACCGACTTTATATTGACCGTTGCGTTGAAGCCGTTGCGTAGACACCTCGTTTGTGTAGATCGGACCTGTTGCACTTCAAAAACATCGCAATATGGATTCTGTTCGCAATAACTTTAGCGTTTTCACCTACTTTAGACACTAAATATTTGTCGTTTTAAAGCTCAGTTTGAAATGTTTTAGTTTGTCGTTTCTGTTCAAATCGATCATCTTTTAGCATTTTTTTTTAATCACATTAGCTCACCGAAGTGGTTTTGCGCACGCACCGCTATTGAAGTAGGAACTCTTTTGCGATATTTTAAAGATACATCCCATACAAAGTTAGTCGAATTTTACACATTTCCGGTCACCGTGAAATATTTTGTCTTGATATTAACCGACTTTATATTGACCGTCGCGTCGAGCCCGTTGCGTAGACACCTCGTTTGTATAGATCGGACGTGTTGCACTTCAAAAACATCGCAATATGGATTTTGTTTGCAATAACTTTAGCGTTTTCACCTACTTTAGACACTGAATATTTGTCGTTTTAAAGCTCAGTTTGAAATGTTTTAGTTTGTCGTTTCTGTTCAAATCGATCACTTTTATCATACTTTTCGATCTTATTAGCTCACCGGAGTGGTTCTACGCACGCTTCGCTGTTGAAGTAGGTACTTTCCTTCGTTATTTTAAAAGATACATGCCATACAAAGTTAGTCGAATCTTACACTTTTTCGGTCACCGTGAAATATTTTGTCTTGATATTAACCGACTTTATATTGACCGTCGCGTCGAGGCCGTTGCGAAGACACCTCGTTTGTGTAGATCGGACCTGTTGCACTTCAAAAACATGTCAATATGTATTCTGTTTGTAATAATTTAAGCTTTTTTACCTACTTTAGACACTGAATATTTGTCGTTTTAAAGCTCAGTTTGAAATGTTTTAGTTTGTCGTTTCTGTTCAAATCGATCATCTTTTATCATACTTTTCGATCACATTAGCTCACTGGAGTGGTTCTACGCACGCTTCGCTGTTGAAGTAGGTACTTTCCTTCGTTATTTTAAAAGATACATGCCATACAAAGTTAGTCGAATCTTACACTTTTTCGGTCACCGTGAAATATTTTGTCTTGATATTAACCGACTTTATATTGACCGTCGCGTCGAGGCCGTTGCGAAGACACCTCGTTTGTGTAGATCGGACCTGTTGCACTTCAAAAACATCGCAATATGGATTCTGTTTATAATAACTTTAGCGTTTTCACCTACTTTAGACACTGAATATTTGTCGTTTTAAAGCTCAGTTTGAAATGTTTTAGTTTGTCGTTTCTGTTCAAATCGATCATCTTTTATCATTCTTTTCGATCACATTAGCTCACTGGAGTGGTTTTACGCACGCTCCGCTGTTGAAGTAGGTACTTTCCTCCGTTATTTTAAAAGATACATGCCATACAAAGGTAGTCGAATCTTACACTTTTTCGGTCACCGTGAAATATTTTGTCTTGATATTAACCGACTTTATATTGACCGTCACGTCGAGCCCGTTGCGTAGACACCTCGTTTGTGTAGATCGGACCTGTTGCACTTCAAAAACATCGCAATATGGATTCTGTTTATAATAACTTTAGCGTTTTCACCTACTTTAGACACTGAATATTTGTCGTTTTAAAGCTCAGTTTGAAATGTTTTAGTTTGTCGTTTCTGTTCAAATCGATCATCTTTTAGCATACTTTTTAATAACATTAGCTCACCGAAGTGGTTTTGCGCACGCACCGCTGTTGAAGTAGGAACTCTTTTGCGATATTTTTAAAGATACATCCCATACAAAGTTAGTCAAATTTTACACTTTTCCGGTCACCGTGAAATATTTTGTCTTGATATTAACCGACTTTATATTGACCGTCGCGTCGAGCCCGTTGCGTAGACACCTCGTTTGTATAGATCGGACCTGTTGCACTTCAAAAACATCGCAATATGGATTTTGTTTGCAATAACTTTAGCGTTTTCACCTACTTTAGACACTGAATATTTGTCGTTTTAAAGCTCAGTTTGAAATGTTTTAGTTTGTCGTTTTTGTTCAAATCGATCATCTTTTATCATTCTTTTCGATCTTATTAGCTCACCGGAGTGGTTCTACGCACGCTTCGCTGTTGAAGTAGGTACTTTCCTCCGTTATTTTAACCCATTTGTGGCCAAACAAGAAATAATAGCACAATTTTCGAAATTTATTTATTTAAGTATTGTATAGATAAGAAAGATACAAAATAAAAATGAAAAAAAATATATCAAGTTATTTTCATGAATTTACAGGGGTGTTCCCAAATTGGTACAATGGTCACTTAGGAGTATAAAGTTGCAAAACAAGGTTTTTCAATGCGTAGGGTTTTCTTGCACTTTTTGCAACCCCATCGGCTTCTGTTATGGCAAATAACACAGCGCAGACGTTTAGGAAGCTTTTCAGGAGCACGATCGGCACCATCTAATTGAAGCCCATCAATATTTGATGACGACGGACGAGCAGTAAGCCTTCGACGTGATGGTTTTAGGTAAAATCTGGCGAGACTGCGGCGAAATAGCAATTGATACATGGTTTCATCTTGAGCCAGTACATGTAACCGCCAGGCATTAGATACGACCACGTCAATCATGTATGTAAATAAAACCCACCACCACTCCACCCATGCCCCTGTTGTAATTTTAGAACAGATGGGTTATCTTCATATCAGTTTGCTGTTTTTTTACTGGACACCATCTTTTCACTGTTCCCACTGGTTTGTATGAATTATAATTAGTCACCATGGTACAGATACTGTTGTCTTTCCAACGGACCAATAAAAGTTCATTGCTCTTATCAAACCTGTAATCAAACTCTGCTCTTGTCTTCTTCATCATCTTCTTTGCAGGTGTTAGTGGACATTTCTTGGTGCGGTTTTGCACGAATCGTTCCCGTAGCACGATATCCATGCATGATAGTAATAGTATGCCAAAGAAAGTCTTTAGCTCAGAAACAGTTAGACTAAAATTATTTCTTTTATTTTGACTCGCGTATAAGTTCAAAAAGTCTACGATCGGCTGAAACAATTCATCGTCAAAAAGCTTTGCAAATATTTGAACTGGCGTCAAATCTTTCAAATCATCTTTGACGCGATTCTCGCTTTCTGATCGACCTTCAGTTTCTTCGTACTGCTTTGAGTAACTTGGAGTACACTTTCGCCAAACTGGGGTAGGCTGTATTGACCGTTTTGGTGCAACATCAGGCTGTTTTGGTCGTGTTGAATTATGGGATAAAAATTAGTGCTCTTTTGGCAGACAACGGCTCATCATCACTGCTGTTTCCCGAATCCGAAAGTGCCCTAACGTTGTGAACAAAGACTTCGATATTCCCAGGAATGTCTTTAGGCAACCTTGATGGACTCACCTCGTCATCGAAACCCTCTACTTCGTCAGTTACGACACTAGGCTCTGGTGGAATAATGGCTAAATCGTACTCTAAGCCATCGTTACTGTCTTCGCCAATGGCATTTATAGCTTCCTCTAAGCCGTGGAAGTTATTACTTGCGCTAAAATGCCGTTTTCGGTTCATCGTGATAATCTGAAATATGAATGTATATTTAATACACTTGTGACCACTGTACCCAAACTGGTACACCTATATATTAGGGGTTGAATATTCGAATTCACTAAGTAAAAATAACGAGAAACACTTGTAAATGTACGAACATATAATTAATTTGATATATCATGACTATTTATAATATTATATTTTATCCACATTACATACCAACATCAAATATACACTTGCCTCAGCACTCTTCTTGATACCGAAAATGAAATCACCACAACCATAAAACTTCTAAAGATAGCACATTTTTTTCTTTTCTTATTAAATAACTGCACTTTCCACAACATATTTTTGCAATAAAATATTAGCCATTGTTAATTTTTTTTGCAAATATCCTCCGTAATTTATCTGTTCCCATATTGGTACGGCGGCTAAGAATGGGATAAAAGATACATGCCATACAAAGTTAGTCGAATCTTACACTTTTTCGGTCACCGTGAAATATTTTGTCTTGATATTAACCGACTTCATATTGACCGTCGCGTCGAGGCCGTTGCGAAGACACCTCGTTTGTGTAGATCGGACCTGTTGCACTTCAAAAACATGTCAATATGTATTCTGTTTGTAATAATTTAAGCTTTTTTACCTACTTTAGACACTGAATATTTGTCGTTTTAAAGCTCAGTTTGAAATGTTTTAGTTTGTCGTTTCTGTTCAAATCGATCATCTTTTATCATACTTTTCGATCACATTAGCTCACCGAAGTGGTTTTACGCACGCTGCGCTGTTGAAGTAAGTACTTTCCTCCGTTATTTTAGAAGATACATGCCATACAAATTAAGTAAAATTTTACACATTTTCGGTCACCGTGAAATATTTTGTCTTGATATTAACCGACTTTATATTGACCGTCGCGTCGAGGCCGTTGCGTGGCCACCTCGTTTGTGTAGATTGAACCTGTTGCACTTCAAAAACATCGCAATATGGATTCTGTTTGCAATAATTTTAGCGTTTTTACCTACTTTAGACACTGAATATTTGTCGTTTTAAAGCTCAGTTTGAAATGTTTTAGTTTGTAGTTTCTGTTCAAATCGATCATCTTTTAGCATACTTTTCAATCATATTAGCTCACCGAAGTGGTTCTGCGCACGCTCCGCTTTTGAAGTAGGTACTCTCTGCGTTATTTTAAAAGATACATGCCATACAAAGTTAGTCGAATTTTACACTTTTTCGGTTACCGTGAAATATTTTGTCTTGATATTAACCGACTTTATATTGACCGTTGCGTCGAACCCGTTGCGTTGACTACACGTTTGTGTAGATTGGACCTGTGGCACTTCAAAAACATCGCAATATGGATTCTGTTTGCAATAATTTTAGTGTTTTCACCTACTTTAGACACTGAATATTTGTCGTTTTAAAGCTCAGTTTGAAATGTTTTAGTTTGTCGTTTCTGTTCAAATCGATCATCTTTTAGCATACTTTTCGATCATATTAGCTCACCGGAGTGGTTCTACGCACGCTCCGCTGTTAAAAAAGGGTATTTTCTGCGTACTTTTAAAAGATACATGCCAAACAATGTTAGTCGAATTTACACTTTTTCGGTCACCGTGAAATATTTTGTCTTGATATTAACCGACTTTATATAGACCGTCGCGTCGAGCCCGGTGCGTAGACACGTTTAATTGTGTAGATCGGAACAATTGCACTTCAAAAACATCGCAATATGGATTCTGTTTGCAATAATTTTAGCGTTTTTAACTACTTTAGACACTCAATATGTGTCGTTTTAAAGGTCAGTTTGAAATAATTTAGTTTGTCATTTCTGTTTAAATCGATCTTCTTTTAGCAAACTTTTCGATCATATTTGCTCACCGAAGTGGTTTTGCGCACACTTCGCTGTTAAAGTAGGTTTTCTTTTGCAATATTTTAAAAAATACATCCCGTACAAAGTTAGTCGAATTTTACACTTTTTCGGTCACCGTAAAATATTTTGTCTTGATATTAACCGACTTTATATCGACCGTCGCGTCGATGCCGTTGCGTAGTCACCTCAACTAGGTAGACAGGACCTGTGGCATCTTAAAACTTCGCAGTATGAATTCTGTTTGCAATAATTTTAGCGTTTTCACCTCCTTTAGACACTGTCTTAGACATTTGTCGTTTTGAAGCTCAGTTTAACATGTTTTAGTTTGTCGTTTCTGTTCAAATCGATTATCTTTTAGCATACTTTTCAATCATATTAGCTCAGCGGAGTGTTTGTGCGCACGTTTCGCTGTTCTAAAAGGTACTCTTTTGCGATATTTTAAAAGATACATCCCATACAAAGTAAGTCGAATTTGACACTTTTTCGGTTACCGTGAAATAATTTGTCTTGATATTAACCGACTTTATATTGACCGTCGCGTCGAGCCCGTTGCGTAGACTACTCGCGTGTGTAGATCAGACCTGTTGCACTTCAAAAACATCGCAATATGGATTCTGTTTATAATAACTTTAGCGTTTTCACCTACTTTAGACACTGAATATTTGTCGTTTTAAAGCTCAGTTTGAAATGTTTTAGTTTGTCGTTTCTGTTCAAATCGATCATCTTTTAGCATACTTTTCGATCATATTAGCTCACCGGAGTGGTTCTACGCACGCTCCGCTGTTAAAAAAGGGTATTTTCTGCGTACTTTTAAAAGATACATGCCAAACAATGTTAGTCGAATGTACACTTTTTCGGTCACCGTGAAATATTTTGTCTTGATATTAACCGACTTTATATAGACCGTCGCGTCGAGCCCGGTGCGTAGACACGTTTAATTGTGTAGATCGGAACAATTGCACTTCAAAAACATCGCAATATGGATTCTGTTTGCAATAATTTTAGCGTTTTTAACTACTTTAGACACTCAATATGTGTCGTTTTAAAGGTCAGTTTGAAATAATTTAGTTTGTCATTTCTGTTTAAATCTATCTTCTTTTAGCAAACTTTTCGATCATATTTGCTCACCGAAGTGGTTTTGCGCACACTTCGCTGTTAAAGTAGGTTTTCTTTTGCAATATTTTAAAAAATACATCCCGTACAAAGTTAGTCGAATTTTACACTTTTTCGGTCACCGTAAAATATTTTGTCTTGATATTAACCGACTTTATATCGACCGTCGCGTCGATGCCGTTGCGTAGTCACCTCAACTAGGTAGACAGGACCTGTGGCATCTTAAAACTTCGCAGTATGAATTCTGTTTGCAATAATTTTAGCGTTTTCACCTCCTTTAGACACTGTCTTAGACATTTGTCGTTTTGAAGCTCAGTTTAACATGTTTTAGTTTGTCGTTTCTGTTCAAATCGATTATCTTTTAGCATACTTTTCAATCATATTAGCTCAGCGGAGTGTTTGTGCGCACGTTTCGCTGTTCTAAAAGGTACTCTTTTGCGATATTTTAAAAGATACATCCCATACAAAGTAAGTCGAATTTGACACTTTTTCGGTTACCGTGAAATAATTTGTCTTGATATTAACCGACTTTATATTGACCGTCGCGTCGAGCCCGTTGCGTAGACTACTCGCGTGTGTAGATCAGACCTGTTGCACTTCAAAAACATCGCAATATGGATTCTGTTTATAATAACTTTAGCGTTTTCACCTACTTTAGACACTGAATATTTGTCGTTTTAAAGCTCAGTTTGAAATGTTTTAGTTTGTCGTTTCTGTTCAAATCGATCATCTTTTAGCATACTTTTCGATCATATTAGCTCACCGGAGTGGTTCTACGCACGCTCCGCTGTTAAAAAAGGGTATTTTCTGCGTACTTTTAAAAGATACATGCCAAACAATGTTAGTCGAATTTACACTTTTTCGGTCACCGTGAAATATTTTGTCTTGATATTAACCGACTTTATATAGACCGTCGCGTCGAGCCCGGTGCGTAGACACGTTTAATTGTGTAGATCGGAACAATTGCACTTCAAAAACATCGCAATATGGATTCTGTTTGCAATAATTTTAGCGTTTTTAACTACTTTAGACACTCAATATGTGTCGTTTTAAAGGTCAGTTTGAAATAATTTAGTTTGTCATTTCTGTTTAAATCGATCTTCTTTTAGCAAACTTTTCGATCATATTTGCTCACCGAAGTGGTTTTGCGCACACTTCGCTGTTAAAGTAGGTTTTCTTTTGCAATATTTTAAAAAATACATCCCGTACAAAGTTAGTCGAATTTTACACTTTTTCGGTCACCGTAAAATATTTTGTCTTGATATTAACCGACTTTATATCGACCGTCGCGTCGATGCCGTTGCGTAGTCACCTCAACTAGGTAGACAGGACCTGTGGCATCTTAAAACTTCGCAGTATGAATTCTGTTTGCAATAATTTTAGCGTTTTCACCTCCTTTAGACACTGTCTTAGACATTTGTCGTTTTGAAGCTCAGTTTAACATGTTTTAGTTTGTCGTTTCTGTTCAAATCGATTATCTTTTAGCATACTTTTCAATCATATTAGCTCAGCGGAGTGTTTGTGCGCACGTTTCGCTGTTCTAAAAGGTACTCTTTTGCGATATTTTAAAAGATACATCCCATACAAAGTAAGTCGAATTTGACACTTTTTCGGTTACCGTGAAATAATTTGTCTTGATATTAACCGACTTTATATTGACCGTCGCGTCGAGCCCGTTGCGTAGACTACTCGCGTGTGTAGATCAGACCTGTTGCACTTCAAAAACATCGCAATATGGATTCTGTTTATAATAACTTTAGCGTTTTCACCTACTTTAGACACTGAATATTTGTCGTTTTAAAGCTCAGTTTGAAATGTTTTAGTTTGTCGTTTCTGTTCAAATCGATCATCTTTTAGCATACTTTTCGATCATATTAGCTCACCGGAGTGGTTCTACGCACGCTCCGCTGTTAAAAAAGGGTATTTTCTGCGTACTTTTAAAAGATACATGCCAAACAATGTTAGTCGAATTTACACTTTTTCGGTCACCGTGAAATATTTTGTCTTGATATTAACCGACTTTATATAGACCGTCGCGTCGAGCCCGGTGCGTAGACACGTTTAATTGTGTAGATCGGAACAATTGCACTTCAAAAACATCGCAATATGGATTCTGTTTGCAATAATTTTAGCGTTTTTAACTACTTTAGACACTCAATATGTGTCGTTTTAAAGGTCAGTTTGAAATAATTTAGTTTGTCATTTCTGTTTAAATCGATCTTCTTTTAGCAAACTTTTCGATCATATTTGCTCACCGAAGTGGTTTTGCGCACACTTCGCTGTTAAAGTAGGTTTTCTTTTGCAATATTTTAAAAAATACATCCCGTACAAAGTTAGTCGAATTTTACACTTTTTCGGTCACCGTAAAATATTTTGTCTTGATATTAACCGACTTTATATCGACCGTCGCGTCGATGCCGTTGCGTAGTCACCTCAACTAGGTAGACAGGACCTGTGGCATCTTAAAACTTCGCAGTATGAATTCTGTTTGCAATAATTTTAGCGTTTTCAACTACTTTAGACACTGAATATTTGTCGTTTTGAAGCTCAGTTTAAAATGTTTTAGTTTGTCGTTTCTGTTCAAATCGATTATCTTTTAGCATACTTTTCAATCATATTAGCTCAGCGGAGTGTTTGTGCGCACGTTTCGCTGTTCTAAAAGGTACTCTTTTGCGATATTTTAAAAGATACATCCCATACAAAGTAAGTCGAATTTGACACTTTTTCGGTTACCGTGAAATATTTTGTCTTGATATTAACCGACTTTATATTGACCGTCGCGTCGAGCCCGTTGCGTAGACACCTCGTTTGTATAGATCGGACCTGTTGCACTTCAAAAACATCGCAATATGGATTTTGTTTGCAATAACTTTAGCGTTTTCACCTACTTTAGACACTGAATATTTGTCGTTTTAAAGCTCAGTTTGAAATGTTTTAGTTTGTCGTTTCTGTTCAAATCGATCATCTTTTAGCATACTTTTCGATCATATTAGCTCACCGGAGTGGTTCTACGCACGCTCCGCTGTTGAAGTAGGTACTTTCCTCCGTTATTTTAAAAAATATATGCCATACAAAGTTAGTCGAATCTTACACTTTTTCGGTCACCGTGAAATATTGTGTCTTGATATTAACCGACTTTATATTGACCGTCGCGTCGAGGCCGTTGCGTAGACACCTCGTTTGTGTAGATCAGACCTGTTGCACTTCAAAAACATCGCAATATGGATTTTGTTTGCAATAACTTTAGCGTTTCCACCTACTTTAGACACTGAATATTTGTCGTTTTAAAGCTCAGTTTGAAATGTTTTAGTTTGTCGTTTTTGTTCAAATCGATCATCTTTTAGCATACTTTTCGATCATATTAGCTCACCGGAGTGGTTCTACGCACGCTCCGCTGTTGAAGTAGGTACTTTCCTCCGTTTTTTTAAAAAATATATGCCATACAAAGTTAGTCGAATCTTACATTTTTTCGGTCACCGTGAAATATTTTGTCTTGATATTAACCGACTTTATATTGACCGTCGCGTCGAGGCCGTTGCGTAGACACCTCGTTTGTGTACATCGGACTTGTTGCACTTCAAAAACATGTCAATATGTATTCTGTTTGTAATAATTTAAGCTTTTTTACCTACTTTAGACACTGAATATTTGTCGTTTTAAAGCTCAGTTTGAAATGTTTTAGTTTGTCGTTTCTGTTCAAATCGATCATCTTTTAGCATACTTTTCGATCATATTAGCTCACCTGAGTGGTTCTGCGCACGCTCCGCTGTTGAAGTAAGTACATTCCTGCGATATGTTTAAAGATACATGCCATAAAAATTAAGTAAAATTTTACACATTTTCGGTCACCGTGAAATATTGTGTCTTGATATTAACCGACTTTATATTGACCGTCGCGTCGAGGCCGTTGCGTAGACACCTCGTTTGTGTAGATCAGACCTGTTGCACTTCAAAAACATCGCAATATGGATTCTGTTTATAATAACTTTAGCGTTTTCACCTACTTTAGACACTGAATATTTGTCGTTTTAAAGCTCAGTCCGAAATGTTTTAGTTTGTCGTTTCTGTTCAAATCGATCATCTTTTAGCATACTTTTCGATCATATTAGCTCACCGGAGTGGTTCTGCGCACGCTCCGCTGATGAAGTAGGTACTTTCCTCCGTTATTTTAAAAAATATATGCCATACAAATTTAGTCGAATCTTACACTTTTTCGGTCACCGTGAAATATTTTGTCTTGATATTAACCGACTTTATATTGACCGTCGCGTCGAGGCCGTTGCGAAGACACCTCGTTTCTGTAGATCAGACCTGTTGCACTTCAAAAACATCGCAATATGGATTCTGTTTATAATAACTTTAGCGTTTTCACCTACTTTAGACACTGAATATTTGTCGTTTTAAAGCTCAGTTTGAAATGTTTTAGTTTGTCGTTTCTGTTCAAATCGATCATCTTTTAGCATACTTTTCGATCATATTAGCTCACCTGAGTGGTTCTGCGCACGCTCCGCTGTTGAAAAAAGTACATTCCTGCGATATGTTTAAAGATACATGCCATAAAAATTAAGTAAAATTTTACACATTTTCGGTCACCGTGAAATATTGTGTCTTGATATTAACCGACTTTATATTGACCGTCGCGTCGAGGCCGTTGCGTAGACACCTCGTTTGTGTAGATCAGACCTGTTGCACTTCAAAAACATCGCAATATGGATTCTGTTTGCAATAATTTTAGCGTTTTTACCTACTTTAGACACTGAATATTTGTCGTTTTAAAGCTCAGTTTGAAATGTTTTAGTTTGTCGTTTCTGTTCAAATCGATCATCTTTTAGTATACTTTTCGATCATATTAGCTCACCGGAGTGGTTCTACGCACGCTCCGCTGTTGAAGTAGGTACTTTCCTCCGTTATTTTAAAAAATATATGCCATACAAAGTTAGTCGAATCTTACACTTTTTCGGTCACCGTGAAATATTTTGTCTTGATATTAACCGACTTTATATTGACCGTCGCGTCGAGGCCGTTGCGAAGACACCTCGTTTGTGTAGACCGGACCTGTTGCACTTCAAAAACATGTCAATATGTATTCTGTTTGTAATAATTTAAGCTTTTTTACCTACTTTAGACACTGAATATTTGTCGTTTTAAAGCTCAGTTTGAAATGTTTTAGTTTGTCGTTTCTGTTCAAATCGATCATCTTTTACCATACTTTTCGATCATATTAGCTCACCAGAGTTGTTCTGCGCACGCTCCGCTGTTGAAGTAGGTATTTTCCTGCGTTATTTTAAAAGATACATGCCATACAAAGTTAGTCGAATCTTACACTTTTTCGGTCACCGTGAAATATTTTGTCTTGATATTAACCGACTTTATATTGACCGTCGCGTCGAGGCCGTTGCGTGGCCACCTCGTTTGTGTAGATCGGACCTGTTGCACTTCAAAAACATCGCAATATGGATTCTGTTTGCAATAATTTTAGCGTTTTCACCTACTTTAGACACTGAATATTTGTCGTTTTAAAGCTCAGTTTGAAATGTTTTAGTTTGTCGTTTCTGTTCAAATCGATCATCTTTTATCATAATTTTTGATCATATTAGCTCACCTGAGTGGTTCTGCGCACGCTCCGCTGTTGAAGTAAGTACATTCCTGCGATATGTTTAAAGATACATGCCATAAAAATTAAGTAAAATTTTACACATTTTCGGTCACCGTGAAATATTGTGTCTTGATATTAACCGACTTTATATTGACCGTCGCGTCGAGGCCGTTGCGTAGACACCTCGGTTGTGTAGATCAGACCTGTTGCACTTCAAAAACATCGCAATATGGATTCTGTTTATAATAACTTTAGCGTTTTCACCTACTTTAGACACTGAATATTTGTCGTTTTAAAGCTCAGTTTGAAATGTTTTAGTTTGTCGTTTCTGTTCAAATCGATCATCTTTTAGCATACTTTTCGATCATATTAGCTCACCGGAGTGGTTCTACGCACGCTCCGCTGTTGAAGTAGGTACTTTCCTCCGTTATTTTAAAAAATATATGCCATACAAAGTTAGTCGAATCTTACACTTTTTCGGTCACCGTGAAATATTTTGTCTTGATATTAACCGACTTTATATTGACCGTCGCGTCGAGGCCGTTGCGTAGACACCTCGTTTGTGTAGATCGGACCTGTTGCACTTCAAAAACATCGCAATATGGATTTTGTTTGCAATAACTTTAGCGTTTTCACCTACTTTAGACACTGAATATTTGTCGTTTTAAAGCTCAGTTTGAAATGTTTTAGTTTGTCGTTTTTGTTCAAATCGATCATCTTTTAGCATACTTTTCGATCATATTAGCTCACCGGAGTGGTTCTACGCACGCTCCGCTGTTGAAGTAGGTACTTTCCTCCGTTATTTTAAAAAATATATGCCATACAAAGTTAGTCGAATCTTACACTTTTTCGGTCACCGTGAAATATTTTGTCTTGATATTAACCGACTTTATATTGACAGTCGCGTCGAGGCCGTTGCGTAGACACCTCGTTTGTGTAGATCGGACTTGTTGCACTTCAAAAACATGTCAATATGTATTCTGTTTGTAATAATTTAAGCTTTTTTACCTACTTTAGACACTGAATATTTGTCGTTTTAAAGCTCAGTTTGAAATGTTTTAGTTTGTCGTTTCTGTTCAAATCGATCATCTTTTACCATACTTTTCGATCATATTAGCTCACCAGAGTTGTTCTGCGCACGCTCCGCTGTTGAAGTAGGTATTTTCCTGCGTTATTTTAAAAGATACATGCCATACAAAGTTAGTCGAATCTTACACTTTTTCGGTGACCGTGAAATATTTTGTCTTGATATTAACCGACTTTATATTGACCGTTGCGTTGAGGCCGTTGCGTAGACACCTCGTTTGTGTAGATCGGACCTGTTGCACTTCAAAAACATCGCAATATGGATTCTGTTCGCAATAACTTTAGCGTTTTCACCTACTTTAGACACTGAATATTTGTCGTTTTAAAGCTCAGTTTGAAATGTTTTAGTTTGTCGTTTCTGTTCAAATCGATCATCTTTTAGCATACTTTTTAATCACATTAGCTCACGGAAGTGGTTTTGCGCACGCACCGCTGTTGAAGTAGGAACTCTTTTGCGATATTTTTAAAGATACATCCCATACAAAGTTAGTCGAATTTTACACATTTCCGGTCACCGTGAAATATTTTGTCTTGATATTAACCGACTTTATATTGACCGTCGCGTCGAGGCCGTTGCGAATACACCTCGTTTGTGTAGATCGGACCTGTTGCACTTCAAAAACATGTCAATATGTATTCTGTTTGTAATAATTTAAGCTTTTTTACCTACTTTAGACACTGAATATTTGTCGTTTTAAAGCTCAGTTTGAAATGTTTTAGTTTGTCGTTTCTGTTCAAATCGATCATCTTTTATCATACTTTTCGATCACATTAGCTCACCGGAGTGGTTCTACGCACGCTCCGCTGTTGAAGTAGGTACTTTCCTCCGTTATTTTAGAAGATACATGCCATACAAAGTTAGTCGAATCTTACACTTTTTCGGTCACCGTGAAATATTTTGTCTTGATATTAACCGACTTTATATTGACCGTCGCGTCGAGGCCGTTGCGTGGCCACCTCGTTTATGTAGATCGAACCTGTTGCACTTCAAAAACATCGCAATATGGATTCTGTTTACAATAATTTTAGCGTTTTCACCTACTTTAGACACTGAATATTTGTCGTTTTAAAGCTCAGTTTGAAATGTTTTAGTTTGTCGTTTCTGTTCAAATCGATCATCTTTTATCATACTTTTTGATCATATTAGCTCACCAGAGTGGTTCTGCGCACGCTCCGCTGTTGAAGTAAGTACATTCCTGCGATATGTTTAAAGATACATGCCATAAAAATTAAGTAAAATTTTACACATTTTCGGTCACCGTGAAATATTGTGTCTTGATATTAACCGACTTTATATTGACCGTCGCGTCGAGGCCGTTGCGTAGACACCTCGTTTGTGTAGATCAGACCTGTTGCACTTCAAAAACATCGCAATATGGATTCTGTTTATAATAACTTTAGCGTTTTCACCTACTTTAGACACTGAATATTTGTCGTTTTAAAGCTCAGTTTGAAATGTTTTAGTTTGTCGTTTCTGTTCAAATCGATCATCTTTTAGCATACTTTTCGATCATATTAGCTCACCTGAGTGGTTCTGCGCACGCTCCGCTGTTGAAGTAGGTACTTTCCTCCGTTATTTTAGAAGATACATGCCATACAAAGTTAGTCGAATCTTACACTTTTTCGGTCACCGTGAAATATTTTGTCTTGATATTAACCGACTTTATATTGACCGTCGCGTCGAGGCCGTTGCGTGGCCACCTCGTTTATGTAGATCGAACCTGTTGCACTTCAAAAACATCGCAATATGGATTCTGTTTACAATAATTTTAGCGTTTTCACCTACTTTAGACACTGAATATTTGTCGTTTTAAAGCTCAGTTTGAAATGTTTTAGTTTGTCGTTTCTGTTCAAATCGATCATCTTTTATCATACTTTTTGATCATATTAGCTCACCAGAGTGGTTCTGCGCACGCTCCGCTGTTGAAGTAAGTACATTCCTGCGATATGTTTAAAGATACATGCCATAAAAATTAAGTAAAATTTTACACATTTTCGGTCACCGTGAAATATTGTGTCTTGATATTAACCGACTTTATATTGACCGTCGCGTCGAGGCCGTTGCGTAGACACCTCGTTTGTGTAGATCAGACCTGTTGCACTTCAAAAACATCGCAATATGGATTCTGTTTATAATAACTTTAGCGTTTTCACCTACTTTAGACACTGAATATTTGTCGTTTTAAAGCTCAGTCTGAAATGTTTTAGTTTGTCGTTTCTGTTCAAATCGATCATCTTTTAGCATACTTTTCGATCATATTAGCTCACCGGAGTGGTTCTGCGCACGCTCCGCTGTTGAAGTAGGTACTTTCCTCCGTTATTTTAAAAAATATATGCCATACAAATTTAGTCGAATCTTACACTTTTTCGGTCACCGTGAAATATTTTGTCTTGATATTAACCGACTTTATATTGACCGTCGCGTCGAGGCCGTTGCGAAGACACCTCGTTTCTGTAGATCAGACCTGTTGCACTTCAAAAACATCGCAATATGGATTCTGTTTATAATAACTTTAGCGTTTTCACCTACTTTAGACACTGAATATTTGTCGTTTTAAAGCTCAGTTTGAAATGTTTTAGTTTGTCGTTTCTGTTCAAATCGATCATCTTTTAGCATACTTTTCGATCATATTAGCTCACCTGAGTGGTTCTGCGCACGCTCCGCTGTTGAAGTAAGTACATTCCTGCGATATGTTTAAAGATACATGCCATAAAAATTAAGTAAAATTTTACACATTTTCGGTCACCGTGAAATATTGTGTCTTGATATTAACCGACTTTATATTGACCGTCGCGTCGAGGCCGTTGCGTAGACACCTCGTTTGTGTAGATCAGACCTGTTGCACTTCAAAAACATCGCAATATGGATTCTGTTTATAATAACTTTAGCGTTTTCACCTACTTTAGACACTGAATATTTGTCGTTTTAAAGCTCAGTTTGAAATGTTTTAGTTTGTCGTTTCTGTTCAAATCGATCATCTTTTAGTATACTTTTCGATCATATTAGCTCACCGGAGTGGTTCTACGCACGCTCCGCTGTTGAAGTAGGTACTTTCCTCCGTTATTTTAAAAAATATATGCCATACAAAGTTAGTCGAATCTTACACTTTTTCGGTCACCGTGAAATATTTTGTCTTGATATTAACCGACTTTATATTGACCGTCGCGTCGAGGCCGTTGCGAAGACACCTCGTTTGTGTAGATCGGACCTGTTGCACTTCAAAAACATGTCAATATGTATTCTGTTTGTAATAATTTAAGCTTTTTTACCTACTTTAGACACTGAATATTTGTCGTTTTAAAGCTCAGTTTGAAATGTTTTAGTTTGTCGTTTCTGTTCAAATCGATCATCTTTTACCATACTTTTCGATCATATTAGCTCACCAGAGTTGTTCTGCGCACGCTCCGCTGTTGAAGTAGGTATTTTCCTGCGTTATTTTAAAAGATACATGTCATACAAAGTTAGTCGAATCTTACACTTTTTCGGTCACCGTGAAATATTTTGTCTTGATATTAACCGACTTTATATTGACCGTCACGTCGAGCCCGTTGCGTAGACACCTCGTTTGTGTAGATCGGACCTGTTGCACTTCAAAAACATCGCAATATGGATTCTGTTTATAATAACTTTAGCGTTTTCACCTACTTTAGACACTGAATATTTGTCGTTTTAAAGCTCAGTTTGAAATGTTTTAGTTTGTCGTTTCTGTTCAAATCGATCATCTTTTAGCATACTTTTTAATCACATTAGCTCACCAAAGTGGTTTTGCGCACGCACCGCTGTTGAAGTAGGAACTCTTTTGCGATATTTTTAAAGATACATCCCATACAAAGTTAGTCAAATTTTACACTTTTCCGGTCACCGTGAAATATTTTGTCTTGATATTAACCGACTTTATATTGACCGTCGCGTCGAGCCCGTTGCGTAGCCACCTCGTTTGTATAGATCGGACCTGTTGCACTTCAAAAACATCGCAATATGGATTTTGTTTGCAATAACTTTAGCGTTTTCACCTACTTTAGACACTGAATATTTGTCGTTTTAAAGCTCAGTTTGAAATGTTTTAGTTTGTCGTTTTTGTTCAAATCGATCATCTTTTATCATTCTTTTCGATCTTATTAGCTCACCGGAGTGGTTCTACGCACGCTTCGCTGTTGAAGTAGGTACTTTCCTCCGTTATTTTAAAAGATACATGCCATACAAAGTTAGTCGAATCTTACACTTTTTCGGTCACCGTGAAATATTTTGTCTTGATATTAACCGACTTCATATTGACCGTCGCGTCGAGGCCGTTGCGAAGACACCTCGTTTGTGTAGATCGGACCTGTTGCACTTCAAAAACATGTCAATATATATTCTGTTTGTAATAATTTAAGCTTTTTTACCTACTTTAGACACTGAATATTTGTCGTTTTAAAGCTCAGTTTGAAATGTTTTAGTTTGTCGTTTCTGTTCAAATCGATCATCTTTTATCATACTTTTCGATCACATTAGCTCACCGAAGTGGTTCTACGCACGCTGCGCTGTTAAAGTAAGTACTTTCCTCCGTTATTTTAGAAGATACATGCCATACAAATTAAGTAAAATTTTACACATTTTCGGTCACCGTGAAATATTTTGTCTTGATATTAACCGACTTTATATTGACCGTCGCGTCGAGGCCGTTGCGTGGCCACCTCGTTTGTGTAGATTGAACCTGTTGCACTTCAAAAACATCGCAATATGGATTCTGTTTGCAATAATTTTAGCGTTTATACCTACTTTAGACACTGAATATTTGTCGTTTTAAAGCTCAGTTTGAAATGTTTTAGTTTGTCGTTTCTGTTCAAATCGATCATCTTTTATCATACTTTTCGATCACATTAGCTCACCGAAGTGGTTCTACGCACGCTGCGCTGTTAAAGTAAGTACTTTCCTCCGTTATTTTAGAAGATACATGCCATACAAAGTTAGTCGAATTTTACACTTTTTCGGTTACCGTGAAATATTTTGTCTTGATATTAACCGACTTTATATTGACCGTTGCGTCGAACCCGTTGCGTTGACTACACGTTTGTGTAGATTGGACCTGTTGCACTTCAAAAACATCGCAATATGGATTCTGTTTGCAATAATTTTAGTGTTTTCACCTACTTTAGACACTGAATATTTGTCGTTTTAAAGCTCAGTTTGAAATGTTTTAGTTTGTCGTTTCTGTTCAAATCGATCATCTTTTAGCATACTTTTCGATCATATTAGCTCACCGGAGTGGTTCTACGCACGCTCCGCTGTTGAAGTAGGTATTTTCCTGCGTTATTTTAAAAGATACATGTCATACAAAGTTAGTCGAATCTTACACTTTTTCGGTCACCGTGAAATATTTTGTCTTGATATTAACCGACTTTATATAGACCGTCGCGTCGAGCCCGGTGCGTAGACACGTTTAATTGTGTAGATCGGAACAATTGCACTTCAAAAACATCGCAATATGGATTCTGTTTGCAATAATTTTAGCGTTTTTAACTACTTTAGACACTCAATATGTGTCGTTTTAAAGGTCAGTTTGAAATAATTTAGTTTGTCATTTCTGTTTAAATCGATCTTCTTTTAGCAAACTTTTCGATCATATTTGCTCACCGAAGTGGTTTTGCGCACACTTCGCTGTTAAAGTAGGTTTTCTTTTGCAATATTTTAAAAAATACATCCCGTACAAAGTTAGTCGAATTTTACACTTTTTCGGTCACCGTAAAATATTTTGTCTTGATATTAACCGACTTTATATCGACCGTCGCGTCGATGCCGTTGCGTAGTCACCTCAACTAGGTAGACAGGACCTGTGGCATCTTAAAACTTCGCAGTATGAATTCTGTTTGCAATAATTTTAGCGTTTTCACCTCCTTTAGACACTGTCTTAGACATTTGTCGTTTTGAAGCTCAGTTTAAAATGTTTTAGTTTGTCGTTTCTGTTCAAATCGATTATCTTTTAGCATATTTTTCAATCATATTAGCTCAGCGGAGTGTTTGTGCGCACGTTTCGCTGTTCTAAAAGGTACTCTTTTGCGATATTTTAAAAGATACATCCCATACAAAGTAAGTCGAATTTGACACTTTTTCGGTTACCGTGAAATAATTTGTCTTGATATTAACCGACTTTATATTGACCGTCGCGTCGAGCCCGTTGCGTAGACTACTCGCGTGTGTAGATCAGACCTGTTGCACTTCAAAAACATCGCAATATGGATTCTGTTTATAATAACTTTAGCGTTTTCACCTACTTTAGACACTGAATATTTGTCGTTTTAAAGCTCAGTTTGAAATGTTTTAGTTTGTCGTTTCTGTTCAAATCGATCATCTTTTAGCATTTTTTTCGATCATATTAGCTCACCGGAGTGGTTCTACGCACGCTCCGCTGTTAAAAAAGGGTATTTTCTGCGTACTTTTAAAAGATACATGCCAAACAATGTTAGTCGAATTTACACTTTTTCGGTCACCGTGAAATATTTTGTCTTGATATTAACCGACTTTATATAGACCGTCGCGTCGAGCCCGGTATGTAGACACGTTTAATTGTGTAGATCGGAACAATTGCACTTCAAAAACATCGCAATATGGATTCTGTTTGCAATAATTTTAGCGTTTTTAATTACTTTAGACACTCAATATGTGTCGTTTTAAAGGTCAGTTTGAAATAATTTAGTTTGTCATTTCTGTTTAAATCGATCTTCTTTTAGCAAACTTTTCGATCATATTTGCTCACCGAAGTGGTTTTGCGCACACTTCGCTGTTAAAGTAGGTTTTCTTTTGCAATATTTTAAAAAATACATCCCGTACAAAGTTAGTCGAATTTTACACTTTTTCGGTCACCGTAAAATATTTTGTCTTGATATTAACCGACTTTATATCGACCGTCGCGTCGATGCCGTTGCGTAGTCACCTCAACTAGGTAGACAGGACCTGTGGCATCTTAAAACTTCGCAGTATGAATTCTGTTTGCAATAATTTTAGCGTTTTCACCTCCTTTAGACACTGTCTTAGACATTTGTCGTTTTGAAGCTCAGTTTAAAATGTTTTAGTTTGTCGTTTCTGTTCAAATCGATTATCTTTTAGCATACTTTTCAATCATATTAGCTCAGCGGAGTGTTTGTGCGCACGTTTCGCTGTTCTAAAAGGTACTCTTTTGCGATATTTTAAAAGATACATCCCATACAAAGTAAGTCGAATTTGACACTTTTTCGGTTACCGTGAAATAATTTGTCTTGATATTAACCGACTTTATATTGACCGTCGCGTCGAGCCCGTTGCGTAGACTACTCGCGTGTGTAGATCAGACCTGTTGCACTTCAAAAACATCGCAATATGGATTCTGTTTATAATAACTTTAGCGTTTTCACCTACTTTAGACACTGAATATTTGTCGTTTTAAAGCTCAGTTTGAAATGTTTTAGTTTGTCGTTTCTGTTCAAATCGATCATCTTTTATCATACTTTTCGATCACATTAGCTCACTGGAGTGGTTTTACGCACGCTCCGCTGTTAAAAAAGGGTATTTTCTGCGTACTTTTAAAAGATACATGCCAAACAATGTTAGTCGAATTTACACTTTTTCGGTCACCGTGAAATATTTTGTCTTGATATTAACCGACTTTATATAGACCGTCGCGTCGAGCCCGTTGCGTAGACACGTCGATTGTGTAGATCGAAACTGATGCACTTCAAAAACATCGCAATCTGGATTCTGTTTGCAATAATTTAAGCGTTTTTACCTACTTTACACACTGAATATTTGTCGTTTTAAAGCTCAGTTTGAAATGTTTTAGTTTGTCGTTTCTGTTCAAATCGATCATCTTTTAGCATACTTTTCGATCATATTAGCTCATTGGAGTGTTTTTGCGCAAACTTCGATGTTCTAGTAGGTACTATTTTGCGATATTTCAAAAGATACAACCCGTAAAAAGTTAGTCGAATTTTACACTTTTTCGGTCACCGTGAAATATTTTGTCTTGATATTAACCGACTTTATATTGACCGTTGCGTCGAGGCCGTTGCGTTGACTACACGTTTGTGTAGATCGGACATGTTGCACTTCAAAAACACCGCAATATGGATTCTGTTTGCAATAATGTTAGTGTTTTCATCTACTTTAGACACTGAATTTTTGTCGTTTTAAAGCTTAGTTTGAAATGTTTTAGTTTGTCGTTTCTGTTCAAATCGATCATCTTTTAGCATACTTTTCGATCATACTAGCTCACAAGAGTGTTTGTGCGCACGTGTCGCTGTTAAAGTAGGTACTCTTTTGCGATATTTTAAAAGATACATCCCATACAAAGTAAGTCGAATTTGACACTTTTTCGGTTACCGTGAAATAATTTGTCTTGATATTAACCGACTTTATATTGACCGTCGCGTCGAGCCCGTTGCGTAGACTACTCGCGTGTGTAGATCAGACCTGTTGCACTTCAAAAACATCGCAATATGGATTCTGTTTATAATAACTTTAGCGTTTTCACCTACTTTAGACACTGAATATTTGTCGTTTTAAAGCTCAGTTTGAAATGTTTTAGTTTGTCGTTTCTGTTCAAATCGATCATCTTTTAGCATACTTTTCGATCATATTAGCTCACCGGAGTGGTTCTACGCACGCTCCGCTGATGAAGTAGGTACTTTCCTCCGTTATTTTAAAAAATATATGCCATACAAAGTTAGTCGAATCTTACACTTTTTCGGTCACCGTGAAATATTGTGTCTTGATATTAACCGACTTTATATTGACCGTCGCGTCGAGGCCGTTGCGTAGACACCTCGTTTGTGTAGATCAGACCTGTTGCACTTCAAAAACATCGCAATATGGATTTTGTTTGCAATAACTTTAGCGTTTTCACCTACTTTAGACACTGAATATTTGTCGTTTTAAAGCTCAGTTTGAAATGTTTTAGTTTGTCGCTTTTGTTCAAATCGATCATCTTTTAGCATACTTTTTGATCATATTAGCTCACCGGAGTGGTTCTACGCACGCTCCGCTGTTGAAGTAGGTACTTTCCTCCGTTATTTTAAAAAATATATGCCATACAACGTTAGTCGAATCTTACACTTTTTCGGTCACCGTGAAATATTTTGTCTTGATATTAACCGACTTTATATTGACCGTCGCGTCGAGGCCGTTGCGTAGACACCTCGTTTGTGTAGATCGGACTTGTTGCACTTCAAAAACATGTCAATATGTATTCTGTTTGTAATAATTTAAGCTTTTTTACCTACTTTAGACACTGAATATTTGTCGTTTTAAAGCTCAGTTTGAAATGTTTTAGTTTGTCGTTTCTGTTCAAATCGATCATCTTTTACCATACTTTTCGATCATATTAGCTCACCAGAGTTGTTCTGCGCACGCTCCGCTGTTGAAGTAGGTATTTTCCTGCGTTATTTTAAAAGATACATGCCATACAAAGTTAGTCGAATCTTACACTTTTTCGGTGACCGTGAAATATTTTGTCTTGATATTAACCGACTTTATATTGACCGTTGCGTTGAGGCCGTTGCGTAGACACCTCGTTTGTGTAGATCGGACCTGTTGCACTTCAAAAACATCGCAATATGGATTCTGTTCGCAATAACTTTAGCGTTTTCACCTACTTTAGACACTGAATATTTGTCGTTTTAAAGCTCAGTTTGAAATGTTTTAGTTTGTCGTTTCTGTTCAAATCGATCATCTTTTAGCATACTTTTTAATCACATTAGCTCACGGAAGTGGTTTTGCGCACGCACCGCTGTTGAAGTAGGAACTCTTTTGCGATATTTTTAAAGATACATCCCATACAAAGTTAGTCGAATTTTACACATTTTCGGTCACCGTGAAATATTTTGTCTTGATATTAACCGACTTTATATTGACCGTCGCGTCGAGGCCGTTGCGTGGCCACCTCGTTTGTGTAGATCGAACCTGTTGCACTTGAAAAACATCGCAATATGGATTCTGTTTGCAATAATTTTAGCGTTTTCGCCTACTTTAGACACTGAATTTTTGTCGTTTTAAAGCTCAGTTTGAAATGTTTTAGTTTGTCGTTTCTGTTCAAATCGATCATCTTTTAGCATACTTTTCGATCATATTAGCTCATTGAAGTGTTTTTGCGCACATTTCGCTGTTCTAGTAGGTACTCTTTTGCGATATTTTAAAAGATACATCTTACACAATGTTAGTCGAATTTTACAGTTTTCCAGTCACCGTGAAATATTTTGTCTTGATATTAACCGACTTTATATTGACCGTCGCGTCTAGGCCGTTGCGTAGACACCTCGTTTGTGTAGATCGGACCTATTGCACTTCAAAAACATAGCAATATGGATTGTTTGCTATAATTTTAGCGTTTTTACCTACTTTAGACACTGAATATTTGTCGTTTTAAAGCTCAGTTTGAAATGTTTTAGTTTGTCGTTTCTGTTCAAATCGATCATCTTTTAGCATATTTTTCAATCATATTAGCTCACCGAAGTGGTTCTGCGCAAGCTCCGCTTTTGAAGTAGGTACTCTCTGCGTTATTTTAAAAGATACATACCATACAAAGTTAGTCGAATTTTACACTTTTTCGGTTACCGTGAAATATTTTGTCTTGATATTAACTGACTTTATATTGATCGTCGCGTCGATGCCGTTGCGTAGACACCTCGTTTATGTAGAACGGACCTTTGGCATTTTAAAAACATTGCAGTATGGATTCTGTTTGCAATAATTTTAGCGTTTTCACCTACTTTAGACACTGAATATTTGTAGTTTTGAAGCTCAGTTTGAAATGTTTTAGATTGTCGTTTCTGTTCAAATCGATCATCTTTTAGCATACTTTTCAATTATATTAGCTCACTGGAGTGTTTTTGCGCACGGTCCGCTGTTGAAAAAGGGTATTTTCTGCGTAGTTTTAAAAGATACATGCCATACAATGTTAGTCGAATTTACACTTTTTCGGTCACCGTGAAATATTTTGTCTTGATATTAACCGACTTTATATTGACCGTCGCGTCGAACCCGTTGCGTAGACACCTCGATTGTGTAGATCGAACCTGTTGCACTTCAAAAACATCGCAATATGGATTCTGTTTGCTATAATTTTAGCGTTTTCGCCTACTTTAGACACTGAATTTTTGTCGTTTTAAAGCTCAGTTTGAAATGTTTTAGTTTGTCGTTTCTGTTCAAATCGATCATCTTTTATCATACTTTTCGATCATATTAGCTCATTGGAGTGTTTTTGCGCACACTTCGATGTTCTAGTAGTTACTCTTTTGCGATATTTCAAATGATACAACCCGTAAAAAGTTAGTCGAATTTTACACTTTTTCGGTCACCGTGAAAAATTTTGTCTTGATATTAACCGACTTTATATTGACCGTTGCGTCGAACCCGTTGCGTTGACTACACGTTTGTGTAGATTGGACCTGTTGCACTTCAAAAACATCGCAATATGGATTCTGTTTGCAATAATTTTAGTGTTTTCATCTACTTTAGACACTGAATTTTTGTCGTTTTAAAGCTTAGTTTGAAATGTTTTAGATTGTCGTTTCTGTTCAAATCGATCATCTTTTAGCATACTTTTCAATCATATTAGCTCACTGAAGTGATTTTGCGCACGGTCCGCTGTTAAAAAAGGGTATTTTCTGCGTACTTTTAAAAGATACATGCCATACAATGTTAGTCGAATTTACACTTTTTCGGTCACCGTGAAATATTTTGTCTTGATATTAACCGACTTTATATTGACCGTCGCGTCGAGCCCGGTGCGTAGACACGTTTAATTGTGTAGATCGGAACAATTGCACTTCAAAAACATCGCAATATGGATTCTGTTTGAATAATTTTAGCGTTTTTAACTACTTTAGACACTCAATATGTGTCGTTTTAAAGGTCAGTTTGAAATAATTTAGTTTGTCATTTCTGTTTAAATCGATCTTCTTTTAGCAAACTTTTCGATCATATTTGCTCACCGAAGTGGTTTTGCGCACACTCCGCTGTTAAAGTAGGTTTTCTTTTGCAATATTTTAAAAAATACATCCCGTACAAAGTTAGTCGAATTTTACACTTTTTCGGTCACCGTAAAATATTTTGTCTTGATATTAACCGACTTTATATCGACCGTCGCGTCGATGCCGTTGCGTAGTCACCTCAACTAGGTAGACAGGACCTGTGGCATCTTAAAACTTCGCAGTATGAATTCTGTTTGCAATAATTTTAGCGTTTTCACCTACTTTAGACACTGAATATTTGTCGTTTTGAAGCTCAGTTTAAAATGTTTTAGTTTGTCGTTTCTGTTCAAATCGATTATCTTTTAGCATACTTTTCAATCATATTAGCTCAGCGGAGTGTTTGTGCGCACGTTTCGCTGTTCTAAAAGGTACTCTTTTGCGATATTTTAAAAGATACATCCCATACAAAGTAAGTCGAATTTGACACTTTTTCGGTTACCGTGAAATAATTTGTCTTGATATTAACCGACTATATATTGACCGTCGCGTCGAGCCCGTTGCGTAGACTACTCGCGTGTGTAGATCAGACCTGTTGCACTTCAAAAACATCGCAATATGGATTCTGTTTATAATAACTTTAGCGTTTTCACCTACTTTAGACACTGAATATTTGTCGTTTTAAAGCTCAGTTTGAAATGTTTTAGTTTGTCGTTTCTGTTCAAATCGATCATCTTTTACCATACTTTTCGATCATATTAGCTCACCAGAGTTGTTCTGCGCACGCTCCGCTGTTGAAGTAGGTACTTTCCTCCGTTATTTTAAAAGATACATGCCATACAAAGTTAGTAGAATCTTACACTTTTTCGGTCACCGTGAAATATTTTGTCTTGATATTAACCGACTTTATATTGACCGTCGCGTCGAGGCCGTTGCGTGGCCACCACGTTTGTGTAGATCGAACCTGTTGCACTTTAAAAACATCGCAATATGGATTCTGTTTGCAATAACTTTAGCGTTTTACCTACTTTAGACACTGAATATTTGTCGTTTTAAAGCTCAGTTTGAATTATTTTAGTTTGTCGTTTCTGTTCAAATCGATCATCTTTTATCATACTTTTCGATCACATTAGCTCACTGGAGTAGTTCTACGCACGCTCCGCTGTTGAAGTAGGTACTTTCCTCCGTTATTTTAAAAGATACATGCCATACAAAGTTAGTCAAATCTTACACTTTTTCGGTCACCGTGAAATAGTTTGTCTTGATATTAACCGACTTTATATTGACCGTCGCGTCGAGGCCGTTGCGTGGCCACCTCGTTTGTGTAGATCGAACCTGTTGCACTTCAAAAACATCGCAATATGGGTTCTGTTTGCAATAATTTTAGCGTTTTCACCTACTTTAGACACTGAATATTTGTCGTTTTAAAGTTCAGTTTGAAATGTTTAAGTTTGTCGTTTCTGTTCAATTCGATCATCTTTTAGCATACTTTTTGATCACATTAGCTCATCGAAGTGGTTTTGCGCACGCTCTGCTGTTGAAGAAGGAACTCTTTTGCGATATTTTAAAAGATACATCCCATACAAAGTTAGTCTAATTTTACACTTTTCCGGTCACCGTGAAATATTTTGTCTTGATATTAACCGACTTCATATTGACCGTCGCGTTGAGGCCGTTGCGTAGACACCTCGTTTGTGTAGATCGGACCTGTTGCACTTCAAAAACATCGCAATATGGATTCTGTTTATAATAACTTTAGCGTTTTCACCTACTTTAGACACTTAATATTTGTCGTTTTAAAGCTCAGTTTGAAATGTTTTAGTTAGTCGTTTCTGTTCAAATCGATCATCTTTTATCATACTTTTCGATCACATTAGCTCACCGGAGTTGTTCTACGCACGCTCCGCTGTTGAAATAGGTACTTTCCTCCGTTATTTTAAAAGATACATGCCATACAAAGTTAGTAGAATCTTACACTTTTTCGGTCACCGTGAAATATTTTGTCTTGATATTAACCGACTTTATTTTGACCGTCGCGTCGAGGCCGTTGCGTAGACACCTCGTTTGTGTAGATCGGACCTTTTGCACTTCAAAAACATCGCAATATGGATTCTGTTTGCAATAACTTTAGCGTTTTCACCTACTTTAGACACTGAATATTTGTCGTTTTAAAGCTCAGTTTGAAATGTTTTAGTTTGTCGTTTCTGTTCAAATCGATCATCTTTTATCATACTTTTCGATCATCTTAGCTCACCAGAGTGGTTCTGCGCACGCTCCGCTGTTGAAGTAGGTACTTTCCTGCGTTATTTTTAAAGATACATGCCATACAAATTCAGTCAAATTTTACACATTTTCGGTCACCGTGAAATATTGTGTCTTGATATTAACCGACTTTATATTGACCGTCGCGTCGAGGCCGTTGCGTGGACACCTCGTTTGTATAGATCGCACCTGTTGCACTTCAAAATTATCGCAATAAGGATTCTGTTTGCAATAATTTTAGCGTTTTCACCTACTTTAGACACTGAATATTTGTCGTTTTAAAGTTCAGTTTGAAATGTTTTAGTTTGTCGTTTCTGTTCAAATCGATCATCTTTTAGCATACTTTTTGATCACATTAGCTCACCGAAGTAGTTTTGCGCACGCACCGCTGTTGAAGTAGGAACTCTTTTGCGATAGTTTTAAAGATACATCCCATACAAAGTTAGTCAAATTTTACACTTTTCCGGTCACCGTGAAATATTTTGTCTTGATATTAACCGACTTTATATTGACCGTCGCGTCGAGCCCGTTGCAGAGACACCTCGTTTGTGTAGATCGGACCTGTTGCACTTCAAAACCTTCGCAATATGGATTCTGTTTATAATAATTTTAGCGTTTTCACCTACTTTAGACACTGAATATTTGTCGTTTTAAAGCTCAGTTTGAAATGTTTTAGTTTGTCGTTTCTGTTCAAATCGATCATCTTTTATCATACTTTTCGATCACATTAGCTCACCGGAGTGGTTCTACGCACGCTCCGCTGTTGCAGTAGGTTAGGTTAGGTTTCCTCCGTTATTTTAAAAGATACATGCCATACAAAGTTAGTAGAATCTTACACTTTTTCGGTCACCGTGAAATATTTTGTCTTGATATTAACCGACTTTATTTTGACCGTCGCGTCGAGGCCGTTGCGTAGACACCTCGTTTGTGTAGATCGGACCTGTTGCACTTCAAAAACATCGCAATATGGATTCTGTTTGCAATAACTTTAGCGTTTTCACCTACTTTAGACACTGAATATTTGTCGTTTTAAAGCTCAGTTTGAAATGTTTTATTTTGTCGTTTCTGTTCAAATCGATCATCATTTAGCATACTTTTCGATCATATTAGCTCACCGGAGTGGTTCTACGCACGCTCCGCTGTTGAAGTAGGTACTTTCCTCCGTTATTTTAAAAGATACATGCCATACAAAGTTAGTCGAATCTTACACTTTTTCGGTCACCGTGAAATATTTTGTCTTGATATTAACCGACTTTATATTGACCGTCGCGTCGAGGCCGTTGCGTAGACACCTCGTTTGTGTAGATCAGACTTGTTGCACTTCAAAAACATCGCAATATGGATTCTGTTTATAATAACTTTAGCGTTTTCACCTACTTTAGACACTGAATATTTGTCGTTTTAAAGCTCAGTTTGAAATGTTTTAGTTTGTCGTTTTTGTTCAAATCGATCATCTTTTATCATTCTTTTCGATCATATTAGCTCACCAGAGTTGTTCTGCGCACGCTCCGCTGTTGAAGTAGGTATTTTCCTGCGTTATTTTAAAAGATACATGCCATACAAAGTTAGTCGAATCTTACACTTTTTCGGTCACCGTGAAATATTTTGTCTTGATATTAACCGACTTTATATTGACCGTTGCGTTGAAGCCGTTGCGTAGACACCTCGTTTGTGTAGATCGGACCTGTTGCACTTCAAAAACATCGCAATATGGATTCTGTTCGCAATAACTTTAGCGTTTTCACCTACTTTAGACACTGAATATTTGTCGTTTTAAAGCTCAGTTTGAAATGTTTTAGTTTGTCGTTTCTGTTCAAATCGATCATCTTTAAGCATTTTTTTTTAATCACATTAGCTCACCGAAGTGGTTTTGCGCACGCACCGCTGTTGAAGTAGGAACTCTTTTGCGATATTTTTAAAGATACATCCCATACAAAGTTAGTCGAATTTTACACATTTCCGGTCACCGTGAAATATTTTGTCTTGATATTAACCGACTTTATATTGACCGTCGCGTCGAGCCCGTTGCGTAGACACCTCGTTTGTATAGATCGGACCTGTTGCACTTCAAAAACATCGCAATATGGATTTTGTTTGCAATAACTTTAGCGTTTTCACCTACTTTAGACACTGAATATTTGTCGTTTTAAAGCTCAGTTTGAAATGTTTTAGTTTGTCGTTTCTGTTCAAATCGATCACTTTTATCATACTTTTCGATCTTATTAGCTCACCGGAGTGGTTCTACGCACGCTTCGCTGTTGAAGTAGGTACTTTCCTTCGTTATTTTAAAAGATACATGCCATACAAAGTTAGTCGAATCTTACACTTTTTCGGTCACCGTGAAATATTTTGTCTTGATATTAACCGACTTTATATTGACCGTCGCGTCGAGGCCGTTGCGAAGACACCTCGTTTGTGTAGATCGGACCTGTTGCACTTCAAAAACATGTCAATATGTATTCTGTTTGTAATAATTTAAGCTTTTTTACCTACTTTAGACACTGAATATTTGTCGTTTTAAAGCTCAGTTTGAAATGTTTTAGTTTGTCGTTTCTGTTCAAATCGATCATCTTTTATCATACTTTTCGATCACATTAGCTCACTGGAGTGGTTCTACGCACGCTTCGCTGTTGAAGTAGGTACTTTCCTTCGTTATTTTAAAAGATACATGCCATACAAAGTTAGTCGAATCTTACACTTTTTCGGTCACCGTGAAATATTTTGTCTTATTATTAACCGACTTTATATTGACCGTCGCGTCGAGGCCGTTGCGAAGACACCTCGTTTGTGTAGATCGGACCTGTTGCACTTCAAAAACATCGCAATATGGATTCTGTTTATAATAACTTTAGCGTTTTCACCTACTTTAGACACTGAATATTTGTCGTTTTAAAGCTCAGTTTGAAATGTTTTAGTTTGTCGTTTCTGTTCAAATCGATCATCTTTTATCATTCTTTTCGATCACATTAGCTCACTGGAGTGGTTTTACGCACGCTCCGCTGTTGAAGTAGGTACTTTCCTCCGTTATTTTAAAAGATACATGCCATACAAAGGTAGTCGAATCTTACACTTTTTCGGTCACCGTGAAATATTTTGTCTTGATATTAACCGACTTTATATTGACCGTCACGTCGAGCCCGTTGCGTAGACACCTCGTTTGTGTAGATCGGACCTGTTGCACTTCAAAAACATCGCAAAATGGATTCTGTTTATAATAACTTTAGCGTTTTCACCTACTTTAGACACTGAATATTTGTCGTTTTAAAGCTCAGTTTGAAATGTTTTAGTTTGTCGTTTCTGTTCAAATCGATTATCTTTTAGCATACTTTTCAATCATATTAGCTCAGCGGAGTGTTTGTGCGCACGTTTCGCTGTTCTAAAAGGTACTCTTTTGCGATATTTTAAAAGATACATCCCATACAAAGTAAGTCGAATTTGACACTTTTTCGGTTACCGTGAAATAATTTGTCTTGATATTAACCGACTTTATATTGACCGTCGCGTCGAGCCCGTTGCGTAAACTACTCGCGTGTGTAGATCAGACCTGTTGCACTTCAAAAACATCGCAATATGGATTCTGTTTATAATAACTTTAGCGTTTTCACCTACTTTAGACACTGAATATTTGTCGTTTTAAAGCTCAGTTTGAAATGTTTTAGTTTGTCGTTTCTGTTCAAATCGATCATCTTTTAGCATACTTTTCGATCATATTAGCTCACCGGAGTGGTTCTACGCACGCTCCGCTGTTAAAAAAGGGTATTTTCTGCGTACTTTTAAAAGATACATGCCAAACAATGTTAGTCGAATTTACACTTTTTCGGTCACCGTGAAATATTTTGTCTTGATATTAACCGACTTTATATAGACCGTCGCGTCGAGCCCGGTGCGTAGACACGTTTAATTGTGTAGATCGGAACAATTGCACTTCAAAAACATCGCAATATGGATTCTGTTTGCAATAATTTTAGCGTTTTTAACTACTTTAGACACTCAATATGTGTCGTTTTAAAGGTCAGTTTGAAATAATTTAGTTTGTCATTTCTGTTTAAATCGATCTTCTTTTAGCAAACTTTTCGATCATATTTGCTCACCGAAGTGGTTTTGCGCACACTTCGCTGTTAAAGTAGGTTTTCTTTTGCAATATTTTAAAAAATACATCCCGTACAAAGTTAGTCGAATTTTACACTTTTTCGGTCACCGTAAAATATTTTGTCTTGATATTAACCGACTTTATATCGACCGTCGCGTCGATGCCGTTGCGTAGTCACCTCAACTAGGTAGACAGGACCTGTGGCATCTTAAAACTTCGCAGTATGAATTCTGTTTGCAATAATTTTAGCGTTTTCACCTCCTTTAGACACTGTCTTAGACATTTGTCGTTTTGAAGCTCAGTTTAAAATGTTTTAGTTTGTCGTTTCTGTTCAAATCGATTATCTTTTAGCATACTTTTCAATCAAATTAGCTCAGCGGAGTGTTTGTGCGCACGTTTCGCTGTTCTAAAAGGTACTCTTTTGCGATATTTTAAAAGATACATCCCATACAAAGTAAGTCGAATTTGACACTTTTTCGGTTACCGTGAAATAATTTGTCTTGATATTAACCGACTTTATATTGACCGTCGCGTCGAGCCCGTTGCGTAGACTACTCGCGTGTGTAGATCAGACCTGTTGCACTTCAAAAACATCGCAATATGGATTCTGTTTATAATAACTTTAGCGTTTTCACCTACTTTAGACACTGAATATTTGTCGTTTTAAAGCTCAGTTTGAAATGTTTTAGTTTGTCGTTTCTGTTCAAATCGATCATCTTTTAGCATACTTTTCGATCATATTAGCTCACCGGAGTGGTTCTACGCACGCTCCGCTGTTAAAAAAGGGTATTTTCTGCGTACTTTTAAAAGATACATGCCAAACAATGTTAGTCGAATTTACACTTTTTCGGTCACCGTGAAATATTTTGTCTTGATATTAACTGACTTTATATAGACCGTCGCGTCGAGCCCGGTGCGTAGACACGTTTAATTGTGTAGATCGGAACAATTGCACTTCAAAAACATCGCAATATGGATTCTGTTTGCAATAATTTTAGCGTTTTTAACTACTTTAGACACTCAATATGTGTCGTTTTAAAGGTCAGTTTGAAATAATTTAGTTTGTCATTTCTGTTTAAATCGATCTTCTTTTAGCAAACTTTTCGATCATATTTGCTCACCGAAGTGGTTTTGCGCACACTTCGCTGTTAAAGTAGGTTTTCTTTTGCAATATTTTAAAAAACACATCCCGTACAAAGTTAGTCGAATTTTACACTTTTTCGGTCACCGTAAAATATTTTGTCTTGATATTAACCGACTTTATATCGACCGTCGCGTCGATGCCGTTGCGTAGTCACCTCAACTAGGTAGACAGGACCTGTGGCATCTTAAAACTTCGCAGTATGAATTCTGTTTGCAATAATTTTAGCGTTTTCAACTACTTTAGACACTGAATATTTGTCGTTTTGAAGCTCAGTTTAAAATGTTTTAGTTTGTCGTTTCTGTTCAAATCGATTATCTTTTAGCATACTTTTCAATCATATTAGCTCAGCGGAGTGTTTGTGCGCACGTTTCGCTGTTCTAAAAGGTACTCTTTTGCGATATTTTAAAAGATACATCCCATACAAAGTAAGTCGAATTTGACACTTTTTCGGTTACCGTGAAATAATTTGTCTTGATATTAACCGACTTTATATTGACCGTCGCGTCGAGCCCGTTGCGTAGACTACTCGCGTGTGTAGATCAGACCTGTTGCACTTCAAAAACATCGCAATATGGATTCTGTTTATAATAACTTTAGCGTTTTCACCTACTTTAGACACTGAATATTTGTCGTTTTAAAGCTCAGTTTGAAATGTTTTAGTTTGTCGTTTCTGTTCAAATCGATCATCTTTTAGCATACTTTTCGATCATATTAGCTCACCGGAGTGGTTCTACGCACGCTCCGCTGTTAAAGTAGGTACTTTCCTCCGTTATTTTAAAAAATATATGCCATACAAAGTTAGTCGAATCTTACACTTTTTCGGTCACCGTGAAATATTGTGTCTTGATATTAACCGACTTTATATTGACCGTCGCGTCGAGGCCGTTGCGTAGACACCTCGTTTGTGTAGATCAGACCTGTTGCTTTTCAAAAACATCGCAATATGGATTTTGTTTGCAATAACTTTAGCGTTTCCACCTACTTTAGACACTGAATATTTGTCGTTTTAAAGCTCAGTTTGAAATGTTTTAGTTTGTCGTTTTTGTTCAAATCGATCATCTTTTAGCATACTTTTCGATCATATTAGCTCACCGGAGTGGTTCTACGCACGCTCCGCTGTTGAAGTAGGTACTTTCCTCCGTTTTTTTAAAAAATATATGCCATACAAAGTTAGTCGAATCTTACACTTTTTCGGTCACCGTGAAATATTTTGTCTTGATATTAACCGACTTTATATTGACCGTCGCGTCGAGGCCGTTGCGTAGACACCTCGTTTGTGTACATCGGACTTGTTGCACTTCAAAAACATGTCAATATGTATTCTGTTTGTAATAATTTAAGCTTTTTTACCTACTTTAGACACTGAATATTTGTCGTTTTAAAGCTCAGTTTGAAATGTTTTAGTTTGTCGTTTCTGTTCAAATCGATCATCTTTTAGCATACTTTTCGATCATATTAGCTCACCTGAGTGGTTCTGCGCACGCTCCGCTGTTGAAGTAAGTACATTCCTGCGATATGTTTAAAGATACATGCCATAAAAATTAAGTAAAATTTTACACATTTTCGGTCACCGTGAAATATTGTGTCTTGATATTAACCGACTTTATATTGACCGTCGCGTCGAGGCCGTTGCGTAGACACCTCGTTTGTGTAGATCAGACCTGTTGCACTTCAAAAACATCGCAATATGGATTCTGTTCGCAATAACTTTAGCGTTTTCACCTACTTTAGACACTGAATATTTGTCGTTTTAAAGCTCAGTTTGAAATGTTTTAGTTTGTCGTTTCTGTTCAAATCGATCATCTTTTAGCATACTTTTTAATCACATTAGCTCACGGAAGTGGTTTTGCGCACGCACCGCTGTTGAAGTAGGAACTCTTTTGCGATATTTTTAAAGATACATCCCATACAAAGTTAGTCGAATTTTACACATTTTCGGTCACCGTGAAATATTTTGTCTTGATATTAACCGACTTTATATTGACCGTCGCGTCGAGGCCGTTGCGAATACACCTCGCTTGTGTAGATCGGACCTGTTGCACTTCAAAAACATGTCAATATGTATTCTGTTTGTAATAATTTAAGCTTTTTTACCTACTTTAGACACTGAATATTTGTCGTTTTAAAGCTCAGTTTGAAATGTTTTAGTTTGTCGTTTCTGTTCAAATCGATCATCTTTTATCATACTTTTCGATCACATTAGCTCACCGGAGTGGTTCTACGCACGCTCCGCTGTTGAAGTAGGTACTTTCCTCCGTTATTTTAGAAGATACATGCCATACAAAGTTAGTCGAATCTTACACTTTTTCGGTCACCGTGAAATATTTTGTCTTGATATTAACCGACTTTATATTGACCGTCGCGTCGAGGCCGTTGCGTGGCCACCTCGTTTGTGAAGATCGAACCTGTTGCACTTCAAAAACATCGCAATATGGATTCTGTTTACAATAATTTTAGCGTTTTCACCTACTTTAGACACTGAATATTTGTCGTTTTAAAGCTCAGTTTGAAATGTTTTAGTTTGTCGTTTCTGTTCAAATCGATCATCTTTTATCATACTTTTTGATCATATTAGCTCACCAGAGTGGTTCTGCGCACGCTCCGCTGTTGAAGTAAGTACATTCCTGCGATATGTTTAAAGATACATGCCATAAAAATTAAGTAAAATTTTACACATTTTCGGTCACCGTGAAATATTGTGTCTTGATATTAACCGACTTTATATTGACCGCCGCGTCGAGGCCGTTGCGTAGACACCTCGTTTGTGTAGATCAGACCTGTTGCACTTCAAAAACATCGCAATATGGATTCTGTTTAAAATAACTTTAGCGTTTTCACCTACTTTAGACACTGAATATTTGTCGTTTTAAAGCTCAGTCTGAAATGTTTTAGTTTGTCGTTTCTGTTCAAATCGATCATCTTTTAGCATACTTTTCGATCATATTAGCTCACCGGAGTGGTTCTGCGCACGCTCCGCTGTTGAAGTAGGTACTTTCCTCCGTTATTTTAAAAAATATATGCCATACAAATTTAGTCGAATCTTACACTTTTTCGGTCACCGTGAAATATTTTGTCTTGATATTAACCGACTTTATATTGACCGTCGCGTCGAGGCCGTTGCGAAGACACCTCGTTTCTGTAGATCAGACCTGTTGCACTTCAAAAACATCGCAATATGGATTCTGTTTATAATAACTTTAGCGTTTTCACCTACTTTAGACACTGAATATTTGTCGTTTTAAAGCTCAGTTTGAAATGTTTTAGTTTGTCGTTTCTGTTCAAATCGATCATCTTTTAGCATACTTTTCGATCATATTAGCTCACCTGAGTGGATCTGCGCACGCTCCGCTGTTGAAGTAAGTACATTCCTGCGATATGTTTAAAGATACATGCCATAAAAATTAAGTAAAATTTTACACATTTTCGGTCACCGTGAAATATTGTGTCTTGATATTAACCGACTTTATATTGACCGTCGCGTCGAGGCCGTTGCGTAGACACCTCGTTTGTGTAGATCAGACCTGTTGCACTTCAAAAACATCGCAATATGGATTCTGTTTATAATAACTTTAGCGTTTTCACCTACTTTAGACACTGAATATTTGTCGTTTTAAAGCTCAGTTTGAAATGTTTTAGTTTGTCGTTTCTGTTCAAATCGATCATCTTTTAGTATACTTTTCGATCATATTAGCTCACCGGAGTGGTTCTACGCACGCTCCGCTGTTGAAGTAGGTACTTTCCTCCGTTATTTTAAAAAATATATGCCATACAAAGTTAGTCGAATCTTACACTTTTTCGGTCACCGTGAAATATTTTGTCTTGATATTAACCGACTTTATATTGACCGTCGCGTCGAGGCCGTTGCGAAGACACCTCGTTTGTGTAGATCGGACCTGTTGCACTTCAAAAACATGTCAATATGTATTCTGTTTGTAATAATTTAAGCTTTTTTACCTACTTTAGACACTGAATATTTGTCGTTTTAAAGCTCAGTTTGAAATGTTTTAGTTTGTCGTTTCTGTTCAAATCGATCATCTTTTACCATACTTTTCGATCATATTAGCTCACCGGAGTGGTTCTACGCACGCTCCGCTGTTGAAGTAGGTACTTTCCTGCGTTATTTTAAAAGATACATGCCATACAAAGTTAGTCGAATCTTACACTTTTTCGGTCACCGTGAAATATTTTGTCTTGATATTAACCGACTTTATATTGACCGTTGCGTTGAGGCCGTTGCGTAGACACCTCGTTTGTGTAGATCGGACCTGTTGCACTTCAAAAACATCGCAATATGGATTCTGTTTGCAATAACTTTAGCGTTTTCACCTACTTTAGACACTGAATATTTGTCGTTTTAAAGCTCAGTTTGAAATGTTTTAGTTTGTCGTTTCTGTTCAAATCGATCATCTTTTATCATACTTTTCGATCACATTAGCTCACCGGAGTGGTTCTACGCACGCTCCGCTGTTGAAGTAGGTACTTTCCTCCGTTATTTTAGAAGATACATGCCATACAAAGTTAGTCGAATCTTACACTTTTTCGGTCACCGTGAAATATTTTGTCTTGATATTAACCGACTTTATATTGACCGTCGCGTCGAGGCCGTTGCGTGGCCACCTCGTTTGTGTAGATCGAACCTGTTGCACTTCAAAAAAATCGCAATATGGATTCTGTTTGCAATAATTTTAGCGTTTTCACCTACTTTAGACACTGAATATTTGTCGTTTTAAAGCTCAGTTTGAAATGTTTTAGTTTGTCGTTTCTGTTCAAATCGATCATCTTTTATCATACTTTTTGATCATATTAGCTCACCTGAGTGGTTCTGCGCACGCTCCGCTGTTGAAGTAAGTACATTCCTGCGATATGTTTAAAGATACATGCCATAAAAATTAAGTAAAATTTTACACATTTTCGGTCACCGTGAAATATTGTGTCTTGATATTAACCGACTTTATATTGACCGTCGCGTCGAGGCCGTTGCGTAGACACCTCGGTTGTGTAGATCAGACCTGTTGCACTTCAAAAACATCGCAATATGGATTCTGTTTATAATAACTTTAGCGTTTTCACCTACTTTAGACACTGAATATTTGTCGTTTTAAAGCTCAGTTTGAAATGTTTTAGTTTGTCGTTTCTGTTCAAATCGATCATCTTTTAGCATACTTTTCGATCATATTAGCTCACCGGAGTGGTTCTACGCACGCTCCGCTGTTGAAGTAGGTACTTTCCTCCGTTATTTTAAAAAATATATGCCATACAAAGTTAGTCGAATCTTACACTTTTTCGGTCACCGTGAAATATTTTGTCTTGATATTAACCGACTTTATATTGACCGTCGCGTCGAGGCCGTTGCGAAGACACCTCGTTTGTGTAGATCGGACCTGTTGCACTTCAATAACATCGCAATATGTATTCTGTTTGTAATAATTTAAGCTTTTTTACCTACTTTAGACACTGAATATTTGTCGTTTTAAAGCTCAGTTTGAAATGTTTTAGTTTGTCGTTTCTGTTCAAATCGATCATCTTTTATCATACTTTTCGATCACATTAGCTCACCGGAGTGGTTCTACGCACGCTCCGCTGTTGAAGTAGGTACTTTCCTCCGTTATTTTAGAAGATACATGCCATACAAAGTTAGTCGAATCTTACACTTTTTCGGTCACCGTGAAATATTTTGTCTTGATATTAACCGACTTTATATTGACCGTCGCGTCGAGGCCGTTGCGTAGACACCTCGTTTGTGTAGATCGAACCTGTAGCACTTCAAAAATCTCGCGATATGGATTCTGTTTGCAATAATTTTAACGTTTTCACCTACTTTAGGCACTGAATATTTGTCGTTTTAAAGCTCAGTTTGAAATGTTTTAGTTTCTCGTTTCTGTTCAAATCGATCATCTTTTATCATACTTTTCGATCACATTAGCTCACTGGAGTGGTTTTACGCACGCTCCGTTGTTGAAGTAGGTACCTTCCTCCGTTATTTTAAAAGATACATGCCATACAAAGTTAGTCGAATCTTACACTTTTTCGGTCACCGTGAAATATTTTGTCTTGATATTAACCGACTTTATATTGACCGTTGCGTCGAGGCCGTTGCGTAGACACCTCGTTTGTGTAGATCGGACCTGTTGCACTTCAAAAACATCGCAATATGGATTCTGTTTGCAATAATTTTAGCGTTTTCACCTACTTTAGACACTGAATATTTGTCGTTTTAAAGCTCAGTTTGAAATGTTTTAGTTTCTCGTTTCTGTTCAAATCGATCATCTTTTATCATACTTTTCGATCACATTAGCTCACTGGAGTGGTTTTACGCACGCTCCGCTGTTGAAGTAGGTACCTTCCTCCGTTATTTTAAAAGATACATGCCATACAAAGTTAGTCGAATCTTACACTTTTTCGGTTACCGTGAAATAATTTGTCTTGATATTAACCGACTTTATATTGACCGTCGCGTCGAGCCCGTTGCGTAGACTACTCGCGTGTGTAGATCAGACCTGTTGCACTTCAAAAACATCGCAATATGGATTCTGTTTATAATAACTTTAGCGTTTTCACCTACTTTAGACACTGAATATTTGTCGTTTTAAAGCTCAGTTTGAAATGTTTTAGTTTGTCGTTTCTGTTCAAATCGATCATCTTTTAGCATACTTTTCGATCATATTAGCTCACCGGAGTGGTTCTACGCACGCTCCGCTGTTAAAAAAGGGTATTTTCTGCGTACTTTTAAAAGATACATGCCAAACAATGTTAGTCGAATTTACACTTTTTCGGTCACCGTGAAATATTGTGTCTTGATATTAACCGACTTTATATTGACCGTCGCGTCGAGGCCGTTGCGTAGACACCTCGTTTGTGTAGATCAGACCTGTTGCTTTTCAAAAACATCGCAATATGGATTTTGTTTGCAATAACTTTAGCGTTTCCACCTACTTTAGACACTGAATATTTGTCGTTTTAAAGCTCAGTTTGAAATGTTTTAGTTTGTCGTTTTTGTTCAAATCGATCATCTTTTAGCATACTTTTCGATCATATTAGCTCACCGGAGTGGTTCTACGCACGCTCCGCTGTTGAAGTAGGTACTTTCCTCCGTTTTTTTAAAAAATATATGCCATACAAAGTTAGTCGAATCTTACACTTTTTCGGTCACCGTGAAATATTTTGTCTTGATATTAACCGACTTTATATTGACCGTCGCGTCGAGGCCGTTGCGTAGACACCTCGTTTGTGTACATCGGACTTGTTGCACTTCAAAAACATGTCAATATGTATTCTGTTTGTAATAATTTAAGCTTTTTTACCTACTTTAGACACTGAATATTTGTCGTTTTAAAGCTCAGTTTGAAATGTTTTAGTTTGTCGTTTCTGTTCAAATCGATCATCTTTTAGCATACTTTTCGATCATATTAGCTCACCTGAGTGGTTCTGCGCACGCTCCGCTGTTGAAGTAAGTACATTCCTGCGATATGTTTAAAGATACATGCCATAAAAATTAAGTAAAATTTTACACATTTTCGGTCACCGTGAAATATTGTGTCTTGATATTAACCGACTTTATATTGACCGTCGCGTCGAGGCCGTTGCGTAGACACCTCGTTTGTGTAGATCAGACCTGTTGCACTTCAAAAACATCGCAATATGGATTCTGTTCGCAATAACTTTAGCGTTTTCACCTACTTTAGACACTGAATATTTGTCGTTTTAAAGCTCAGTTTGAAATGTTTTAGTTTGTCGTTTCTGTTCAAATCGATCATCTTTTAGCATACTTTTTAATCACATTAGCTCACGGAAGTGGTTTTGCGCACGCACCGCTGTTGAAGTAGGAACTCTTTTGCGATATTTTTAAAGATACATCCCATACAAAGTTAGTCGAATTTTACACATTTTCGGTCACCGTGAAATATTTTGTCTTGATATTAACCGACTTTATATTGACCGTCGCGTCGAGGCCGTTGCGAATACACCTCGCTTGTGTAGATCGGACCTGTTGCACTTCAAAAACATGTCAATATGTATTCTGTTTGTAATAATTTAAGCTTTTTTACCTACTTTAGACACTGAATATTTGTCGTTTTAAAGCTCAGTTTGAAATGTTTTAGTTTGTCGTTTCTGTTCAAATCGATCATCTTTTATCATACTTTTCGATCACATTAGCTCACCGGAGTGGTTCTACGCACGCTCCGCTGTTGAAGTAGGTACTTTCCTCCGTTATTTTAGAAGATACATGCCATACAAAGTTAGTCGAATCTTACACTTTTTCGGTCACCGTGAAATATTTTGTCTTGATATTAACCGACTTTATATTGACCGTCGCGTCGAGGCCGTTGCGTGGCCACCTCGTTTGTGAAGATCGAACCTGTTGCACTTCAAAAACATCGCAATATGGATTCTGTTTACAATAATTTTAGCGTTTTCACCTACTTTAGACACTGAATATTTGTCGTTTTAAAGCTCAGTTTGAAATGTTTTAGTTTGTCGTTTCTGTTCAAATCGATCATCTTTTATCATACTTTTTGATCATATTAGCTCACCAGAGTGGTTCTGCGCACGCTCCGCTGTTGAAGTAAGTACATTCCTGCGATATGTTTAAAGATACATGCCATAAAAATTAAGTAAAATTTTACACATTTTCGGTCACCGTGAAATATTGTGTCTTGATATTAACCGACTTTATATTGACCGCCGCGTCGAGGCCGTTGCGTAGACACCTCGTTTGTGTAGATCAGACCTGTTGCACTTCAAAAACATCGCAATATGGATTCTGTTTAAAATAACTTTAGCGTTTTCACCTACTTTAGACACTGAATATTTGTCGTTTTAAAGCTCAGTCTGAAATGTTTTAGTTTGTCGTTTCTGTTCAAATCGATCATCTTTTAGCATACTTTTCGATCATATTAGCTCACCGGAGTGGTTCTGCGCACGCTCCGCTGTTGAAGTAGGTACTTTCCTCCGTTATTTTAAAAAATATATGCCATACAAATTTAGTCGAATCTTACACTTTTTCGGTCACCGTGAAATATTTTGTCTTGATATTAACCGACTTTATATTGACCGTCGCGTCGAGGCCGTTGCGAAGACACCTCGTTTCTGTAGATCAGACCTGTTGCACTTCAAAAACATCGCAATATGGATTCTGTTTATAATAACTTTAGCGTTTTCACCTACTTTAGACACTGAATATTTGTCGTTTTAAAGCTCAGTTTGAAATGTTTTAGTTTGTCGTTTCTGTTCAAATCGATCATCTTTTAGCATACTTTTCGATCATATTAGCTCACCTGAGTGGATCTGCGCACGCTCCGCTGTTGAAGTAAGTACATTCCTGCGATATGTTTAAAGATACATGCCATAAAAATTAAGTAAAATTTTACACATTTTCGGTCACCGTGAAATATTGTGTCTTGATATTAACCGACTTTATATTGACCGTCGCGTCGAGGCCGTTGCGTAGACACCTCGTTTGTGTAGATCAGACCTGTTGCACTTCAAAAACATCGCAATATGGATTCTGTTTATAATAACTTTAGCGTTTTCACCTACTTTAGACACTGAATATTTGTCGTTTTAAAGCTCAGTTTGAAATGTTTTAGTTTGTCGTTTCTGTTCAAATCGATCATCTTTTAGTATACTTTTCGATCATATTAGCTCACCGGAGTGGTTCTACGCACGCTCCGCTGTTGAAGTAGGTACTTTCCTCCGTTATTTTAAAAAATATATGCCATACAAAGTTAGTCGAATCTTACACTTTTTCGGTCACCGTGAAATATTTTGTCTTGATATTAACCGACTTTATATTGACCGTCGCGTCGAGGCCGTTGCGAAGACACCTCGTTTGTGTAGATCGGACCTGTTGCACTTCAAAAACATGTCAATATGTATTCTGTTTGTAATAATTTAAGCTTTTTTACCTACTTTAGACACTGAATATTTGTCGTTTTAAAGCTCAGTTTGAAATGTTTTAGTTTGTCGTTTCTGTTCAAATCGATCATCTTTTACCATACTTTTCGATCATATTAGCTCACCGGAGTGGTTCTACGCACGCTCCGCTGTTGAAGTAGGTACTTTCCTGCGTTATTTTAAAAGATACATGCCATACAAAGTTAGTCGAATCTTACACTTTTTCGGTCACCGTGAAATATTTTGTCTTGATATTAACCGACTTTATATTGACCGTTGCGTTGAGGCCGTTGCGTAGACACCTCGTTTGTGTAGATCGGACCTGTTGCACTTCAAAAACATCGCAATATGGATTCTGTTTGCAATAACTTTAGCGTTTTCACCTACTTTAGACACTGAATATTTGTCGTTTTAAAGCTCAGTTTGAAATGTTTTAGTTTGTCGTTTCTGTTCAAATCGATCATCTTTTATCATACTTTTCGATCACATTAGCTCACCGGAGTGGTTCTACGCACGCTCCGCTGTTGAAGTAGGTACTTTCCTCCGTTATTTTAGAAGATACATGCCATACAAAGTTAGTCGAATCTTACACTTTTTCGGTCACCGTGAAATATTTTGTCTTGATATTAACCGACTTTATATTGACCGTCGCGTCGAGGCCGTTGCGTGGCCACCTCGTTTGTGTAGATCGAACCTGTTGCACTTCAAAAAAATCGCAATATGGATTCTGTTTGCAATAATTTTAGCGTTTTCACCTACTTTAGACACTGAATATTTGTCGTTTTAAAGCTCAGTTTGAAATGTTTTAGTTTGTCGTTTCTGTTCAAATCGATCATCTTTTATCATACTTTTTGATCATATTAGCTCACCTGAGTGGTTCTGCGCACGCTCCGCTGTTGAAGTAAGTACATTCCTGCGATATGTTTAAAGATACATGCCATAAAAATTAAGTAAAATTTTACACATTTTCGGTCACCGTGAAATATTGTGTCTTGATATTAACCGACTTTATATTGACCGTCGCGTCGAGGCCGTTGCGTAGACACCTCGGTTGTGTAGATCAGACCTGTTGCACTTCAAAAACATCGCAATATGGATTCTGTTTATAATAACTTTAGCGTTTTCACCTACTTTAGACACTGAATATTTGTCGTTTTAAAGCTCAGTTTGAAATGTTTTAGTTTGTCGTTTCTGTTCAAATCGATCATCTTTTAGCATACTTTTCGATCATATTAGCTCACCGGAGTGGTTCTACGCACGCTCCGCTGTTGAAGTAGGTACTTTCCTCCGTTATTTTAAAAAATATATGCCATACAAAGTTAGTCGAATCTTACACTTTTTCGGTCACCGTGAAATATTTTGTCTTGATATTAACCGACTTTATATTGACCGTCGCGTCGAGGCCGTTGCGAAGACACCTCGTTTGTGTAGATCGGACCTGTTGCACTTCAATAACATCGCAATATGTATTCTGTTTGTAATAATTTAAGCTTTTTTACCTACTTTAGACACTGAATATTTGTCGTTTTAAAGCTCAGTTTGAAATGTTTTAGTTTGTCGTTTCTGTTCAAATCGATCATCTTTTATCATACTTTTCGATCACATTAGCTCACCGGAGTGGTTCTACGCACGCTCCGCTGTTGAAGTAGGTACTTTCCTCCGTTATTTTAGAAGATACATGCCATACAAAGTTAGTCGAATCTTACACTTTTTCGGTCACCGTGAAATATTTTGTCTTGATATTAACCGACTTTATATTGACCGTCGCGTCGAGGCCGTTGCGTAGACACCTCGTTTGTGTAGATCGAACCTGTAGCACTTCAAAAATCTCGCGATATGGATTCTGTTTGCAATAATTTTAACGTTTTCACCTACTTTAGGCACTGAATATTTGTCGTTTTAAAGCTCAGTTTGAAATGTTTTAGTTTCTCGTTTCTGTTCAAATCGATCATCTTTTATCATACTTTTCGATCACATTAGCTCACTGGAGTGGTTTTACGCACGCTCCGTTGTTGAAGTAGGTACCTTCCTCCGTTATTTTAAAAGATACATGCCATACAAAGTTAGTCGAATCTTACACTTTTTCGGTCACCGTGAAATATTTTGTCTTGATATTAACCGACTTTATATTGACCGTTGCGTCGAGGCCGTTGCGTAGACACCTCGTTTGTGTAGATCGGACCTGTTGCACTTCAAAAACATCGCAATATGGATTCTGTTTGCAATAATTTTAGCGTTTTCACCTACTTTAGACACTGAATATTTGTCGTTTTAAAGCTCAGTTTGAAATGTTTTAGTTTCTCGTTTCTGTTCAAATCGATCATCTTTTATCATACTTTTCGATCACATTAGCTCACTGGAGTGGTTTTACGCACGCTCCGCTGTTGAAGTAGGTACCTTCCTCCGTTATTTTAAAAGATACATGCCATACAAAGTTAGTCGAATCTTACACTTTTTCGGTTACCGTGAAATAATTTGTCTTGATATTAACCGACTTTATATTGACCGTCGCGTCGAGCCCGTTGCGTAGACTACTCGCGTGTGTAGATCAGACCTGTTGCACTTCAAAAACATCGCAATATGGATTCTGTTTATAATAACTTTAGCGTTTTCACCTACTTTAGACACTGAATATTTGTCGTTTTAAAGCTCAGTTTGAAATGTTTTAGTTTGTCGTTTCTGTTCAAATCGATCATCTTTTAGCATACTTTTCGATCATATTAGCTCACCGGAGTGGTTCTACGCACGCTCCGCTGTTAAAAAAGGGTATTTTCTGCGTACTTTTAAAAGATACATGCCAAACAATGTTAGTCGAATTTACACTTTTTCGGTCACCGTGAAATATTTTGTCTTGATATTAACCGACTTTATATAGACCGTCGCGTCGAGCCCGGTGCGTAGACACGTTTAATTGTGTAGATCGGAACAATTGCACTTCAAAAACATCGCAATATGGATTCTGTTTGCAATAATTTTAGCGTTTTTAACTACTTTAGACACTCAATATGTGTCGTTTTAAAGGTCAGTTTGAAATAATTTAGTTTGTCATTTCTGTTTAAATCGATCTTCTTTTAGCAAACTTTTCGATCATATTTGCTCACCGAAGTGGTTTTGCGCACACTTCGCTGTTAAAGTAGGTTTTCTTTTGCAATATTTTAAAAAATACATCCCGTACAAAGTTAGTCGAATTTTACACTTTTTCGGTCACCGTAAAATATTTTGTCTTGATATTAACCGACTTTATATCGACCGTCGCGTCGATGCCGTTGCGTAGTCACCTCAACTAGGTAGACAGGACCTGTGGCATCTTAAAACTTCGCAGTATGAATTCTGTTTGCAATAATTTTAGCGTTTTCAACTACTTTAGACACTGAATATTTGTCGTTTTGAAGCTCAGTTTAAAATGTTTTAGTTTGTCGTTTCTGTTCAAATCGATTATCTTTTAGCATACTTTTCAATCATATTAGCTCAGCGGAGTGTTTGTGCGCACGTTTCGCTGTTCTAAAAGGTACTCTTTTGCGATATTTTAAAAGATACATCCCATACAAAGTAAGTCGAATTTGACACTTTTTCGGTTACCGTGAAATAATTTGTCTTGATATTAACCGACTTTATATTGACCGTCGCGTCGAGCCCGTTGCGTAGACTACTCGCGTGTGTAGATCAGACCTGTTGCACTTCAAAAACATCGCAATATGGATTCTGTTTATAATAACTTTAGCGTTTTCACCTACTTTAGACACTGAATATTTGTCGTTTTAAAGCTCAGTTTGAAATGTTTTAGTTTGTCGTTTCTGTTCAAATCGATCATCTTTTAGCATACTTTTCGATCATATTAGCTCACCGGAGTGGTTCTACGCACGGTCCGCTGTTGAAGTAGGTACTTTCCTCCGTTATTTTAAAAAATATATGCCATACAAAGTTAGTCGAATCTTACACTTTTTCGGTCACCGTGAAATATTGTGTCTTGATATTAACCGACTTTATATTGACCGTCGCGTCGAGGCCGTTGCGTAGACACCTCGTTTGTGTAGATCAGACCTGTTGCACTTCAAAAACATCGCAATATGGATTTTGTTTGCAATAACTTTAGCGTTTTCACCTACTTTAGACACTGAATATTTGTCGTTTTAAAGCTCAGTTTGAAATGTTTTAGTTTGTCGTTTTTGTTCAAATCGATCATCTTTTAGCATACTTTTCGATCATATTAGCTTTCCGGAGTGGTTCTACGCACGCTCCGCTGTTGAAGTAGGTACTTTCCTCCGTTATTTTAAAAAATATATGCCATACAAATTTAGTCGAACCTTACACTTTTTCGGTCACCGTGAAATATTTTGTCTTGATATTAACCGACTTTATATTGACCGTCGCGTCGAGGCCGTTGCGTAGACACCTCGTTTGTGTAGATCGGACTTGTTGCACTTCAAAAACATGTCAATATGTATTCTGTTTGTAATAATTCAAGCTTTTTTACCTACTTTAGACACTGAATATTTGTCGTTTTAAAGCTCAGTTTGAAATGTTTTAGTTTGTCGTTTCTGTTCAAATCGATCATCTTTTACCATACTTTTCGATCATATTAGCTCACCAGAGTTGTTCTGCGCACGCTCCGCTGTTGAAGTAGGTATTTTCCTGCGTTATTTTAAAAGATACATGCCATACAAAGTTAGTCGAATCTTACACTTTTTCGGTGACCGTGAAATATTTTGTCTTGATATTAACCGACTTTATATTGACCGTTGCGTTGAGGCCGTTGCGTAGACACCTCGTTTGTGTAGATCGGACCTGTTGCACTTCAAAAACATCGCAATATGGATTCTGTTCGCAATAACTTTAGCGTTTTCACCTACTTTAGACACTGAATATTTGTCGTTTTAAAGCTCAGTTTGAAATGTTTTAGTTTGTCGTTTCTGTTCAAATCGATCATCTTTTAGCATACTTTTTAATCACATTAGCTCACGGAAGTGGTTTTGCGCACGCACCGCTGTTGAAGTAGGAACTCTTTTGCGATATTTTTAAAGATACATCCCATACAAAGTTAGTCGAATTTTACACATTTCCGGTCACCGTGAAATATTTTGTCTTGATATTAACCGACTTTATATTGACCGTCGCGTCGAGGCCGTTGCGAATACACCTCGTTTGTGTAGATCGGACCTGTTGCTCTTCAAAAACATGTCAATATGTATTCTGTTTGTAATAATTTAAGCTTTTTTACCTACTTTAGACACTGAATATTTGTCGTTTTAAAGCTCAGTTTGAAATGTTTTAGTTTGTCGTTTCTGTTCAAATCGATCATCTTTTATCATACTTTTCGATCACATTAGCTCACCGGAGTGGTTCTACGCACGCTCCGCTGTTGAAGTAGGTACTTTCCTCCATTATTTTAGAAGATACATGCCATACAAAGTTAGTCGAATCTTACACTTTTTCGGTCACCGTGAAATATTTTGTCTTGATATTAACCGACTTTATATTGACCGTCGCGTCGAGGCCGTTGCGTGGCCACCTCGTTTGTGTAGATCGAACCTGTTGCACTTCAAAAACATCGCAATATGGATTCTGTTTACAATAATTTTAGCGTTTTCACCTACTTTAGACACTGAATATTTGTCGTTTTAAAGCTCAGTTTGAAATGTTTTAGTTTGTCGTTTCTGTTCAAATCGATCATCTTTTATCATACTTTTTGATCATATTAGCTCACCAGAGTGGTTCTGCGCACGCTCCGCTGTTGAAGTAAGTACATTCCTGCGATATGTTTAAAGATACATGCCATAAAAATTAAGTAAAATTTTACACATTTTCGGTCACCGTGAAATATTGTGTCTTGATATTAACCGACTTTATATTGACCGTCGCGTCGAGGCCGTTGCGTAGACACCTCGTTTGTGTAGATCAGACCTGTTGCACTTCAAAAACATCGCAATATGGATTCTGTTTATAATAACTTTAGCGTTTTCACCTACTTTAGACACTGAATATTTGTCGTTTTAAAGCTCAGTCTGAAATGTTTTAGTTTGTCGTTTCTGTTCAAATCGATCATCTTTTAGCATACTTTTCGATCATATTAGCTCACCGGAGTGGTTCTGCGCACGCTCCGCTGTTGAAATAGGTACTTTCCTCCGTTATTTTAAAAAATATATGCCATACAAATTTAGTCGAATCTTACACTTTTTCGGTCACCGTGAAATATTTTGTCTTGATATTAACCGACTTTATATTGACCGTCGCGTCGAGGCCGTTGCGAAGACACCTCGTTTCTGTAGATCAGACCTGTTGCACTTCAAAAACATCGCAATATGGATTCTGTTTATAATAACTTTAGCGTTTTCACCTACTTTAGACACTGAATATTTGTCGTTTTAAAGCTCAGTTTGAAATGTTTTAGTTTGTCGTTTCTGTTCAAATCGATCATCTTTTAGCATACTTTTCGATCATATTAGCTCACCTGAGTGGTTCTGCGCACGCTCCGCTGTTGAAGTAAGTACATTCCTGCGATATGTTTAAAGATACATGCCATAAAAATTAAGTAAAATTTTACACATTTTCGGTCACCGTGAAATATTGTGTCTTGATATTAACCGACTTTATATTGACCGTCGCGTCGAGGCCGTTGCGTAGACACCTCGTTTGTGTAGATCAGACCTGTTGCACTTCAAAAACATCGCAATATGGATTCTGTTTATAATAACTTTAGCGTTTTCACCTACTTTAGACACTGAATATTTGTCGTTTTAAAGCTCAGTTTGAAATGTTTTAGTTTGTCGTTTCTGTTCATATCGATCATCTTTTAGCATACTTTTCGATCATATTAGCTCACCGGAGTGGTTTTACGCACGCTCCGCTGTTGAAGTAGGTACTTTCCTCCGTTATTTTAAAAAATATATGCCATACAAAGTTAGTCGAATCTTACACTTTTTCGGTCACCGTGAAATATTTTGTCTTGATATTAACCGACTTTATATTGACCGTCGCGTCGAGGCCGTTGCGAAGACACCTCGTTTGTGTAGATCGGACCTGTTGCACTTCAAAAACATGTCAATATGTATTCTGTTTGTAATAATTTAAGCTTTTTTACCTACTTTAGACACTGAATATTTGTCGTTTTAAAGCTCAGTTTGAAATGTTTTAGTTTGTCGTTTCTGTTCAAATCGATCATCTTTTACCATACTTTTCGATCATATTAGCTCACCAGAGTTGTTCTGCGCACGCTCCGCTGTTGAAGTAGGTATTTTCCTGCGTTATTTTAAAAGATACATGCCATACAAAGTTAGTCGAATCTTACACTTTTTCGGTCACCGTGAAATATTTTGTCTTGATATTAACCGACTTTATATTGACCGTCACGTCGAGCCCGTTGCGTAGACACCTCGTTTGTGTAGATCGGACCTGTTGCACTTCAAAAACATCGCAATATGGATTCTGTTTATAATAACTTTAGCGTTTTCACCTACTTTAGACACTGAATATTTGTCGTTTTAAAGCTCAGTTTGAAATGTTTTAGTTTGTCGTTTCTGTTCAAATCGATCATCTTTTAGCATACTTTTTAATCACATTAGCTCACCGAAGTGGTTTTGCGCACGCACCGCTGTTGAAGTAGGAACTCTTTTGCGATATTTTTAAAGATACATCCCATACAAAGTTAGTCAAATTTTACACTTTTCCGGTCACCGTGAAATATTTTGTCTTGATATTAACCGACTTTATATTGACCGTCGCGTCGAGCCCGTTGCGTAGACACCTCGTTTGTATAGATCGGACCTGTTGCACTTCAAAAACATCGCAATATGGATTTTGTTTGCAATAACTTTAGCGTTTTCACCTACTTTAGACACTGAATATTTGTCGTTTTAAAGCTCAGTTTAAATTGTTTTAGTTTGTCGTTTTTGTTCAAATCGATCATCTTTTATCATTCTTTTCGATCTTATTAGCTCACCGGAGTGGTTCTACGCACGCTTCGCTGTTGAAGTAGGTACTTTCCTCCGTTATTTTAAAAGATACATGCCATACAAAGTTAGTCGAATCTTACACTTTTTCGGTCACCGTGAAATATTTTGTCTTGATATTAACCGACTTCATATTGACCGTCGCGTCGAGGCCGTTGCGAAGACACCTCGTTTGTGTAGATCGGACCTGTTGCACTTCAAAAACATGTCAATATGTATTCTGTTTGTAATAATTTAAGCTTTTTTACCTACTTAAGACACTGAATATTTGTCGTTTTAAAGCTCAGTTTGAAATGTTTTAGTTTGTCGTTTCTGTTCAAATCGATCATCTTTTATCATACTTTTCGATCACATTAGCTCACCGAAGTGGTTCTACGCACGCTGCGCTGTTGAAGTAAGTACTTTCCTCCGTTATTTTAGAAGATACATGCCATACAAATTAAGTAAAATTTTACACATTTTCGGTCACCGTGAAATATTTTGTCTTGATATTAACCGACTTTATATTGACCGTCGCGTCGAGGCCGTTGCGTGGCCACCTCGTTTGTGTAGATTAAACCTGTTGCACTTCAAAAACATCGCAATATGGATTCTGTTTGCAATAATTTTAGCGTTTTTACCTTCTTTAGACACTGAATATTTGTCGTTTTAAAGCTCAGTTTGAAATGTTTTAGTTTGTAGTTTCTGTTCAAATCGATCATCTTTTAGCATACTTTTCAATCATATTAGCTCACCGAAGTGGTTCTGCGCACGCTCCGCTTTTGAAGTAGGTACTCTCTGCGTTATTTTAAAAGATACATGCCATACAAAGTTAGTCGAATTTTACACTTTTTCGGTTACCGTGAAATATTTTGTCTTGATATTAACCGACTTTATATTGACCGTTGCGTCGAACCCGTTGCGTTGACTACACGTTTGTGTAGATTGGACCTGTTGCACTTCAAAAACATCGCAATATGGATTCTGTTTGCAATAATTTTAGTGTTTTCACCTACTTTAGACACTGAATATTTGTCGTTTTAAAGCTCAGTTTGAAATGTTTTAGTTTGTCGTTTCTGTTCAAATCGATCATCTTTTAGCATACTTTTCGATCATATTAGCTCACTGGAGTGGTTCTACGCACGCTCCGCTGTTAAAAAAGGGTATTTTCTGCGTACTTTTAAAAGATACATGCCAAACAATGTTAGTCGAATTTACACTTTTTCGGTCACCGTGAAATATTTTGTCTTGATATTAACCGACTTTATATAGACCGTCGCGTCGAGCCCGGTGCGTAGACACGTTTAATTGTGTAGATCGGAACAATTGCACTTCAAAAACATCGCAATATGGATTCTGTTTGCAATAATTTTAGCGTTTTTAACTACTTTAGACACTCAATATGTGTCGTTTTAAAGGTCAGTTTGAAATAATTTAGTTTGTCATTTCTGTTTAAATCGATCTTCTTTTAGCAAACTTTTCGATCATATTTGCTCACCGAAGTGGTTTTGCGCACACTTCGCTGTTAAAGTAGGTTTTCTTTTGCAATATTTTAAAAAATACATCCCGTACAAAGTTAGTCGAATTTTACACTTTTTCGGTCACCGTAAAATATTTTGTCTTGATATTAACCGACTTTATATCGACCGTCGCGTCGATGCCGTTGCGTAGTCACCTCAACTAGGTAGACAGGACCTGTGGCATCTTAAAACTTCGCAGTATGAATTCTGTTTGCAATAATTTTAGCGTTTTCACCTCCTTTAGACACTGTCTTAGACATTTGTCGTTTTGAAGCTCAGTTTAAAATGTTTTAGTTTGTCGTTTCTGTTCAAATCGATTATCTTTTAGCATACTTTTCAATCATATTAGCTCAGCGGAGTGTTTGTGCGCACGTTTCGCTGTTCTAAAAGGTACTCTTTTGCGATATTTTAAAAGATACATCCCATACAAAGTAAGTCGAATTTGACACTTTTTCGGTTACCGTGAAATAATTTGTCTTGATATTAACCGACTTTATATTGACCGTCGCGTCGAGCCCGTTGCGTAGACTACTCGCGTGTGTAGATCAGACCTGTTGCACTTCAAAAACATCGCAATATGGATTCTGTTTATAATAACTTTAGCGTTTTCACCTACTTTAGACACTGAATATTTGTCGTTTTAAAGCTTAGTTTGAAATATTTTAGTTTGTCGTTTCTGTTCATATCGATCATCTTTTAGCATACTTTTCGATCATATTAGCTCACCGGAGTGGTTCTACGCACGCTCCGCTGTTGAAGTAGGTACTTTCCTCCGTTATTTTAAAAAATATATGCCATACAAAGTTAGTCGAATCTTACACTTTTTCGGTCACCGTGAAATATTGTGTCTTGATATTAACCGACTTTATATTGACCGTCGCGTCGAGGCCGTTGCGTAGACACCTCGTTTGTGTAGATCAGACCTGTTGCACTTCAAAAACATCGCAATATGGATTTTGTTTGCAATAACTTTAGCGTTTTCACCTACTTTAGACACTGAATATTTGTCGTTTTAAAGCTCAGTTTGAAATGTTTTAGTTTGTCGTTTTTGTTCAAATCGATCATCTTTTAGCATACTTTTCGATCATATTAGCTCACCGGAGTGGTTCTACGCACGCTCCGCTGTTGAAGTAGGTACTTTCCTCCGTTATTTTAAAAAATATATGCCATACAAAGTTAGTCGAATCTTACACTTTTTCGGTCACCGTGAAATATTTTGTCTTGATATTAACCGACTTTATATTGACCGTCGCGTCGAGGCCGTTGCGTAGACACCTCGTTTGTGTAGATCGGACTTGTTGCACTTCAAAAACATGTCAATATGTATTCTGTTTGCAATAATTTAAGCTTTTTTACCTACTTTAGACACTGAATATTTGTCGTTTTAAAGCTCAGTTTGAAATGTTTTAGTTTGTCGTTTCTGTTCAAATCGATCATCTTTTACCATACTTTTCGATCATATTAGCTCACCAGAGTTGTTCTGCGCACGCTCCGCTGTTGAAGTAGGTATTTTCCTGCGTTATTTTAAAAGATACATGCCATACAAAGTTAGTCGAATCTTACACTTTTTCGGTGACCGTGAAATATTTTGTCTTGATATTAACCGACTTTATATTGACCGTTGCGTTGAGGCCGTTGCGTAGACACCTCGTTTGTGTAGATCGGACCTGTTGCACTTCAAAAACATCGCAATATGGATTCTGTTCGCAATAACTTTAGCGTTTTCACCTACTTTAGACACTGAATATTTGTCGTTTTAAAGCTCAGTTTGAAATGTTTTAGTTTGTCGTTTCTGTTCAAATCGATCATCTTTTAGCATACTTATTAATCACATTAGCTCACGGAAGTGGTTTTGCGCACGCACCGCTGTTGAAGTAGGAACTCTTTTGCGATAGTTTTAAAGATACATCCCATACAAAGTTAGTCGAATTTTACACATTTCCGGTCACCGTGAAATATTTTGTCTTGATATTAACCGACTTTATATTGACCGTCGCGTCGAGGCCGTTGCGAATACACCTCGTTTGTGTAGATCGGACCTGTTGCACTTCAAAAACATGTCAATATGTATTCTGTTTGTAATAATTTAAGCTTTTTTACCTACTTTAGACACTGAATATTTGTCGTTTTAAAGCTCAGTTTGAAATGTTTTAGTTTGTCGTTTCTGTTCAAATCGATCATCTTTTATCATACTTTTCGATCACATTAGCTCACCGGAGTGGTTCTACGCACGCTCCGCTGTTGAAGTAGGTACTTTCCTCCGTTATTTTAGAAGATACATGCCATACAAAGTTAGTCGAATCTTACACTTTTTCGGTCACCGTGAAATATTTTGTCTTGATATTAACCGACTTTATATTGACCGTCGCGTCGAGGCCGTTGCGTGGCCACCTCGTTTGTGTAGATCGAACCTGTTGCACTTCAAAAACATCGCAATATGGATTCTGTTTATAATAACTTTAGCGTTTTCACCTACTTTAGACACTGAATATTTGTCGTTTTAAAGCTCAGTTTGAAATGTTTTAGTTTGTCGTTTCTGTTCAAATCGATCATCTTTTATCATACTTTTTGATCATATTAGCTCACCAGAGTGGTTCTGCGCACGCTCCGCTGTTGAAGTAAGTACATTCCTGCGATATGTTTAAAGATACATGCCATAAAAATTAAGTAAAATTTTACACATTTTCGGTCACCGTGAAATATTGTGTCTTGATATTAACCGACTTTATATTGACCGTCGCGTCGAGGCCGTTGCGTAGACACCTCGTTTGTGTAGATCAGACCTGTTGCACTTCAAAAACATCGCAATATGGATTCTGTTTATAATAACTTTAGCGTTTTCACCTACTTTAGACACTGAATATTTGTCGTTTTAAAGCTCAGTCTGAAATGTTTTAGTTTGTCGTTTCTGTTCAAATCGATCATCTTTTAGCATACTTTTCGATCATATTAGCTCACCGGAGTGGTTCTGCGCACGCTCCGCTGTTGAAGTAGGTACTTTCCTCCGTTATTTTAAAAAATATATGCCATACAAATTTAGTCGAATCTTACACTTTTTCGGTCACCGTGAAATATTTTGTCTTGATATTAACCGACTTTATATTGACCGTCGCGTCGAGGCCGTTGCGAAGACACCTCGTTTCTGTAGATCAGACCTGTTGCACTTCAAAAACATCGCAATATGGATTCTGTTTATAATAACTTTAGCGTTTTCACCTACTTTAGACACTGAATATTTGTCGTTTTAAAGCTCAGTTTGAAATGTTTTAGTTTGTCGTTTCTGTTCAAATCGATCATCTTTTAGCATACTTTTCGATCATATTAGCTCACCTGAGTGGTTCTGCGCACGCTCCGCTGTTGAAGTAAGTACATTCCTGCGATATGTTTAAAGATACATGCCATAAAAATTAAGTAAAATTTTACACATTTTCGGTCACCGTGAAATATTGTGTCTTGATATTAACCGACTTTATATTGACCGTCGCGTCGAGGCCGTTGCGTAGACACCTCGTTTGTGTAGATCAGACCTGTTGCACTTCAAAAACATCGCAATATGGATTCTGTTTATAATAACTTTAGCGTTTTCACCTACTTTAGACACTGAATATTTGTCGTTTTAAAGCTCAGTTTGAAATGTTTTAGTTTGTCGTTTCTGTTCAAATCGATCATCTTTTAGTATACTTTTCGATCATATTAGCTCACCGGAGTGGTTCTACGCACGCTCCGCTGTTGAAGTAAGTACTTTCCTCCGTTATTTTAAAAAATATATGCCATACAAAGTTAGTCGAATCTTACACTTTTTCGGTCACCGTGAAATATTTTGTCTTGATATTAACCGACTTTATATTGACCGTCGCGTCGAGGCCGTTGCGAAGACACCTCGTTTGTGTGAATCGGACCTGTTGCACTTCAAAAACATGTCAATATGTATTCTGTTTGTAATAATTTAGGCTTTTTTACCTACTTTAGACACTGAATATTTGTCGTTTTAAAGCTCAGTTTGAAATGTTTTAGTTTGTCGTTTCTGTTCAAATCGATCATCTTTTACCATACTTTTCGATCATATTAGCTCACCAGAGTTGTTCTGCGCACGCTCCGCTGTTGAAGTAGGTATTTTCCTGCGTTATTTTAAAAGATACATGCCATACAAAGTTAGTCGAATCTTACACTTTTTCGGTCACCGTGAAATATTTTGTCTTGATATTAACCGACTTTATATTGACCGTTGCGTTGAGGCCGTTGCGTAGACACCTCGTTTGTGTAGATCGGACCTGTTGCACTTCAAAAACATCGCAATATGGATTCTGTTTGCAATAACTTTAGCGTTTTCACCTACTTTAGACACTGAATATTTGTCGTTTTAAAGCTCAGTTTGAAATGTTTTAGTTTGTCGTTTCTGTTCAAATCGATCATCTTTTATCATACTTTTCGATCACATTAGCTCACCGGAGTGGTTCTACGCACGCTCCGCTGTTGAAGTAGGTACTTTCCTCCGTTATTTTAGAAGATACATGCCATACAAAGTTAGTCGAATCTTACACTTTTTCGGTCACCGTGAAATATTTTGTCTTGATATTAACCGACTTTATATTGACCGTCGCGTCGAGGCCGTTGCGTGGCCACCTCGTTTGTGTAGATCGAACCTGTTGCACTTCAAAAAAATCGCAATATGGATTCTGTTTGCAATAATTTTAGCGTTTTCACCTACTTTAGACACTGAATATTTGTCGTTTTAAAGCTCAGTTTGAAATGTTTTAGTTTGTCGTTTCTGTTCAAATCGATCATCTTTTATCATACTTTTTGATCATATTAGCTCACCTGAGTGGTTCTGCGCACGCTCCGCTGTTGAAGTAAGTACATTCCTGCGATATGTTTAAAGATACATGCCATAAAAATTAAGTAAAATTTTACACATTTTCGGTCACCGTGAAATATTGTGTCTTGATATTAACCGACTTTATATTGACCGTCGCGTCGAGGCCGTTGCGTAGACACCTCGGTTGTGTAGATCAGACCTGTTGCACTTCAAAAACATCGCAATATGGATTCTGTTTATAATAACTTTAGCGTTTTCACCTACTTTAGACACTGAATATTTGTCGTTTTAAAGCTCAGTTTGAAATGTTTTAGTTTGTCGTTTCTGTTCAAATCGATCATCTTTTATCATACTTTTCGATCACATTAGCTCACCGGAGTGGTTCTACGCACGCTCCGCTGTTGAAGTAGGTACTTTCCTCCGTTATTTTAGAAGATACATGCCATACAAAGTTAGTCGAATCTTACACTTTTTCGGTCACCGTGAAATATTTTGTCTTGATATTAACCGACTTTATATTGACCGTCGCGTCGAGGCCGTTGCGTGGCCACCTCGTTTGTGTAGATCGGACCTGTTGCACTTCAAAAACATCGCAATATGGATTCTGTTTGCAATAACTTTAGCGTTTTCACCTACTTTAGACACTGAATATTTGTCGTTTTAAAGCTCAGTTTGAAATGTTTTAGTTTGTCGTTTCTGTTCAAATCGATCATCTTTTATCATACTTTTCGATCACATTAGCTCACCGGAGTGGTTCTACGCACGCTCCGCTGTTGAAGTAGGTACTTTCCTCCGTTATTTTAGAAGATACATGCCATACAAAGTTAGTCGAATCTTACACTTTTTCGGTCACCGTGAAATATTTTGTCTTGATATTAACCGACTTTATATTGACCGTCGCGTCGAGGCCGTTGCGTGGCCACCTCGTTTGTGTAGATCGAACCTGTTGCACTTCAAAAAAATCGCAATATGGATTCTGTTTGCAATAATTTTAGCGTTTTCACCTACTTTAGACACTGAATATTTGTCGTTTTAAAGCTCAGTTTGAAATGTTTTAGTTTGTCGTTTCTGTTCAAATCGATCATCTTTTATCATACTTTTTGATCATATTAGCTCACCTGAGTGGTTCTGCGCACGCTCCGCTGTTGAAGTAAGTACATTCCTGCGATATGTTTAAAGATACATGCCATAAAAATTAAGTAAAATTTTACACATTTTCGGTCACCGTGAAATATTGTGTCTTGATATTAACCGACTTTATATTGACCGTCGCGTCGAGGCCGTTGCGTAGACACCTCGGTTGTGTAGATCAGACCTGTTGCACTTCAAAAACATCGCAATATGGATTCTGTTTATAATAACTTTAGCGTTTTCACCTACTTTAGACACTGAATATTTGTCGTTTTAAAGCTCAGTTTGAAATGTTTTAGTTTGTCGTTTCTGTTCAAATCGATCATCTTTAAGCATACTTTTCGATCATATTAGCTCACTGGAGTGGTTCTACGCACGCTCCGCTGTTGAAGTAGGTACTTTCCTCCGTTATTTTAAAAAATATATGCCATACAAAGTTAGTCGAATCTTACACTTTTTCGGTCACCGTGAATTATTTTGTCTTGATATTAACCGACTTTATATTGACCGTCGCGTCGAGGCCGTTGCGAAGACACCTCGTTTGTGTAGATCGGACCTGTTGCACTTCAATAACATCGCAATATGTATTCTGTTTGTAATAATTTAAGCTTTTTTACCTACTTTAGACACTAAATATTTGTCGTTTTAAAGCTCAGTTTGAAATGTTTTAGTTTGTCGTTTCTGTTCAAATCGATCATCTTTTATCATACTTTTCGATCACATTAGCTCACCGGAGTGGTTCTACGCACGCTCCGCTGTTGAAGTAGGTACTTTCCTCCGTTATTTTAGAAGATACATGCCATACAAAGTTAGTCGAATCTTACACTTTTTCGGTCACCGTGAAATATTTTGTCTTGATATTAACCGACTTTATATTGACCGTCGCGTCGAGGCCGTTGCGTAGACACCTCGTTTGTGTAGATCGAACCTGTTGCACTTCAAAAATCTCGCGATATGGATTCTGTTTGCAATAATTTTAACGTTTTCACCTACTTTAGGCACTGAATATTTGTCGTTTTAAAGCTCAGTTTGAAATGTTTTAGTTTCTCGTTTCTGTTCAAATCGATCATCTTTTATCATACTTTTCGATCACATTAGCTCACTGGAGTGGTTTTACGCACGCTCCGCTGTTGAAGTAGGTACTTTCCTCCGTTATTTTAAAAGATACATGCCATACAAAGTTAGTCGAATCTTACACTTTTTCGGTCACCGTGAAATATTTTGTCTTGATATTAACCGACTTTATATTGACCGTCGCGTCGAGGCCGTTGCGAAGACACCTCGTTTGTGTAGATCGGACCTGTTGCACTTCAAAAACATGTCAATATGTATTCTGTTTGTAATAATTTAAGCTTTTTTACCTACTTTAGACACTGAATATTTGTCGTTTTAAAGCTCAGTTTGAAATGTTTTAGTTTGTCGTTTCTGTTCAAATCGATCATCTTTTATCATACTTTTCGATCACATTAGCTCACCGAAGTGGTTCTACGCACGCTGCGCTGTTGAAGTAGGTACTTTCCTCCGTTATTTTAGAAGATACATGCCATACAAAGTTAGTCGAATCTTACACTTTTTCGGTCACCGTGAAATATTTTGTCTTGATATTAACCGACTTTATATTGACCGTCGCGTCGAGGCCATTGCGTGGCCACCTCGTTTGTGTAGATCAGACCTGTTGCACTTCAAAAACATCGCAATATGGATTCTGTTTATAATAACTTTAGCGTTTTCACCTACTTTAGACACTGAATATTTGTCGTTTTAAAGCTCAGTTTGAAATGTTTTAGTTTGTCGTTTCTGTTCAAATCGATCATCTTTTAGCATACTTTTCGATCATATTAGCTCATTGAAGTGTTTTTGCGCACATTTCGCTGTTCTAGTAGGTACTCTTTTGCGATATTTTAAAAGATACATCTTACACAATGTTAGTCGAATTTTACAGTTTTCCAGTCACCGTGAAATAATTTGTCTTGATATTAACCGACTTTATATTGACCCTCGCGTCTAGGCCGTTGCGTAGACACCTCGTTTGTGTAGATCGGACCTATTGCACTTCAAAAACATCGCAATATGTATTCTGTTTGTAATAATTTTAGCTTTTTTACCTACTTTAGACACTGAATATTTGTCGTTTTAAAGCTCAGTTTGAAATGTTTTAGTTTGTAGTTTCTTTTCAAATCGATCATCTTTTAGCATACTTTTCAATCATATTAGCTCACCGAAGTGGTTCTGCGCACGCTCCGCTTTTGAAGTAGGTACTCTCTGCGTTATTTTAAAAGATACATGCCATACAAAGTTAGTCGAATTTTACACTTTTTCGGTTACCGTGAAATATTTTGTCTTGATATTAACCGACTTTATATTGATCGTCGCGTCGATGCCGTTGCGTAGACACCTCGTTTATGTAGAACGGACCTGTGGCATTTTAAAAACATTGCAGTATGGATTCTGTTTGCAATAATTTTAGCGTTTTTACCTACTTTAGACACTGAATATTTGTAGTTTTGAAGCTCAGTTTGAAATGTTTTAGTTTGTCGTTTCTGTTCAAATCGATCATCTTTTAGCATACTTTTCGATCATATTAGCTTACCAGAGTGGTTCTGCGCACGCTCCTCTGTTGAAGTAAGTACATTCCTGCGTTTTTTTTAAAGATTCATGCCATACAAATTAAGTAAAATTTTACACATTTTCGGTCACCGTGAAATATTGTGTCTTGATATTAACCGACTTTATATTGACCGTCGCGTCGAGGCCGTTGCGTAGACACCTCGTTTGCGTAGATCAGACCTGTTGCACTTCAAAAACATCGCAATATGGATTCTGTTTATAATAACTTTAGCGTTTTCACCTACTTTAGACACTGAATATTTGTCGTTTTAAAGCTCAGTTTGAAATGTTTTAGTTTGTCGTTTCTGTTCAAATCGATCATCGTTAAGCATACTTTTTGATCACATTAGCTCACCGAAGTGGTTTTGCGCACGCACCGCTGTTGAAGTAGAAACTCTTTTGCGATATTTTTAAAGATACATCCCATACAAAGTTAGTCAAATTTTACACTTTTCCGGTCACCGTGAAATATTTTGTCTTGATATTAACCGACTTAATATTGACCGTCACGTCGAGCCCGTTGCGTAGACACCTCGTTTGTGTAGATCGGACCTGTTGCACTTCAAAAACATCGCAATATGGATTCTGTTTATAATAACTTTAGCGTTTTCACCTACTTTAGACACTGAATATTTGTCGTTTTAAAGCTCAGTTTGAAATGTTTTAGTTTGTCGTTTCTGTTCAAATCGATCATCTTTTAGCATACTTTTTAATCACATTAGCTCACCGAAGTGGTTTTGCGCACGCACCGCTGTTGAAGTAGGAACTCTTTTGCGATATTTTTAAAGATACATCCCATACAAAGTTAGTCAAATTTTACACTTTTCCGGTCATCGTGAAATATTTTGTCTTGATATTAACCGACTTTATATTGACCGTCGCGTCGAGCCCGTTGCGTAGACACCTCGTTTGTATAGATCGGACCTGTTGCACTTCAAAAACATCGCAATATGGATTTTGTTTGCAATAACTTTAGCGTTTTCACCTACTTTAGACACTGAATATTTGTCGTTTTAAAGCTCAGTTTGAAATGTTTTAGTTTGTCGTTTTTGTTCAAATCGATCATCTTTTATCATTCTTTTCGATCTTATTAGCTCACCGGAGTGGTTCTACGCACGCTTCGCTGTTGAAGTAGGTACTTTCCTTCGTTATTTTAAAAGATACATGCCATACAAAGTTAGTCGAATCTTACACTTTTTCGGTCACCGTGAAATATTTTGTCTTGATATTAACCGACTTTATATTGACCGTCGCGTCGAGGCCGTTGCGAAGACACCTCGTTTGTGTAGATCGGACCTGTTGCACTTCAAAAACATGTCAATATGTATTCTGTTTGTAATAATTTAAGCTTTTTTAACTACTTTAGACACTGAATATTTGTCGTTTTAAAGCTCAGTTTGAAATGTTTTAGTTTGTCGTTTCTGTTCAAATCGATCGTCTTTTATCATACTTTTCGATCACATTAGCTCACCGAAGTGGTTCTACGCACGCTGCGCTGTTGAAGTAGGTACTTTCCTCCGTTATTTTAGAAGATACATGCCATACAAAGTTAGTCGAATCTTACACTTTTTCGGTCACCGTGAAATATTTTGTCTTGATATTAACCGACTTTATATTGACCGTCGCGTCGAGGCCATTGCGTGGCCACCTCGTTTGTGTAGATCAGACCTGTTGCACTTCAAAAACATCGCAATATGGATTCTGTTTATAAAAACTTTAGCGTTTTCACCTACTTTAGACACTGAATATTTGTCGTTTTAAAGCTCAGTTTGAAATGTTTTAGTTTGTCGTTTCTGTTCAAATCGATCATCTTTTAGCATACTTTTCGATCATACTAGCTCACCTGAGTGGTTCTGCGCACGCTCCGCTGTTGAAGTAGGTACTTTCCTGCGTTATTTTTAAAGATACATGCCATACAAATTAAGTCAAATTTTACACATTTTCGGTCACCGTGAAATATTGTGTCTTGATATTAACCGACTTTATATTGACCGTCGCGTCGAGGCCGTTGCGTGGACACCTCGTTTGTGTAGATCGCACCTGTTGCACTTCAAAATTATCGCAAAGAGGATTCTGTTTGCAATAATTTTAGCGTTTTCACCTACTTTAGACACTGAATATTTGTCGTTTTAAAGCTCAGTTTGAAATGTTTTAGTTTGTCGTTTCTGTTCAAATCGATCATCTTTTAGCATACTTTTCGATCATACTAGCTCACGAGAGTGTTTGTGCGCACGTGTCGCTGTTGAAATATGTACTTTCCTGCGTTATTTTTAAAGATACATGCCATACAAATTAAGTAAAATTTTACACATTTTCGGTCACCGTGAAATATTGTGTCTTGATATTAACCGACTTTATATTGATCGTCGCGTCGAGGCCGTTGTGTGGCCACCTCGTTTGTGTAGATCGGAACTGTTTCACTTCAAAAAAATCGCAATATGGATTCTGTTTGCAATAATTTTAGCGTTTTTAACTACTTTAGACACTAATTATTTGTCGTTTTAAAGCTCAGTTTGAAATGTTTTAGTTTGTCGTTTCTGTTCAAATCGATCATCTTTTAGCATACTTTTCGATCACATTAGCTCAGCGGAGTGTTTGTGCGCACGCTTCGCTGTTCTAAAAGGTACTCTTTTGCGATATTTTAAAAGATACATCCCATACAAAGTAAGTTGAATTTGACACTTTTTCGGTCACCGTGAAATATTTTGTCTTGATATTAACCGACTTTATATTGACCGTCTCGTCGTACCCGTTGCGTAGGCTACTCGTTTGTGTAGATCGGACCTGTTGCACTTCAAAAAAATTGCAAAATGGATTCTGTTTGCAATAATTTTAGCGTTCTCACCTACTTTAGACACTGAATATTTGTCGTTTTAAAGCTCAGTTTGAAATGTTTTAGTTTGTCGTTTCTGTTCAAATCGATCATCTTTTAGCATACTTTTCGATCATATTAGCTCATTGGAGTGTTTTTGCGCACACTTCGATGTTCTAGTAGGTACTCTTTTGCGATATTTCAAAAGATACATCCCATACAAAGTTAGTCGAATTTTACACTTTTTCGGTTACCGTGAAATATTTTGTCTTGATATTAACCGACTTTATATTGATCGTCGCGTCGATGCCGTTGCGTAGACACCTCGTTTATGTAAAACAAACCTGTGGCATTTTAAAAACATTGCAATATGGATTCTGTTTGCAATAATTTTTGCGTTTTCACCTACTTTAGACACTGAATATTTGTCGTTTTGAAGCTCAGTTTGAAATGTTTTAGATTGTCGTTTCTGTTCAAATCGATTATCTTTTAGCATACTTTTCAATCATATTAGCTCACTGGAGTGTTTTTGCGCACGGTCCGCTGTTAAAAAGGGTATTTTTTGCGTAATTTTAAAAGATACATGCCATACAATGTTAGTCGAATTTACACTTTTTCGGTCACCGTGAAATATTTTGTCTTGATATTAACCGACTTTATATTGACCGTCGCGTCGAGCCCGTTGCGTAGACACGTCGATTGTGTAGATCGAAACTGATGCACTTCAAAAACATCGCAATCTGGATTCTGTTTGCAATAATTTAAGCGTTTTTACCTACTTTACACACTGAATATTTGTCGTTTTAAAGCTCAGTTTGAAATGTTTTAGTTTGTCGTTTCTGTTCAAATCGATCATCTTTTAGCATACTTTTCGATCATATTAGCTCATTGGAGTGTTTTTGCGCAAACTTCGATGTTCTAGTAGGTACTATTTTGCGATATTTCAAAAGATACAACCCGTAAAAAGTTAGTCGAATTTTACACTTTTTCGGTCACCGTGAAATATTTTGTCTTGATATTAACCGACTTTATATTGACCGTTGCGTCGAGGCCGTTGCGTTGACTACACGTTTGTGTAGATCGGACATGTTGCACTTCAAAAACACCGCAATATGGATTCTGTTTGCAATAATGTTAGTGTTTTCATCTACTTTAGACACTGAATTTTTGTCGTTTTAAAGCTTAGTTTGAAATGTTTTAGTTTGTCGTTTCTGTTCAAATCGATCATCTTTTAGCATACTTTTCGATCATACTAGCTCACAAGAGTGTTTGTGCGCACGTGTCGCTGTTAAAGTAGGTACTCTTTTGCGATATTTTAAAAGATACATCCCATACAAAGTTAGTCGAATTTTACACTTTTTCGGTCACCGTGAAATATTTTGTCTTGATATTAACCGACTTTATATTGACCGTCGCGTCGAGCCCGGTGCGTAGACACCTTTAATTGTGTAGATCGGAACAATTGCACTTCAAAAACATCGCAATCTGGATTCTGTTTGCAATAATTTTAGCGTTTTTACTACTTTAGACACTGAAAATTTGTCGTTTTAAAGCTCAGTTTGAAATGTTTTAGTTTGTCGTTTCTGTTCAAATCGATCATCCTTTAGCATACTTTTCGATGATATTAGCTCACCGAAATGTTTTTGCGCACACTTCGCTGTTGAAATTGGTACTCTTTTGCGATATTTTAAAAGACACATCCCATACAAAGTTAGTCGAATTTTACACTTTTTCGGTTACCGTGAAAAATTTTGTCTTGATATTGACAGACTTTATATTGGCCTTCGCATCGAGCCCGTTGCGTAGACACCTCGTTTCTGTAGATCGAACTTGTTCCACTTTAAAAACATCGCAATATGGATTCTGTTTGCAATAATTTTAGCGTTTTTAACTACTTTAGACACTGAATATGTAACGTTTTAAAGCTCAGTTTGAAATAATTTAGTTTGTCATTTCTGTTTAAATCGATCATCTTTTAGCAAACTTTTCGATCATATTTGTTCACCGAAGTGGTTTTGCACACGCTCCGTTGTTAAAGTAGGTACTCTTTTGCGATATTTTTAAAAATACATCCCGTACAAAGTTATTCGAATTTTACACTTTTTCGGTCACCGTAAAATATTTTGTCTTGATATTAACCGACTTTATATTGACCGTATCGTCGAGCCCGTTGCGTAGACTCACCGAAGTGGTTTTGCGCACGCTCCGCTGTTAAAGTTGGTACTCTTTTGCGATATTTTAAAAAATACATCCCGTAAAAAGTTATTCGAATTTTACACTTTTTCGGTCACCGTAAAATATTTTGTCTTGATATTAACCGACTTTATATTGACCGTCGCGTCGAGCCTGTTGCGTAGACACCTCAATTGTGTAGATCGAAACAATTGCACTTCAAAACCATCGCAATCTGGATTCTGTTTGCAATAATTTTAGCGTTTTCACCTACTTTAGACACTGAATATTTGTCGTTTTGAAGCTCAGTTTGAAATGTTTTAGTTTGTCATTTCTGTTCAAATCGATCATCTTTTAGCATACTTTTCGATGATATTAGCTCATTGGAGTGTTTTTGCGCACACTTCGATGTTCTAGTAGGTACTCTTTTGCGATATTTCAAAAGATACAACCCGTAAAAAGTTAGTCGAATTTTACACTTTTTCAGTCACCGTGAAAAATTTTGTCTTGATATTAACCGACTTTATATTGACCGTTGCGTCGAACCCGTTGCGTTGACTACACGTTTGTGTAGATCGGACCTGTTGCACTTCAAAAAGATCGCAATATGGATTCTGGTTGCAATAATTTTAGTGTTTTCATCTACTTTAGACACTGAATTTTTGTCGTTTTAAAGCTTAGTTTGAAATGTTTTAGTTTGTCGTTTCTGTTCAAATCGATCATCTTTTAGCATACTTTTCGATCATACTAGCTCACAAGAGTGTTTGTGCGCACGTGTCGCTGTTAAAGTAGGTACTCTTTTGCGATAGTTTAAAAGATACATCCCATACAAAGTTAGTCAAATTTTACACTTTTTCGGTTACCGTGAAATATTTTGTCTTGATATTAACCGACTTTATATTGACCGTAGCGTCGATGCCGTTACGTAAACACCTTTTTTATGTTAAACGGACCTGTTGCACTTCAAAAACATCGCAATCTGGATTCTGTTTGCAATAATTTTAGCGTTTTTACTACTTTAGACACTGAAAATTTGTCGTTTTAAAGCTCAGTTTGAAATGTTTTAGTTTGTCGTTTCTGTTCAAATCGATCATCCTTTAGCATACTTTTCGATGATATTAGCTCACCGAAATGTTTTTGCGCACACTTCGCTGTTGAAATTGGTACTCTTTTGCGATATTTTAAAAGACACATCCCATACAAAGTTAGTCGAATTTTACACTTTTTCGGTTACCGTGAAAAATTTTGTCTTGATATTGACAGACTTTATATTGGCCTTCGCATCGAGCCCGTTGCGTAGACACCTCGTTTCTGTAGATCAAACTTGTTCCACTTTAAAAACATCGCAATATGGATTCTGTTTGCAATAATTTTAGCGTTTTTAACTACTTTAGACACTGAATATGTAACGTTTTAAAGCTCAGTTTGAAATAATTTAGTTTGTCATTTCTGTTTAAATCGATCATCTTTTAGCAAACTTTTCGATCATATTTGTTCACCGAAGTGGTTTTGCACACGCTCCGTTGTTAAAGTAGGTACTCTTTTGCGATATTTTTAAAAATACATCCCGTACAAAGTTATTCGAATTTTACACTTTTTCGGTCACCGTAAAATATTTTGTCTTGATATTAACCGACTTTATATTGACCGTATCGTCGAGCCCGTTGCGTAGACTCACCGAAGTGGTTTTGCGCACGCTCCGCTGTTAAAGTTGGTACTCTTTTGCGATATTTTAAAAAATACATCCCGTACAAAGTTATTCGAATTTTACACTTTTTCGGTCACCGTAAAATATTTTGTCTTGATATTAACCGACTTTATATTGACCGTCGCGTCGAGCCTGTTGCGTAGACACCTCAATTGTGTAGATCGAAACAATTGCACTTCAAAACCATCGCAATCTGGATTCTGTTTGCAATAATTTTAGCGTTTTCACCTACTTTAGACACTGAATATTTGTCGTTTTGAAGCTCAGTTTGAAATGTTTTAGTTTGTCATTTCTGTTCAAATCGATCATCTTTTAGCATACTTTTCGATGATATTAGCTCATTGGAGTGTTTTTGCGCACACTTCGATGTTCTAGTAGGTACTCTTTTGCGATATTTCAAAAGATACAACCCGTAAAAAGTTAGTCGAATTTTACACTTTTTCAGTCACCGTGAAAAATTTTGTCTTGATATTAACCGACTTTATATTGACCGTTGCGTCGAACCCGTTGCGTTGACTACACGTTTGTGTAGATCGGACCTGTTGCACTTCAAAAAGATCGCAATATGGATTCTGGTTGCAATAATTTTAGTGTTTTCATCTACTTTAGACACTGAATTTTTGTCGTTTTAAAGCTTAGTTTGAAATGTTTTAGTTTGTCGTTTCTGTTCAAATCGATCATCTTTTAGCATACTTTTCGATCATACTAGCTCACAAGAGTGTTTGTGCGCACGTGTCGCTGTTAAAGTAGGTACTCTTTTGCGATAGTTTAAAAGATACATCCCATACAAAGTTAGTCAAATTTTACACTTTTTCGGTTACCGTGAAATATTTTGTCTTGATATTAACCGACTTTATATTGACCGTAGCGTCGATGCCGTTACGTAAACACCTTTTTTATGTTAAACGGACCTGTTGCACTTCAAAAACATCGCAATATGGATTCTGTTTGCAATAATTTTAGCGTTTTCCCTTACTTTAGACTTTGAATATTTGTCGTTTTAAAGCTCAGTTTGAAATGTTTTAGTTTGTCGTTTCTGTTTAAATCGATCATCTTTTAGCATTATTTTCGATCAAATTAGCTCACTGGAAAAGTTTTGTGTACGCTCCGCTGTTGAAGTAGGTACTCTTTTGCAATATTTTAAAAGATACATCCCATACAAAGTTAGTCGAATTTTACACTTTTTCGGTCACTGTGAAATATTTTGTATTGATATTAACCGACTTTATATTGAACGTCGCGTTGAGGCCGTTGCATAGATACCTAGATTGTGTAGATCGGAACTGTTGCACTTCAAAAAAATCGCAATATGGATTCTGTTTGCAATAATTTTAGCGTTTTTAACTACTTTAGACACTGAATATTTGTCGTTTTAAAGCTCAGTTTGAAATGTTTTAGTTTGTCGTTTCTGTTCAAATCGATCATCTTTTAGCATACTTTTCGATGATATTAGCTCACCGAAATGTTTTTGCGCACACTTCGCTGTTGAAATAGGTACTCTTTTGCGATATTTTAAAAGATACATCCCATAAAAAGTTAGTCGAATTTTACACTTTTTCGGTCACCGTGAAAAATTTTGTCTTGATATTAACAGACTTTTTTTTGGCCTTCGCATCGAGCCCGTTGCGTAGACACCTCGTTTCTGAAGATCGAACTTGTTCCACTTTAAAAACATCGCAATAGGGATTCTGTTTGCAATAATTTTAGCGTTTTCATCTACTTTAGACACTGAATTTTTGTCGTTTTAAAGCTTAGTTTGAAATGTTTTAGTTTGTCGTTTCTGTTCAAATCGATCATCTTTTAGCATACTTTTCGATCATACTAGCTCACAAGAGTGTTTGTGCGCACGCTCTGCTGTTAAAGTAGGTACTCTTTTGCGATATTTTAAAAAATACATCCCGTTCAAAGTTAGTCGAATTTTACACTTTTTCGGTCACCGTAAAATATTTTGTCTTGATATTAACCGACTTTATATCGACCGTCGCGTCGATGCCGTTGCGTAGTCACCTCGATTATGTAGACAGGACCTGTGGCATTTTAAAAACATCACAATATGGATTCTGTTTGCAATAATTTTAGCGTTTTCACCTACTTTAGACACTGAATATTTGTCGTTTTAAAGCTCAGTTTGAAATGTTTTAGTTTGTCGTTTCTGTTCAAATCGATCATCTTTTAGCATACTTTTCAATCATATTAGCTCATTGGAGTGTTTTTGCGCACACTTCGATGTTCTAGTAGGTACTCTTTTGCGATATTTCAAAAGATACAACCCGTAAAAAGTTAGTCGAATTTTACACTTTTTCGGTCACCGTAAAAAATTTTGTCTTGATATTAACCGACTTTATATTGACCGTTGCGTCGAACCCGTTGCGTTGACTAAACGTTTGTGTAGACCGGACCTGTTGCACTTCAAAAACACCGCAATATGGATTCTGTTTGCAATAATTTTAGTGTTTTCATCTACTTTAGACACTGAATTTTTGTCGTTTTAAAGCTTAGTTTGAAATGTTTTAGTTTGTCGTTTCTGTTCAAATCGATCATCTTTTAGCATACTTTTCGATCATACTAGCTCACAAGAGTGTTTGAGCGCACGTGTCGCTGTTAAAGTAGGTACTCTTTTGCGATATTTTAAAAGATACATCCCATACAAAGTTAGTCAAATTTTACACTTTTTCGGTTACCGTGAAATATTTTGTCTTGATATTAACCGACTTTATATTGACCGTAGCGTCGATGCCGTTACGTAGACACCTTTTTTATGTTAAACGGACCTGTTGCACTTCAAAGACATCGCAATATGGATTCTGTTTGCAATAATTTTAGCGTTTTCACCTACTTTAGACACTGAATATTTGTCTTTTTAAATTCAGTTTGAAATGTTTTAGTTTGTCGTTTCTGTTCAAATCGATCATCTTTTATCATACTTTTCGATCTTATTAGCTCACCGAAGTGGTTCGACGCACGCTTCGCTGTTGAAGTAGGTACTTTCCTCCGTTATTTTAAAAGATACATGCCATACAAAGTCAGTCGAATTTTACACTTTTTCGGTCACCGTGAAATATTTTGTCTTGATATTAACCGACTTTATATTGACCGTCGCGTCGAGGCCGTTGCGTAGACACCTCGTTTGTATAGATCGGACCTGTTGCACTTCAAAAACATCGCAATATGGATTTTGTTTGCAATAACTTTAGCGTTTTCACCTACTTTACACACTGAATATTTGTCGTTTTAAAGCTCAGTTTGAAATGTTTTAGTTTGTCGTTTCTGTTCAAATCGATCATCTTTTATCATACTTTTCGATAGTATTAGCTCACCGGAGTGGTTCTACGCACGCTCCGCTGTTGAAGTAGGTACTTTCCTCCGTTATTTTAGAAGATACATGCCATACAAAGTTAGTCGAATCTTACACATTTTCGGTCACCGTGAAATATTTTGTCTTGATATTAACCGACTTTATATTGACCGTCGCGTCGAGCCCGGTGCGTAGACACCTTTAATTGTGTAGATCGGAACAATTGCACTTCAAAAACATCGCAATCTGGATTCTGTTTGCAATAATTTTAGCGTTTTTACCTACTTTAGACACTGAATATTTGTCGTTTTAAAGCTTAGTTTGAAATGTTTTCGTTTGTCGTTTCTGTTCAAATCGATCATCTTTTTGCATACTTTTCGATCATATTAGCTCACGAGAGTGTTTTTGCGCACGTGTCGCTGTTGAAATAGGTTTTCTTTTGCGATATTTTAAAAGATACATCCCATACAAAGTTAGTCGAATTTAACACTTTTTCGGTCACCGTGAAATATTTTGTCTTGATATTAACCGACTTTATATTGACCGTTGCGTCGAGGCCGTTGCGTTGACTACACGTTTGTGTAGATCGGACATGTTGCACTTCAAAAACACCGCAATATGGATTCTGTTTGCAATAATGTTAGTGTTTTCATCTACTTTAGACACTGAATTTTTGTCGTTTTAAAGCTTAGTTTGAAATGTTTTAGTTTGTCGTTTCTGTTCAAATCGATCATCTTTTAGCATACTTTTCGATCATACTAGCTCACAAGAGTGTTTGTGCGCACGTGTCGCTGTTAAAGTAGGTACTCTTTTGCGATATTTTAAAAGATACATCCCATACAAAGTTAGTCGAATTTTACACTTTTTCGGTCACCGTGAAATATTTTGTCTTGATATTAACCGACTTTATATTGACCGTCGCGTCGAGCCCGGTGCGTAGACACCTTTAATTGTGTAGATCGGAACAATTGCACTTCAAAAACATCGCAATCTGGATTCTGTTTGCAATAATTTTAGCGTTTTTACTACTTTAGACACTGAATATTTGTCGTTTTAAAGCTCAGTTTGAAATGTTTTAGTTTGTCGTTTCTGTTCAAATCGATCATCCTTTAGCATACTTTTCGATGATATTAGCTCATCGAAATGTTTTTGCGCACACTTCGCTGTTGAAATTGGTACTCTTTTGCGATATTTTAAAAGACACATCCCATACAAAGTTAGTCGAATTTTACACTTTTTCGGTCACCGTGAAAAATTTTGTCTTGATATTGACAGACTTTATATAAGGTGGCTTTTTATAAACGGGTGAAATTTAAAGGGCAATTATAAAAAAATAAATAAATCATTTTTGTTAAAAAAAGAAAAGTTTTTATACGATAGTTTTCGAGAAAATCGCTAAAAACTATTTTAATTTCAACGTAAAATAAAACACCCCGTGCCGCTAGCGTAGTAGGTTCGGTGTTTCAATTAGTCCGATGAGGGAAAGAGAGAGAGGGGATGATGTTGGGATGTTGCAGACTAGACACAGGATGCTTTTAAAAAATATTTATTTTTTTGGTTAGGAAAAATAAAAATGAAAACTGGCCCGTTTTTAAGAACAAAAATGATAGGGCCCGGTTTCTCTTAAATAATTAGAAGTCCCGTTAAAGTTTTACCCGTTTATAAAAAGCCACCTTATATTGGCCTTCGCATCGAGCCCGTTGCGTAGACACCTCGTTTCTGTAGATCGAACTTGTTCCACTTTAAAAACATCGCAATATGGATTCTGTTTGCAATAATTTTAACTTTTTTAAACTACTTTAGACACTGAATATGTGTCGTTTTAAAGCTCAGTTTGAAATAATTTAGTTTGTCATTTCTGTTTAAATCGATCATCTTTTAGCAAACTTTTCGATCATATTTGTTCACCGAAGTGGTTTTGCACACGCTCCGTTGTTAAAGTAGGTACTCTTTTGCGATATTTTTAAAAATACATCCCGTACAAAGTTATTCGAATTTTACACTTTTTCGGTCACCGTAAAATATTTTGTCTTGATATTAACCGACTTTATATTGACCGTATCGTCGAGCCCGTTGCGTAGACTCACCGAAGTGGTTTTGCGCACGCTCCGCTGTTAAAGTTGGTACTCTTTTGCGATATTTTAAAAAATACATCCCGTACAAAGTTATTCGAATTTTACACTTTTTCGGTCACCGTAAAATATTTTGTCTTGATATTAACCGACTTTATATTGACCGTCGCGACGAGCCTGTTGCGTAGACACCTCAATTGTGTAGATCGAAACAATTGCACTTCAAAACCATCGCAATCTGGATTCTGTTTGCAATAATTTAAGCGTTTTCACCTACTTTAGACACTGAATATTTGTCGTTTTGAAGCTCAGTTTGAAATGTTTTAGTTTGTCATTTCTGTTCAAATCGATCATCTTTTAGCATACTTTTCGATCACATTAGCTCAGCGGAGTGTTTGTGCGCACGCTTCGCTGTTCTAAAAGGTACTCTTTTGCGATATTTTAAAAGATACATCCCATACAAAGTAAGTTGAATTTGACACTTTTTCGGTCACCGTGAAATATTTTGTCTTGATATTAACCGACTTTATATTGACCGTCGCGTCGTACCCGTTGCGTAGACTACTCGTTTGTGTAGATCGGATCTGTTGCACTTCAAAAAAATTGCAAAATGGATTCTGTTTGCAATAATTTTAGCGTTCTCACCTACTTTAGACACTGAATATTTGTCGTTTTAAAGCTCAGTTTGAAATGTTTTAGTTTGTCGTTTCTGTTCAAATCGATCATCTTTTAGCATACTTTTCGATCATATTAGCTCATTGGAGTGTTTTTGCGCACACTTCGCTGTTCTAGGAGGTACTCTTTTGCGATATTTCAAAAGATACAACCCGTAAAATGTAAGTCGAATTTTACACTTTTTCGGTCACCGTGAGAAATTTTGTCTTGATATTAACCGACTTTATATTGACCGTCACTTCGAGGCCGTTGCGTAGACACCTCGTTTGTTTAGGTCGAACCTGTTTCACTTCAAAAACATCGCAATATGGATTCTGTTTGCAATAATTTTAGCTTATTAAACTACTTTAGACACTGAATATTTGTCGTTTTAAAGCTCAGTTTGAAATGTTTTAGTTTGTAGTTTCTGTTCAAATCGATCATCTTTTAGCATACTTTTCGATGATATTAGCTCACCGAAATGTTTTTGCGCACACTTCGCTGTTGAAATAGGTACTCTTTTGCGATATTTTAAAAGATACATCCCATACAAAGTTAGTCGAATTTTACACTTTTTCGGTCACCGTGAAAAATTTTGTCTTGATATTAACAGACTTTATATTGACCGTCGCGTCAAACCTGTTGCATAGACACCTCGTTTCTGTAGATCGAACTTGTTCCACTTTAAAAACATCGCAATAGGGATTCTGTTTGCAATAATTTTAGCGTTTTTAACTACTTTAGACACTGAATATTTGTCGTTTTAAAGCTCAGTTTGAAATGTTTTAGTTTGTCGTTTCTGTTCAAATCGATCATCTTTTAGCATATTTTTCGATCATATTAGCTCATTGGAGTGTTTTTGCGCACACTTCGATGTTCTAGTAGGTACTCTTTTGCGATATTTCAAAAGATACAACCCGTAAAAAGTTAGTCGAATTTTACACTTTTTCGGTCACCGTGAAAAATTTTGTCTTGATATTAACCGACTTTATATTGACCGTTGCGTCGAACCCGTTGCGTTGACTACACGTTTGTGTAGATCGGACCTGTTGCACTTCAAAAAGATCGCAATATGGATTCTGGTTGCAATAATTTTAGTGTTTTCATCTACTTTAGACACTGAATTTTTGTCGTTTTAAAGCTTAGTTTGAAATGTTTTAGTTTGTCGTTTTTGTCCAAATCGATCATCTTTTAGCATACTTTTCGATCATACTAGCTCACAAGAGTGTTTTTGCGCACGTGTCGCTGTTAAAGTAGGTACTCTTTTGCGATATTTTAAAAGATACATCCCATACAAAGTTAGTCAAATTTTACACTTTTTCGGTTACCGTGAAATATTTTGTCTTGATATTAACCGACTTTATATTGACCGTAGCGTCGATGCCGTTACGTAGACACCTTTTTTATGTTAAACGGACCTGTTGCACTTCAAAAACATCGCAATATGGATTCTGTTTGCAATAATTTTAGCGTTTTCCCTTACTTTAGACTTTGAATATTTGTCGTTTTAAAGCTCAGTTTGAAATGTTTTAGTTTGTCGTTTCTGTTTAAATCGATCATCTTTTAGCATTATTTTCGATCAAATTAGCTCACTGGAGTAGTTTTGCGTACGCTCCGCTGTTGAAGTAGGTACTCTTTTGCAATATTTTAAAAGATACATCCCATACAATGTTAGTCGAATTTTACACTTTTTCGGTCACTGTGAAATATTTTGTATTGATATTAACCGACTTTATATTGAACGTCGCGTTGAGGCCGTTGCATAGATACCTAGATTGTGTAGATCGGAACTGTTGCACTTCAAAAAAATCGCAATATGGATTCTGTTTGCAATAATGGTTAGCGAAGATGCTTTGCATCCTTCTATCTCCATAAATGCAACTGATATTTTGATTCCTGAACTTGAACCGTTACGACGCTGTAAATACCAATACTGTAAGGGTAATTATATGTCACTTAATGAACATTTTTTTAAAGTTGATTGGTCCTTTATTGAAAGTATAAGTAATATCGAAGACGTCATTACCAGGTTTTATGCTTTGCTTAATGATGCAATTGATAAATATGTACCTTTGATTACTGCCACGAACATTGCAAAATACCCCAAATGGTATAGTAAGGCATTGATTAACTTAATCAAGGAGAAAAATCGCGTCCATAAACACTGGAAACGTTTTAACAACCCCGTGGACTACGTCGAATTTTCTGTATTAAGATCAAAGCAGAAGGAGTTACAGGATAAATGTTATAAGAATTTTATCTCACACTCTCAAGACAATATTAAAAGGCATCCTAAATTATTCTGGAGTTATATAAAGGACAAAAGGGGAGCCAAGAGTAATTACCCAAAACTAATGACATATGATACAAAGTTGCTGTCCAATACAAAGGATATATGTAGTGCTTTTAACGATTTCTTTCTGAAGAACTTTACGGAGTCTAATACTTTGCACGCTTTAGATGTTGAAGATAGTTCTTGTTATAATGATAATGTAAATAATATCCAAATTAGTAATGAATACATCTTAAAGTTGCTGAAGAACCTTGACCCTGAAAAAGGGCCCGGCAGTGACGGCCTTCCCCCCATCTTTTTTATTAGATGTTGCGAGTCCCTCTCATTACCAATATCACTTATTTTCAACCGATGTTTGTCCAATGGCTACTTTCCTGATTTATGGAAAGTAGCACATATCGTTCCTGTACATAAAAAAGGCCTAAAAATGGCTATCTCAAATTATAGACCAATTTCAATTCTAAATGTCTTAAGTAAATTATTTGAAAGGGTTGTGCACTACAATATTTATCCTTTTTTAAGTAGACGTATTCCTCCTCAACAGCATGGTTTTCTTAAGGGTCGATCCACTTGTACTAATCTCGCTATCTTCACTAACGATGTATTGCACGGCATGGAACAGGGCTGTCAGGTTGATGTGATTTACACTGATTTTGAGAAGGCGTTCGATCGTGTGGATCATGTTATTCTCAAGCGTAAGTTGTATGAACTGGGAATCCACGGGAATCTTTTAAGGTGGGTAGACTCTTATTTACGTAATCGCTGTCAGGCAGTTGTGGTGGGAGGGTATCGTTCTGACTATGTTCAGATATCATCCGGCGTCCCACAGGGTTCCATTCTAGGGCCCTTGCTATATCTCGCCTATTTATATGATATTGATCGCAATATTCTCTTCAGTAGGTTTCTCATGTATGCTGATGACACCAAAATCTATTGCCGCATCAGTGATATTTCCGACTGTGACAAACTTCAGTGTGACTTAGATAGTCTTAATGAGTACTATGCCAATAATAGGATAACGATAAATATTTCGAAGTGCGCACATGTTACTTTCAGTCGCAAAAGAAATCCTATTCAATTTGAATACCACTTTAACCACACATATATTAAAAAGTTCAACACTATCAGGGATTTGGGTGTTATATTGGATTCCAAAATGACTTACTCTGACCACGTAGAAAATGTTGTTGACAGAGCCTATAAAAATTTGGGTTTTGTGCTGCGTACTGCCAAGCCTTTCTCGGACATCTCGTGTCTTAAAATGTTATACTTTTCCTATGTTCGCAGTGTATTGGAATACTGCAGCAGTATTTGGAACCCAATATATATAAAATACAAGGAGGACATTGAAGACATACAATTAAAATTTATTAAACACCTGAATTTCCGCAGTTTTCGATGTAGCAGTGACTATGGCCTAAATTGTAAATACCATCGCCTTCTGTCTTTGGAGAATAGAAGGTTGCTTCTTGATATGTTAATGTTGTTTGGAATTTGTAGGGGCAACGTTGACTGCATTGAATTATCTACTCTTGTGCTAAGATTCCGCGTGCCTAAAAGACGAACAAGGCACACCAGTCTTTTTTCTGAACCAATGGGTCGTACGAACTATGCTCAAAACTCGGTAATATGCCGTTTACTCAGAACTTATAATAAACAGTTTAGTTCTATTGACATATTTCACCTGGGTAAATCGGCATTCAGAAATTTAGTTATAAAAATGTTTGAGGAATAAAACGAGAACCTGATGAGTCGGTACACTCCTCGTTGCATTTTCATGTTTCATATTTATTTATTTTTGATTTGCTTTGTTGTGAGTGCATGTATAACGCTAGTGTGGGGATAGCATGATCTTTATGCGTAAAAGGTTAAAGAAATAAAGTGGTAACTGTATGCTTTTAACTTTTGGCGTTTCGCTATTTACCTACTTACTTATTATTTTAAAAATGACTCTTGCTTAATTTATTTCTTTTTTATTTGTTATATAATCTAAAGTTAATAAGAGTTATATGCGTCTTATTGTTGTAAATTTATCTTTAACAACCATTCGCTATATTTAATTTATAGGAGCAATTTGTAAAATGACAATCCTTTATTGGCTGTAGGTTATATATATATAAATATTGCTTACTTTCTTAGTCTTAAGAGCTGTCGATTGATGTAAAGTAATTAAAATAAAAATAAAAAAATAAAAAAAAAAAATAAAAAAAAAATAAAAAAAATAATTTTAGCGTTTTTAACTACTTTATACACTGAATATTTGTCGTTTTAAAGCTCAGTTTGAAATGTTTTAGTTTGTCGTTTCTGTTCAAATCGATCATCTTTTAGCATACTTTTCGATGATATTAGCTCACCGAAATGTTTTTGCGCACACTTCGCAGTTGAAATAGGTACTCTTTTGCGATATTTTAAAAGATACATCCCATACAAAGTTAGTCGAATTTTACACTTTTTCGGTCACCGTGAAAAATTTTGTCTTGATATTAACAGACTTTATATTGGCCTTCGCATCGAGCCCGTTGCGTAGACACCTCGTTTCTGAAGATCGAACTTGTTCCACTTTAAAAACATCGCAATAGGGATTCTGTTTGCAATAATTTTAGCGTTTTTAACTACTTTAGACACTGAATATTTGTCGTTTTAAAGCTCAGTTTGAAATGTTTTAGTTTGTCGTTTCTGTTCAAATCGATCATCTTTTAGCATACTTTTCGATCATATTAGCTCATTGGAGTGTTTTTGCGCACACTTCGATGTTCTAGTAGGTACTCTTTTGCGATATTTCAAAAGATACAACCCGTAAAAAGTTAGTCGAATTTTACACTTTTTCGGTCACCGTGAGAAATTTTGTCTTGATATTAACCGACTTTATATTGACCGTTGCGTCGAACCCGTTGCGTTGACTAAACGTTTGTGTAGACCGGACCTGTTGCACTTCAAAAACACCGCAATATGGATTCTGTTTGCAATAATTTTAGTGTTTTCATCTACTTTAGACACTGAATTTTTGTCGTTTTAAAGCTTAGTTTGAAATGTTTTAGTTTGTCGTTTCTGTTCAAATCGATCATCTTTTAGCATACTTTTCGATCATACTAGCTCACAAGAGTGTTTGTGCGCAAGTGTCGCTGTTAAAGTAGGTACTCTTTTGCGATATTTTAAAAGATACATCCCATACAAAGTTAGTCGAATTTTACACTTTTTCGGTCACTGTGAAATATTTTGTCTTGATATTAACCGACTTTATATTGACCGTCGCGTCGAGCCCGTTGCGTAGACACCTCGTTTGTATAGATCGGACCTGTTGCACTTCAAAAACATCGCAATATGGATTTTGTTTATAATAACTTTAGCGTTTTCACCTACTTTAGACACTGAATATTTGTCGTTTTAAAGCTCAGTTTGAAATGTTTTAGTTTGTCGTTTCTGTTCAAATCGATCATCTTTTATCATACTTTTCGATCTTATTAGCTCACCGAAGTGGTTCTACGCACGCTTCGCTGTTGAAGTAGGTACTTTCCTCCGTTATTTTAAAAGATACATGCCATACAAAGTCAGTCGAATCTTACACATTTTCGGTCACCGTGAAATATTTTGTCTTGATATTAACCGACTTTATATTGACCGTCGCGTCGAGCCCGGTGCGTAGACACCTTTAATTGTGTAGATCGGAACAATTGCACTTCAAAAACATCGCAATCTGGATTCTGTTTGCAATAATTTTAGCGTTTTTACCTACTTTAGACACTGAATATTTGTCGTTTAAAAGCTTAGTTTGAAATGTTTTCGTTTGTCGTTTCTGTTCAAATCGATCATCTTTTTGCATACTTTTCGATCATATTAGCTCACGAGAGTGTTTTTGCGCACGTGTCGCTGTTGAAATAGGTTTTCTTTTGCGATATTTTAAAAGATACATCCCATACAAAGTTAGTCGAATTTAACACTTTTTCGGTCACCGTGAAATATTTTGTCTTGATATTAACCGACTTTATATTGACCGTCGCGTCGAGCCCGGTGCGTAGACACCTTTAATTGTGTAGATCGGAACAATTGCACTTCAAAAACATCGCAATCTGGATTCTGTTTGCAATAATTTTAGCGTTTTTACCTACTTTAGACACTGAATATTTGTCGTTTTAAAGCTCAGTTTGAAATGTTTTAGTTTGTCGTTTCTGTTCAAATCGATCATCCTTTAGCATACTTTTCGATGATATTAGCTCACCGAAATGTTTTTGCGCACACTTTGCTGTTGAAATTGATACTCTTTTGCGATATTTTAAAAGATACATCCCATACAAAGTTAGTCGAATTTTACACTTTTTCGGTTACCGTGAAATATTTTGTCTTGATATTAACCGACTTTATATTGACCGTAGCGTCGATGCCGTTGCGTAGACACCTTGTTTATGTTAAACGGACCTGTTGCACTTCAAAAACATCGCAATATGGATTCTGTTTGCAATAATTTTAGCGTTTTCCCTTACTTTAGACTTTGATTATTTGTCGTTTTAAAGCTCAGTTTGAAATGTTTTAGTTTGTCGTTTCTGTTTAAATCGATCATCTTTTAGCATTATTTTCGATCAAATTAGCTCACTGGAGTAGTTTTGCGTACGCTCCGCTGTTGAAGTAGGTACTCTTTTGCAATATTTTAAAAGATACATGCCATACAAAGTTAGTCGAATCTTACACATTTTCGGTCACCGTGAAATATTTTGTCTTGATATTAACCGACTTTATATTGACCGTCGCGTCGAGCCCGGTGCGTAGACACCTTTAATTGTGTAGATCGGAACAATTGCACTTCAAAAACATCGCAATCTGGATTCTGTTTGCAATAATTTTAGCGTTTTTACCTACTTTAGACACTGAATATTTGTCGTTTTAAAGCTTAGTTTGAAATGTTTTCGTTTGTCGTTTCTGTTCAAATCGATCATCTTTTTGCATACTTTTCGATCATATTAGCTCACGAGAGTGTTTTTGCGCACGTGTCGCTGTTGAAATAGGTTTTCTTTTGCGATATTTTAAAAGATACATCCCATACAAAGTTAGTCGAATTTAACACTTTTTCGGTCACCGTGAAATATTTTGTCTTGATATTAACCGACTTTATATTGACCGTTGCGTCGAGGCCGTTGCGTTGACTACACGTTTGTGTAGATCGGACATGTTGCACTTCAAAAACACCGCAATATGGATTCTGTTTGCAATAATGTTAGTGTTTTCATCTACTTTAGACACTGAATTTTTGTCGTTTTAAAGCTTAGTTTGAAATGTTTTAGTTTGTCGTTTCTGTTCAAATCGATCATCTTTTAGCATACTTTTCGATCATACTAGCTCACAAGAGTGTTTGTGCGCACGTGTCGCTGTTAAAGTAGGTACTCTTTTGCGATATTTTAAAAGATACATCCCATACAAAGTTAGTCGAATTTTACACTTTTTCGGTCACCGTGAAATATTTTGTCTTGATATTAACCGACTTTATATTGACCGTCGCGTCGAGCCCGGTGCGTAGACACCTTTAATTGTGTAGATCGGAACAATTGCACTTCAAAAACATCGCAATCTGGATTCTGTTTGCAATAATTTTAGCGTTTTTACTACTTTAGACACTGAATATTTGTCGTTTTAAAGCTCAGTTTGAAATGTTTTAGTTTGTCGTTTCTGTTCAAATCGATCATCCTTTAGCATACTTTTCGATGATATTAGCTCACCGAAATGTTTTTGCGCACACTTCGCTGTTGAAATTGGTACTCTTTTGCGATATTTTAAAAGACACATCCCATACAAAGTTAGTCGAATTTTACACTTTTTCGGTCACCGTGAAAAATTTTGTCTTGATATTGACAGACTTTATATTGGCCTTCGCATCGAGCCCGTTGCGTAGACACCTCGTTTCTGTAGATCGAACTTGTTCCACTTTAAAAACATCGCAATATGGATTCTGTTTGCAATAATTTTAACTTTTTTAACTACTTTAGACACTGAATATGTGTCGTTTTAAAGCTCAGTTTGAAATAATTTAGTTTGTCATTTCTGTTTAAATCGATCATCTTTTAGCAAACTTTTCGATCATATTTGTTCACCGAAGTGGTTTTGCACACGCTCCGTTGTTAAAGTAGGTACTCTTTTGCGATATTTTTAAAAATACATCCCGTACAAAGTTATTCGAATTTTACACTTTTTCGGTCACCGTAAAATATTTTGTCTTGATATTAACCGACTTTATATTGACCGTATCGTCGAGCCCGTTGCGTAGACTCACCGAAGTGGTTTTGCGCACGCTCCGCTGTTAAAGTTGGTACTCTTTTGCGATATTTTAAAAAATACATCCCGTACAAAGTTATTCGAATTTTACACTTTTTCGGTCACCGTAAAATATTTTGTCTTGATATTAACCGACTTTATATTGACCGTCGCGACGAGCCTGTTGCGTAGACACCTCAATTGTGTAGATCGAAACAATTGCACTTCAAAACCATCGCAATCTGGATTCTGTTTGCAATAATTTTAGCGTTTTCACCTACTTTAGACACTGAATATTTGTCGTTTTGAAGCTCAGTTTGAAATGTTTTAGTTTGTCATTTCTGTTCAAATCGATCATCTTTTAGCATACTTTTCGATCACATTAGCTCAGCGGAGTGTTTGTGCGCACGCTTTGCTGTTCTAAAAGGTACTCTTTTGCGATATTTTAAAAGATACATCCCATACAAAGTAAGTTGAATTTGACACTTTTTCGGTCACCGTGAAATATTTTGTCTTGATATTAACCGACTTTATATTGACCGTCGCGTCGTACCCGTTGCGTAGACTACTCGTTTGTGTAGATCGGATCTGTTGCACTTCAAAAAAATTGCAAAATGGATTCTGTTTGCAATAATTTTAGCGTTCTCACCTACTTTAGACACTGAATATTTGTCGTTTTAAAGCTCAGTTTGAAATGTTTTAGTTTGTCGTTTCTGTTCAAATCGATCATCTTTTAGCATTATTTTCGATCATATTAGCTCATTGAAGTGTTTTTGCGCACACTTCGCTGTTCTAGGAGGTACTCTTTTGCGATATTTCAAAAGATACAACCCGTAAAATGTAAGTCGAATTTTACACTTTTTCGGTCACCGTGAGAAATTTTGTCTTGATATTAACCGACTTTATATTGACCGTCACTTCGAGGCCGTTGCGTAGACACCTCGTTTGTTTAGGTCGAACCTGTTTCACTTCAAAAACATCGCAATATGGATTCTGTTTGCAATAATTTTAGCTTATTAAACTACTTTAGACACTGAATATTTGTCGTTTTAAAGCTCAGTTTGAAATGTTTTAGTTTGTAGTTTCTGTTCAAATCGATCATCTTTTAGCATACTTTTCGATGATATTAGCTCACCGAAATGTTTTTGCGCACACTTCGCTGTTGAAATAGGTACTCTTTTGCGATATTTTAAAAGATACATCCCATACAAAGTTAGTCGAATTTTACACTTTTTCGGTCACCGTGAAAAATTTTGTCTTGATATTAACAGACTTTATATTGACCGTCGCGTCAAACCTGTTGCATAGACACCTCGTTTCTGTAGATCGAACTTGTTCCACTTTAAAAACATCGCAATAGGGATTCTGTTTGCAATAATTTTAGCGTTTTTAACTACTTTAGACACTGAATATTTGTCGTTTTAAAGCTCAGTTTGAAATGTTTTAGTTTGTCGTTTCTGTTCAAATCGATCATCTTTTAGCATACTTTTCGATCATATTAGCTCATTGGAGTGTTTTTGCGCACACTTCGATGTTCTAGTAGGTACTCTTTTGCGATATTTCAAAAGATACAACCCGTAAAAAGTTAGTCGAATTTTACACTTTTTCGGTCACCGTGAAAAATTTTGTCTTGATATTAACCGACTTTATATTGACCGTTGCGTCGAACCCGTTGCGTTGACTACACCTTTGTGTAGATCGGACCTGTTGCACTTCAAAAAGATCGCAATATGGATTCTGGTTGCAATAATTTTAGTGTTTTCATCTACTTTAGACACTGAATTTTTGTCGTTTTAAAGCTTAGTTTGAAATGTTTTAGTTTGTCGTTTTTGTCCAAATCGATCATCTTTTAGCATACTTTTCGATCATACTAGCTCACAAGAGTGTTTTTGCGCACGTGTCGCTGTTAAAGTAGGTACTCTTTTGCGATATTTTAAAAGATACATCCCATACAAAGTTAGTCAAATTTTACACTTTTTCGGTTACCGTGAAATATTTTGTCTTGATATTAACCGACTTTATATTGACCGTAGCGTCGATGCCGTTACGTAGACACCTTTTTTATGTTAAACGGACCTGTTGCACTTCAAAAACATCGCAATATGGATTCTGTTTGCAATAATTTTAGCGTTTTCCCTTACTTTAGACTTTGAATATTTGTCGTTTTAAAGCTCAGTTTGAAATGTTTTAGTTTGTCGTTTCTGTTTAAATCGATCATCTTTTAGCATTATTTTCGATCAAATTAGCTCACTGGAGTAGTTTTGCGTACGCTCCGCTGTTGAAGTAGGTACTCTTTTGCAATATTTTAAAAGATACATCCCATACAATGTTAGTCGAATTTTACACTTTTTCGGTCACTGTGAAATATTTTGTATTGATATTAACCGACTTTATATTGAACGTCGCGTTGAGGCCGTTGCATAGATACCTAGATTGTGTAGATCGGAACTGTTGCACTTCAAAAAAATCGCAATATGGATTCTGTTTGCAATAATGGTTAGCGAAGATGCTTTGCATCCTTCTATCTCCATAAATGCAACTGATATTTTGATTCCTGAACTTGAACCGTTACGACGCTGTAAATACCAATACTGTAAGGGTAATTATATGTCACTTAATGAACATTTTTTTAAAGTTGATTGGTCCTTTATTGAAAGTATAAGTAATATCGAAGACGTCATTACCAGGTTTTATGCTTTGCTTAATGATGCAATTGATAAATATGTACCTTTGATTACTGCCACGAACATTGCAAAATACCCCAAATGGTATAGTAAGGCATTGATTAACTTAATCAAGGAGAAAAATCGCGTCCATAAACACTGGAAACGTTTTAACAACCCCGTGGACTACGTCGAATTTTCTGTATTAAGATCAAAGCAGAAGGAGTTACAGGATAAATGTTATAAGAATTTTATCTCACACTCTCAAGACAATATTAAAAGGCATCCTAAATTATTCTGGAGTTATATAAAGGACAAAAGGGGAGCCAAGAGTAATTACCCAAAACTAATGACATATGATACAAAGTTGCTGTCCAATACAAAGGATATATGTAGTGCTTTTAACGATTTCTTTCTGAAGAACTTTACGGAGTCTAATACTTTGCACGCTTTAGATGTTGAAGATAGTTCTTGTTATAATGATAATGTAAATAATATCCAAATTAGTAATGAATACATCTTAAAGTTGCTGAAGAACCTTGACCCTGAAAAAGGGCCCGGCAGTGACGGCCTTCCCCCCATCTTTTTTATTAGATGTTGCGAGTCCCTCTCATTACCAATATCACTTATTTTCAACCGATGTTTGTCCAATGGCTACTTTCCTGATTTATGGAAAGTAGCACATATCGTTCCTGTACATAAAAAAGGCCTAAAAATGGCTATCTCAAATTATAGACCAATTTCAATTCTAAATGTCTTAAGTAAATTATTTGAAAGGGTTGTGCACTACAATATTTATCCTTTTTTAAGTAGACGTATTCCTCCTCAACAGCATGGTTTTCTTAAGGGTCGATCCACTTGTACTAATCTCGCTATCTTCACTAACGATGTATTGCACGGCATGGAACAGGGCTGTCAGGTTGATGTGATTTACACTGATTTTGAGAAGGCGTTCGATCGTGTGGATCATGTTATTCTCAAGCGTAAGTTGTATGAACTGGGAATCCACGGGAATCTTTTAAGGTGGGTAGACTCTTATTTACGTAATCGCTGTCAGGCAGTTGTGGTGGGAGGGTATCGTTCTGACTATGTTCAGATATCATCCGGCGTCCCACAGGGTTCCATTCTAGGGCCCTTGCTATATCTCGCCTATTTATATGATATTGATCGCAATATTCTCTTCAGTAGGTTTCTCATGTATGCTGATGACACCAAAATCTATTGCCGCATCAGTGATATTTCCGACTGTGACAAACTTCAGTGTGACTTAGATAGTCTTAATGAGTACTATGCCAATAATAGGATAACGATAAATATTTCGAAGTGCGCACATGTTACTTTCAGTCGCAAAAGAAATCCTATTCAATTTGAATACCACTTTAACCACACATATATTAAAAAGTTCAACACTATCAGGGATTTGGGTGTTATATTGGATTCCAAAATGACTTACTCTGACCACGTAGAAAATGTTGTTGACAGAGCCTATAAAAATTTGGGTTTTGTGCTGCGTACTGCCAAGCCTTTCTCGGACATCTCGTGTCTTAAAATGTTATACTTTTCCTATGTTCGCAGTGTATTGGAATACTGCAGCAGTATTTGGAACCCAATATATATAAAATACAAGGAGGACATTGAAGACATACAATTAAAATTTATTAAACACCTGAATTTCCGCAGTTTTCGATGTAGCAGTGACTATGGCCTAAATTGTAAATACCATCGCCTTCTGTCTTTGGAGAATAGAAGGTTGCTTCTTGATATGTTAATGTTGTTTGGAATTTGTAGGGGCAACGTTGACTGCATTGAATTATCTACTCTTGTGCTAAGATTCCGCGTGCCTAAAAGACGAACAAGGCACACCAGTCTTTTTTCTGAACCAATGGGTCGTACGAACTATGCTCAAAACTCGGTAATATGCCGTTTACTCAGAACTTATAATAAACAGTTTAGTTCTATTGACATATTTCACCTGGGTAAATCGGCATTCAGAAATTTAGTTATAAAAATGTTTGAGGAATAAAACGAGAACCTGATGAGTCGGTACACTCCTCGTTGCATTTTCATGTTTCATATTTATTTATTTTTGATTTGCTTTGTTGTGAGTGCATGTATAACGCTAGTGTGGGGATAGCATGATCTTTATGCGTAAAAGGTTAAAGAAATAAAGTGGTAACTGTATGCTTTTAACTTTTGGCGTTTCGCTATTTACCTACTTACTTATTATTTTAAAAATGACTCTTGCTTAATTTATTTCTTTTTTATTTGTTATATAATCTAAAGTTAATAAGAGTTATATGCGTCTTATTGTTGTAAATTTATCTTTTACAACCATTCGCTGTATTTAATTTATAGGAGCAATTTGTAAAATGACAATCCTTTATTGGCTGTAGGTTATATATATATAAATATTGCTTACTTTCTTAGTCTTAAGAGCTGTCGATTGATGTAAAGTAATTAAAATAAAAAAAAAAAAATAAAAAAAAAATAAAAAAAAAAAAAAAAAATTTTAGCGTTTTTAACTACTTTATACACTGAATATTTGTCGTTTTAAAGCTCAGTTTGAAATGTTTTAGTTTGTCGTTTCTGTTCAAATCGATCATCTTTTAGCATACTTTTCGATGATATTAGCTCACCGAAATGTTTTTGCGCACACTTCGCAGTTGAAATAGGTACTCTTTTGCGATATTTTAAAAGATACATCCCATACAAAGTTAGTCGAATTTTACACTTTTTCGGTCACCGTGAAAAATTTTGTCTTGATATTAACAGACTTTATATTGGCCTTCGCATCGAGCCCGTTGCGTAGACACCTCGTTTCTGAAGATCGAACTTGTTCCACTTTAAAAACATCGCAATAGGGATTCTGTTTGCAATAATTTTAGCGTTTTTAACTACTTTAGACACTGAATATTTGTCGTTTTAAAGCTCAGTTTGAAATGTTTTAGTTTGTCGTTTCTGTTCAAATCGATCATCTTTTAGCATACTTTTCGATCATATTAGCTCATTGGAGTGTTTTTGCGCACACTTCGATGTTCTAGTAGGTACTCTTTTGCGATATTTCAAAAGATACAACCCGTAAAAAGTTAGTCGAATTTTACACTTTTTCGGTCACCGTGAAAAATTTTGTCTTGATATTAACCGACTTTATATTGACCGTTGCGTCGAACCCGTTGCGTTGACTAAACGTTTGTGTAGACCGGACCTGTTGCACTTCAAAAACACCGCAATATGGATTCTGTTTGCAATAATTTTAGTGTTTTCATCTACTTTAGACACTGAATTTTTGTCGTTTTAAAGCTTAGTTTGAAATGTTTTAGTTTGTCGTTTCTGTTCAAATCGATCATCTTTTAGCATACTTTTCGATCATACTAGCTCACAAGAGTGTTTGTGCGCAAGTGTCGCTGTTAAAGTAGGTACTCTTTTGCGATATTTTAAAAGATACATCCCATACAAAGTTAGTCGAATTTTACACTTTTTCGGTCACTGTGAAATATTTTGTCTTGATATTAACCGACTTTATATTGACCGTCGCGTCGAGCCCGTTGCGTAGACACCTCGTTTGTATAGATCGGACCTGTTGCACTTCAAAAACATCGCAATATGGATTTTGTTTATAATAACTTTAGCGTTTTCACCTACTTTAGACACTGAATATTTGTCGTTTTAAAGCTCAGTTTGAAATGTTTTAGTTTGTCGTTTCTGTTCAAATCGATCATCTTTTATCATACTTTTCGATCTTATTAGCTCACCGAAGTGGTTCTACGCACGCTTCGCTGTTGAAGTAGGTACTTTCCTCCGTTATTTTAAAAGATACATGCCATACAAAGTCAGTCGAATTTTACACTTTTTCGGTCACTGTGAAATATTTTGTCTTGATATTAACCGACTTTATATTGACCGTCGCGTCGAGGCCGTTGCGAAGACACCTCGTTTGTTTAGATCGGACCTGTTGCACTTCAAAAACATGTCAATATGTATTCTGTTTGTAATAATTTAAGCTTTTTTACCTACTTTAGACACTGAATATTTGTCGTTTTAAAGCTCAGTTTGAAATGTTTTAGTTTGTCGTTTCTGTTCAAATCGATCATCTTTTATCATACTTTTCGATCACATTAGCTCACCGGAGTGGTTCTACGCACGCTCCGCTGTTGAAGTAGGTACTTTCCTCCGTTATTTTAGAAGATACATGCCATACAAAGTTAGTCGAATCTTACACATTTTCGGTCACCGTGAAATATTTTGTCTTGATATTAACCGACTTTATATTGACCGTCGCGTCGAGCCCGGTGCGTAGACACCTTTAATTGTGTAGATCGGAACAATTGCACTTCAAAAACATCGCAATCTGGATTCTGTTTGCAATAATTTTAGCGTTTTTACCTACTTTAGACACTGAATATTTGTCGTTTAAAAGCTTAGTTTGAAATGTTTTCGTTTGTCGTTTCTGTTCAAATCGATCATCTTTTTGCATACTTTTCGATCATATTAGCTCACGAGAGTGTTTTTGCGCACGTGTCGCTGTTGAAATAGGTTTTCTTTTGCGATATTTTAAAAGATACATCCCATACAAAGTTAGTCGAATTTAACACTTTTTCGGTCACCGTGAAATATTTTGTCTTGATATTAACCGACTTTATATTGACCGTCGCGTCGAGCCCGGTGCGTAGACACCTTTAATTGTGTAGATCGGAACAATTGCACTTCAAAAACATCGCAATCTGGATTCTGTTTGCAATAATTTTAGCGTTTTTACCTACTTTAGACACTGAATATTTGTCGTTTTAAAGCTCAGTTTGAAATGTTTTAGTTTGTCGTTTCTGTTCAAATCGATCATCCTTTAGCATACTTTTCGATGATATTAGCTCACCGAAATGTTTTTGCGCACACTTTGCTGTTGAAATTGATACTCTTTTGCGATATTTTAAAAGATACATCCCATACAAAGTTAGTCGAATTTTACACTTTTTCGGTTACCGTGAAATATTTTGTCTTGATATTAACCGACTTTATATTGACCGTAGCGTCGATGCCGTTGCGTAGACACCTTGTTTATGTTAAACGGACCTGTTGCACTTCAAAAACATCGCAATATGGATTCTGTTTGCAATAATTTTAGCGTTTTCCCTTACTTTAGACTTTGATTATTTGTCGTTTTAAAGCTCAGTTTGAAATGTTTTAGTTTGTCGTTTCTGTTTAAATCGATCATCTTTTAGCATTATTTTCGATCAAATTAGCTCACTGGAGTAGTTTTGCGTACGCTCCGCTGTTGAAGTAGGTACTCTTTTGCAATATTTTAAAAGATACATCCCATACAAAGTTAGTCGAATTTTACACTTTTTCGGTCACTGTGAAATATTTTGTATTGAAATTAACCGACTTTATATTGAACGTCGCGTTGAGGCCGTTGCATAGACACCTAGATTGTGTAGATCGGAACTGTTGCACTTCAAAAAAAACGCAATATGGATTCTTTTTGCAATAATTTTAGCGTTTTTAACTACTTTAGACACTGAATATTTGTCGTTTTAAAGCTCAGTTTGAAATGTTTTAGTTTGTCGTTTCTGTTCAAATCGATCATCTTTTAGCATACTTTTCGATCACATTAGCTCAGCGGAGTGTTTGTGCGCACGCTTCGCTGTTCTAAAAGGTACTCTTTTGCGATATTTTAAAAGATACATCCCATACAAAGTAAGTTGAATTTGACACTTTTTCGGTCACCGTGAAATATTTTGTCTTGATATTAACCGACTTTATATTGACCGTCTCGTCGTACCCGTTGCGTAGACTACTCGTTTGTGTAGATCGGACCTGTTGCACTTCAAAAAAATTGCAAAATGGATTCTGTTTGCAATAATTTTAGCGTTCTCACCTACTTTAGACACTGAATATTTGTCGTTTTAAAGCTCAGTTTGAAATGTTTTAGTTTGTCGTTTCTGTTCAAATCGATCATCTTTTAGCATACTTTTCGATCATATTAGCTCATTGGAGTGTTTTTGCGCACACTTCGATGTTCTAGTAGGTACTCTTTTGCAGTATTTCAAAAGATACAACCCGTAAAAAGTTAGTCGAATTTTACACTTTTTCGGTCACCGTAAAAATTTTTTCTTGATATTAACCGACTTTATAGTGACCGTTGCGTCGAGGCCGTTGCGTTGACTACACGTTTGTGTAGATCGGACATGTTGAACTTCAAAAACTTCGCAATATGGATTCTGTTTGCAATAATTTTAGTGTTTTCATCTACTTTAGACACTGAATTTTTGTCGTTTTAAAGCTTAGTTTGAAATGTTTTAGTTTGTCGTTTCTGTTCAAATCGATCATCTTTTAGCATAGTTTTCGACCATACTAGCTCACAAGAGTGTTTGTGCGCACGTGTTGCTGTTAAAGTAGGTACTCTTTTGCGATATTTTAAAAGATACATCCCATACAAAGTTAGTCGAATTTTACACTTTTTCGGTCACTGTGAAATATTTTGTATTGATATTAACCGACTTTATATTGACCGTCGCGTTGAGGCCGTTGCATAGACACCTAGATTGTGTAGATCGGAACTGTTGCACTTCAAAAAAATCGCAATATGGATTCTGTTTGCAATAATTTTAGCGTTTTTAACTACTTTAGACACTGAATATTTGTCGTTTTAAAGCTCAGTTTGAAATGTTTTAGTTTGTCGTTTCTGTTCAAATCGAGCATCTTTTAGCATACTTTTCGATGATATTAGCTCACCGAAATGTTTTTGCGCACACTGCGCTGTTGAAATAGGTACTCTTTTGCGATATTTCAAAAGATACAACCCGTAAAAAGTTACTCGAATTTTACACTTTTTCGGTCACCGTGAAAAATTTTGTCTTGATATTAACCGACTTTATATTGACCGTTGCGTCGAACCCGTTGCGTTGACTACACGTTTGTGTAGATCGGACCTGTTGCACTTCAAAAACATCGCAATATGGATTCTGTTTGCAATAATTTTAGTGTTTTCATCTACTTTAGACACTGAATTTTTGTCGTTTTAAAGCTTAGTTTGAAATGTTTTAGTTTGTCGTTTCTGTTCAAATCGATCATCTTTTAGCATACTTTTCGATCATACTAGCTCACAAGAGTGTTTGTGCGCACGTGTCGCTGTTAAAGTAGGTACTCTTTTGCGATATTTTAAAAGATACATCCCATACAAAGTTAGTCAAATTTTACACTTTTTCGGTTACCGTGAAATATTTTGTCTTGATATTAACCGACTTTATATTGACCGTAGCGTCGATGCCGTTGCGTAGACACCTTGTTTATGTTAAACGGACCTGTTGCACTTCAAAAACATCGCAATATGGATTCTGTTTGCAATAATTTTAGCGTTTTCCCTTACTTTAGACTTTGAATATTTGTCGTTTTAAAGCTCAGTTTGAAATGTTTTAGTTTGTCGTTTCTGTTTAAATCGATCATCTTTTAGCATTATTTTCGATCAAATTATCTCACTGGAGTAGTTTTGCGTACGCTCCGCTGTTGAAGTAGGTACTCTTTTGCAATATTTTAAAAGATACATCCCATACAAAGTTAGTCGAATTTTACACTTTTTCGGTCACTGTGAAATATTTTGTATTGATATTAACCGACTTTATATTGAACGTCGCGTTGAGGCCGTTGCATAGACACCTAGATTGTGTAGATCGGAACAATTGCACTTCAAAACCATCGCAATCTGTATTCTGTTTGCAATAATTTTAGCGTTTTCACCTACTTTAGACACTGAATATTTGTCGTTTTGAAGCTCAGTTTAAAATGTTTTAGTTTGTCATTTCTGTTCAAATCGATCATCTTTTAGCATACTTTTCGATCACATTAGCTCACCGGAGTGTTTGTGCGCACGCTTCGCTGTTCTAAAAGGTACTCTTTTGCGATATTTTAAAAGATACATCCTATAAAATGTAAGTTGAATTTGACACTTTTTCGGTCACCGTGAAATATTTTGTCTTGATATTAACCGACTTTATATTGACCGTCTCGTCGTACCCGTTGCGTAGACTACTCGATTGTGTAGATTGGACCTGTTGCACTTCAAAAACATCGCAATATGGATTCTGTTTGCAATAATTTTAGCGTTTTTAACTACTTTAGACACTGAATATGTGTCGTTTTAAAGCTCAGTTTAAAATAATTTAGTTTGTCATTTCTGTTTAAATCGATCATCTTTTAGCAAACTTTTCGATCATATTTGCTCACCGAAGTAGTTTTGCGCACGCTCCGCTGTTAAAGTAGGTACTCTTTTGCGATATTTTAAAAAATACATCCCGTACAAAGTTATTCGAATTTTACACTTTTTCGGTCACTGTAAAATATTTTGTATTGATATTAACCGACTTTATATTGACCGTCGCGTCGAGCCCGTTGCGTAGACACCTCAATTTTGTAGATCGGAACAATTGCACTTCAAAACCATCGCAATCTGGATTCTGTTTGCAATAATTTTAGCGTTTTCACCTACTTTAGACACTGAATATTTGTCGTTTTGAAGCTCAGTTTGAAATGTTTTAGTTTGTCATTTCTGTTCAAATCGATCATCTTTTAGCATACTTTTCGATCACATTAGCTCAGCGGAGTGTTTGTGCGCACGCTTCGCTGTTCTAAAAGGTACTCTTTTGCGATATTTTAAAAGATACATCCCATACAAAGTAAGTTGAATTTGACACTTTTTCGGTCACCGTGAAATATTTTGTCTTGATATTAACCGACTTTATATTGACCGTCTCGTCGTACCCGTTGCGTAGACTACTCGTTTGTGTAGATCTGACCTGTTGCACTTCAAAAAAATTGCAAAATGGATTCTGTTTGCAATAATTTTAGCGTTCTCACCTACTTTAGACACTGAACATTTGTCGTTTTCAAGCTTAGTTTGAAATGTTTTAGTTTGTCGTTTCTGTTCAAATCGATCATCTTTTTGCATACTTTTCGATCAAATTAGCTCACGAGAGTGTTTGTGCGCACGTGTCGCTGTTAAAATAAGTTTTCTTTTGCGATATTTTAAAAGATACATCCCATACAAAGTTAGTCGAATTTAACACTTTTTCGGTCACCGTGAAATATTTTGTCTTGATATGAACCGACTTTATATTGACCGTCGCGTCGAGCCCGTTGCGTAGACACCTCGATTGTGTAGATCGAAACTGATGCACTTCAAAAACATCGCAATCTGGATTCTGTTTGCAATAATTTTAGCGTTTTTACCTACTTTACACACTGAATATTTGTCGTTTTAAAGCTCAGTTTGAAATGTTTTAGTTTGTCGTTTCTGTTCAAATCGATCATCTTTTAGCATACTTTTCGATCATACTAGCTCACGAGAGTGTTTGTGCGCACGTGTCGCTGTTAAAATAAGTTTTCTTTTGCGATATTTTAAAAGATACATCCCATACAAAGTTAGTCGAATTTTACACTTTTTCGGTCACCGTGAAATATTTTGTCTTGATATGAACCGACTTTATATTGACCGTCGCGTCGAGCCCGTTGCGTAGACACCTCGATTGTGTAGATCGAAACTGATGCACTTCAAAAACATCGCAATCTGGATTCTGTTTGCAATAATTTTAGCGTTTTTACCTACTTTACACACTGAATATTTGTCATTTTAAAGCTCAGTTTGAAATGTTTTAGTTTGTCGTTTCTGTTCAAATCGATCATCTTTTTGCATACTTTTCGATCAAATTAGCTCACGAGAGTGTTTGTGCGCACGTGTCGCTGTTAAAATAAGTTTTCTTTTGCGATATTTTAAAAGATACATCCCATACAAAGTTAGTCGAATTTTACACTTTTTCGGTCACCGTGAAATATTTTGTCTTGATATGAACCGACTTTATATTGACCGTCGCGTCGAGCCCGTTGCAGAGACACCTCGTTTGTGTAGATCGGACCTGTTGCACTTCAAAAACATCGCAATATGGATTCTGTTTTTAATAACTTTAGCGTTTTCACCTACTTTAGACACTGAATATTTGTCGTTTTAAAGCTCAGTTTGAAATGTTTTAGTTTGTCGTTTCTGTTCAAATCGATCATCTTTTAGCATACTTTTTGATCACATTAGCTCACCGAAGTGGTTTTGCGCACGCACCGCTGTTGAAGTAGGAAGTTTTTTGCGATATTTTTAAAGATACATCCCATACAAAGTAAGTTGAATTTGACACTTTTTCGGTCACCGTGAAATATTTTGTCTTGATATTAACCGACTTTATATTGACCGTCGCGTCGAGCCCGTTGCAGAGACACCTCGTTTGTGTAGATCGGACCTGTTGCACTTCAAAAACATCGCAATATGGATTCTGTTTTTAATAACTTTAGCGTTTTCACCTACTTTAGACACTGAATATTTGTAGTTTTGAAGCTCAGTTTGAAATATTTTAGATTGTCGTTTCTGTTCAAATCGATTATCTTTTAGCATACTTTTCAATCATATTAGCTCACTGGAGTGTTTTTGCGCACGGTCCGCTGTTAAAAAGGGTATTTTCTGCGTAATTTTAAAAGATACATGCCATACAATGTTAGTCGAATTTACACTTTTTCGGTCACCGTGAAATATTTTGTCTTGATATTAACCGACTTTATATTGACCGTCGCGTCGAGCCCGTTGCCTAGACACCTCGATTGTGTAGATCGAAACTGATGCACTTCAAAAACATCGCAATATGGATTCTGTTTGCAATAATTTTAGCGTTTTTAACTACTTTAGACACTGAATATTTGTCGTTTTAAAGCTCAGTTTGAAATGTTTTAGTTTGTCGTTTCTTTTCAAATCGATCATCTTTTAGCATTCTTTTTGATCACATTAGCTCACCGAAGTGGTTTTGCGCACGCACCGCTGTTGAAGTAGGAACTTTTTTGCGATATTTTTAAAGATACATCCCATACAAAGTAAGTTGAATTTGACACTTTTTCGGTCACCGTGAAATATTTTGTCTTGATATTAACCGACTTTATATTGACCGTCGCGTCGAGCCCGTTGCAGAGACACCTCGTTTGTGTAGATCGGACCTGTTGCACTTCAAAAACATCGCAATATGGATTCTGTTTTTAATAACTTTAGCGTTTTCACCTACTTTAGACACTGAATATTTGTCGTTTTAAAGCTCAGTTTGAAATGTTTTAGTTTGTCGTTTCTGTTCAAATCGATCATCTTTTAGCATACTTTTCGATCATATTAGCTCATTGGAGTGTTTTTGCGCACACTTCGATGTTCTAGTAGATACTCTTTTGCGATATTTCAAAAGATACAACCCATAAAAAGTTAGTCGAATTTTACACTTTTTCGGTCACCGTGAAAAATTTTGTCTTGATATTAACCGACTTTATATTGACCGTTGCGTCGAATTCGTTGCGTTGACTACACGTTTGTGTAGATCGGACCTGTTGCACTTCAAAAACATCGCAATATGGATTCTGTTTGCAATAATTTTAGCGTTTTCACCTACTTTAGACACTGAATATTTGTCGTTTTAAAGCTTAGTTTGAAATGTTTTAGTTTGTCGTTTCTGTTCAAATCGATCATCTTTTAGCATACTTTTCGATCATACTAGCTTGCAAGAGTGTTTGTGCGCACGTGTCGCTGTTAAAGTAGGTACTCTTTTGCGATTTTTTAAAAGATACATCCCATACAAAGTTAGTCGAATTTTAAACTTTTTCGGTTACCGTGAAATATTTTGTCTTGATATTAACCGACTTTATATTGACCGTAGCGTCGATGCCGTTGCGTAGACACCTTGTTTATGTTAAACGGACCTGTTGCACTTCAAAAACATCGCAATATGGATTTTGTTTGCAATAATTTTAGCGTTTTCCCTTACTTTAGACTTTGAATAATTGTCGTTTTAAAGCTCAGTTTGAAATGTTTTAGTTTGTCGTTTCTGTTTAAATCGATCATCTTTTAGCATTATTTTCGATCATATTAGCTCACTGGAGTAGTTTTGCGTACGCTCCGCTGTTAAAGTAGGTACTCTTTTGCAATATTTTAAAAGATACATCCCATACAACGTTAGTCTAATTTTACACTTTTTCGGTCACCGTGAAATATTTTGTCTTGATATTAACCGAGTTTATATTGACCGTCGCGTCGAGGCCGTTGCGTAGACACCTCGTTTGTGTAAATTGGACCTGTTGCACTTCAAAAACATCGCAATATGGATTATGTTTGCAATAATTTTAGCGTTTTTAACTACTTTTGACACTGAATATTTATCGTTTTAAAGCTCAGTTTGAAATGTTTTAGTTTGTCGTTTCTGTTTAGTGCAAAAATTTCCTCGGATTGAATAAACATAAATTAGGTACATAATGTATGTAGATAGGAGGTACTTATTGATGAAATGCAATGTAATAATAAGTATAATATTCAGTGTCTAAAGTAAGTGAAAACGCCAAAATTATTGCAAACAGAATCCATATTGTGATGTTTTTGAAGTGCAACTGATATTAACCCACTTTATATTGACCGTCGCGTTGAGGCCGTTGCATAGACACCTAGATTGTGTAGATCGAAACTGTTGCACTTCAAAAAAATCGCAATATGGATTCTGTTTGCAATAATTTTAGCGTTTTTAACTACTTTTGACACTGAATATTTATCGTTTTAAAGCTCAGTTTGAAATGTTTTAGTTTGTCGTTTCTGTTCAAATCGATCATCTTTTAGCATACTTTTCGAACGCATTAGCTCACCGAAGTGGTTTTTTGCACGCTCCGCTGTTGAAATAGGTACTCTTTTGCGAGATTTTATAAGATACATCCCATACAAAGTTAGTCAAATTTTACTCTTTTTCGGTCACCGTGAAATATTTTGTCTTGGTATTAACCGACTTAAAATTGACCGTCGCGTCGAGCCCGTTGCTAAGACACCTTGTTTGTGTGGATCGGACCTGTCGCACTTCAAATACATCGCAATATGGATTCTGTTTGGAATAACTTTAGCGTTTTCACCTACTTTAGACACTGAATATTTGTCGGTTTAAAGCTCAGTTTGAAATGTTTTAGTTTGTCGTTTCTGTTCAAATTGATCATCTTTTAGCATACTTTACGATCATATTAGCTCACCAGATTGTTTTTGCGCACACTTCGCTGTTGAAATAGATACTCTTTTGCGATATTTTAAAAGATACATCCCATACAAAGTTAGTCGAATTTTACACTTTTTCGGTCACCGTGAAAAATTTTGTCTTGATATTAACAGACTTTATATTGGCCTTCGCATCGAGCCCGTTGCGTAGACACCTCGTTTGTGTAAATTGGACCTGTTGCACTTCAAAAATATCGCAATATGGATTCTGTTTGGAATAATTTTAGCGTTTTCACCTACTTTAGACACTGAATATTTGTCGTTTTAAAGCTCAGTTTGAAATGTTTTAGTTTGTCGTTTCTGTTCAAATCGATCATCTTTTAGCATACTTTTCGAACACATTAGCTCAACGAAGTGGTTTTTTGCACGCTCCGCTGTTGAAAAAGGTACTCTTTTGCGAGATTTTAAAAGATACATCCCATACAAAGTTAGTCAAATTTTACACTTTTTCGGTCACCGTGAAATGTTTTGTCTTGGTATTAACCGACTTAAAATTGACCGTCGCGTCGAGCCCGTGTCTAAGACACCTTGTTTGTGTGGATCGGACCTGTCGCACTTCAAATACATCGCAATATGGATTCTGTTTGGAATAATTTTAGCGTTTTCACCTACTTTAGACACTGAATATTTGTCGGTTTAAAGCTCATTTTGAAATGTTTTAGTTTGTCGTTTCTGTTCAAATTGATCATCTTTTAACATACTTTACGATCATATTAGCTCACCAGATTGTTTTTGCGCACGCTTCGCTGTTAAAGTAGGTACTCTTTTGCGATATTTTAAAAGATACATCCCATACAACGTTAGTCTAATTTTACACTTTTTCGGTCACCGTGAAATATTTTGTCTTGATATTAACCGAGTTTATGTTGACCGTCGCGTCGAGGCCGTTGCGTAGACACCTCGTTTGTTTAGGTCGACCCTGTTTCACTTCAAAAACATCGCAATATGGATTCTGTTTGCAATAATTTTAGCGTTTTCACCTACTTTAGACACTGAATATTTGTCGTTTTGAAGCTCAGTTTGAAATGTCTTAGATTGTCGTTTTTGTTCAAATCGATCATCTTTTAGCATACTTTTCAATCATATTAGCTCACTGGAGTGTTTTTGCGCACGGTCCGCTGTTAAAAAAGGGTATTTTCTGCGTAATTTTAAAAGATACATGCCATACAATGTTAGTCGAATTTACACTTTTTCGGTCACCGTGAAATATTTTGTCTTGATATTAACCGACTTTATATTGACCGTCGCGTCGAGCCCGTTGCGTAGACACCTCGATTGTGTAGATCGAAACTGATGCACTTCAAAAACATCGCAATATGGATTCTGTTTGCAATAATTTTAGCGTTTTCACCTACTTTAGACACTGAATATTTGTCGTTTTAAAGCTCAGTTTGAAATGTTTTAGTTTGTCGTTTCTGTTCAAATCGATCATCTTTTAGCATACTTTTCGATCATATAAGCTCATTGGAGTGTTTTTGCGCACACTTCGATGTTCTAGTAGGTACTCTTTTGCGATATTTCAAAAGATACAACCCGTAAAATGTTAGTCGAATTTTACACTTTTTCGGTCACCGTGAGAAAATTTGTCTTGATATTAACCGACTTTTTATTGACCGTCACTTCGAGGCCGTTGCGTAGACACCTCGTTTGTTTAGGTCAAACCTGTTTTACTTCAAAAAAATTGCAATATGTATTCTGTTTGCAATAATTTTAGCGTTTTAACCTTCTTAACAAACTGAATATTTAACGTTTTGAAGCTCAGTTGGAAATGTTTTAGTTTGTCGTTTCTGTTCAAATCGATCATCTTTGAGCATACTTTTTGATCACATTAGCTCACCGAAGTGGTTTTGCGCACGCTCTGCTGTTAAAGTAGGTACTCTTTTGCGATATTTTAAAAAATACATCCCGTTCAAAGTTAGTCGAATTTTACACTTTTTCGGTCACCGTAAAATATTTTGTCTTGATATTAACCGACTTTATATCGACCGTCGCGTCGATGCCGTTGCGTAGTCACCTCGATTATGTAGACAGGACCTGTGGCATTTTAAAAACATCACAATATGGATTCTGTTTGCAATAATTTTAGCGTTTTCACCTACTTTAGACACTGAATATTTGTCGTTTTAAAGCTCAGTTTGAAATGTTTTAGTTTGTCGTTTCTGTTCAAATCGATCATCTTTTAGCATACTTTTCGAACACATTAGCTCACCGAAGTGGTTTTTTGCACGCTCCGCTGTTGAAATAGGTACTCTTTTGCGAGATTTTAAAAGATACATCCCATACAAAGTTAGTCAAATTTTACACTTTTTCGGTCACCGTGAAATATTTTGTCTTGGTATTAACCGACTTAAAATTGACCGTCGCGTCGAGCCCGTTGCTAAGACACCTTGTTTGTGTGGATCGGACCAGTCGCACTTCAAATACATCGCAATATGGATTCTGTTTGGAATAATTTTAGCGTTTTCACCTACTTTAGACACTGAATATTTGTCGGTTTAAAGCTCAGTTTGAAATGTTTTAGTTTGTCGTTTCTGTTCAAATTGATCATCTTTTAGCATACTTTACGATCATATTAGCTCACCAGATTGTTTTTGCGCACGCTTCGCTGTTAAAGTAGGTACTCTTTTGCGATATTTTAAAAGATACATCCCATACAACGTTAGTCTAATTTTACACTTTTTCGGTCACCGTGAAATATTTTGTCTTGATATTAACCGAGTTTATATTGACCGTCGCGTCGAGGCCGTTGCGTAGACACCTCGTTTGTGTAAATTGGACCTGTTGCACTTCAAAAACATCGCAATATGGATTATGTTTGCAATAATTTTAGCGTTTTTAACTACTTTTGACACTGAATATTTATCGTTTTAAAGCTCAGTTTGAAATGTTTTAGTTTGTCGTTTCTGTTTAGTGCAAAAATTTCCTCGGATTGAATAAACATAAATTAGGTACATAATGTATGTAGATAGGAGGTACTTATTGATGAAATGCAATGTAATAATAAGTATAATATTCAGTGTCTAAAGTAAGTGAAAACGCCAAAATTATTGCAAACAGAATCCATATTGTGATGTTTTTGAAGTGCAACTGATATTAACCGACTTTATATTGACCGTCGCGTTGAGGCCGTTGCATAGACACCTAGATTGTGTAGATCGAAATTGTTGCACTTCAAAAAAATCGCAATATGGATTCTGTTTGCAATAATTTTAGCGTTTTTAACTACTTTAGACACTGAATATTTGTCGTTTTAAAGCTCAGTTTGAAATGTTTTAGTTTGTCGTTTCTGTTCAAATCGATCATCTTTTAGCATACTTTTCGAACACATTAGCTCACCGAAGTGGTTTTTTGCACGCTCCGCTGTTGAAATAGGTACTCTTTTGCGAGATTTTATAAGATACATCCCATACAAAGTTAGTCAAATTTTACACTTTTTCGGTCACCGTGAAATATTTTGTCTTGGTATTAACCGACTTAAAATTGACCGTCGCGTCGAGCCCGTTGCTAAGACACCTTGTTTGTGTGGATCGGACCTGTCGCACTTCAAATACATCGCAATATAGATTCTGTTTGGAATAACTTTAGCGTTTTCACCTACTTTAGACACTGAATATTTGTCGGTTTAAAGCTCAGTTTGAAATGTTTTAGTTTGTCGTTTCTGTTCAAATTGATCATCTTTTAGCATACTTTACGATCATATTAGCTCACCAGATTGTTTTTGCGCACACTTCGCTGTTGAAATAGGTACTCTTTTGCGATATTTTAAAAGATACATCCCATACAAAGTTAGTCGAATTTTACACTTTTTCGGTCACCGTGAAAAATTTTGTCTTGATATTAACAGACTTTATATTGGCCTTCGCATCGAGCCCGTTGCGTAGACACCTCGTTTCTGTAGATCAAACTTGTTCCACTTTAAAAACATCGCAATATGGATTCTGTTTGCAATAATTTTAGCGTTTTTAACTACTTTAGACACTGAATATGTGTCGTTTTAAAGCTCAGTTTGAAATAATTTAGTTTGTCATTTCTGTTTAAATCGATCATCTTTTAGCAAACTTTTCGATCATATTTGCTCACCAAAGTAGTTTTGCGCACGCTCTGCTGTTAAAATAGGTACTCTTTTGCGATATTTTAAAAAATACATCCCGTACAAAGTTATTCGAATTTTACACTTTTTCGGTCACCGTAAAATATTTTGTCTTGATATTAACCGACTTTATATTAACCGTCGCGTCGATGCCGTTGCGTAGACACATCGTTTATGTAGACCAGACCTGTTGCACTTCAAAAACATTGCAATCTGGATTCTGTTTGCAATAATTTTAGCGTTTTCCCTTACTTTAGACACTGAATATTTGTCGTTTTGAAGCTCAGTTTGAAATGTTTTAGTTTGTCGTTTCTGTTCAAATCGATCATCTTTTAGCATATTTTTCGATCACATTAGCTCAGCGGAGTGTTTGTGCGCACGCTTCGCTGTTCTAAAAGGTACTTTTTTGCGATATTTTAAAAGATACATCCCATACAAAGTAAGTCGAATTTGACACTTTTTCGGTCACCGTGATATATTTTGTCTAGATATTAACCGACTTTATATTGACCGTCGCGTCGTACCCGTTGCGTAGATTACTCGTTTGTGTAGATCGGACCTGTTGCACTTCAAACAAATTGCAAAATGGATTCTGTTTGCAATTATTCTAGCGTTCTCACCTACTTTAGACACTGAATATTTGTCGTCTTAAAGCTTAGTTTGAAATGTTTTAGTTTGTCGCTTCTGTTCAAATCGATCATCTTTTTGCATACTTTTCGATCATACTAGCTCACGAAAGTGTTTGTGCGCACGTGTCGCTGTTGAAATATGTACTCTTTTGCGTTATTTTAAAAGATACATCCCATACAAAGTTAGTCGAATTTTACACTTTTTCGGTCACCGTGAAATATTTTGTCTTGATATAAACCGACTTTATATTGACCGTCGCGTCGAGCCCGTTGCGTAGACACCTCAATTGTGTACATCGGAACAATTGCACTTCAAAACCATCGCAATCTGGATTCTGTTTGCAATAATTTTAGCGTTTTTACCTACTTTCGACACTGAATATTTGTCGTTTTAAAGCTCAGTTTGAAATGTTTTAGTTTGTCGCTTCTGTTCAAATCGATCATCTTTTTGCATACTTTTCGATCATACTAGCTCACCAGAGTGTTTGTGCGCACGTGTCGCTGTTGAAGTAGGTACTCTTTTGCGATATTTTAAAAGATACATCCCATACAAAGTTAGTCGAATTTTACACTTTTTTGGTCACTTTGACTTCAAAAACATAGCAATTTGGATTGTTTGCAATAATTTTAGCGTTTTCACCTACTTTAGACACTGAATATGTGTCGTTTTAAAGCTCAGTTTGAAATGTTTTAGTTTGTCGTTTCTGTTAAAATCGATCATCTTTTAGCATACTTTTCGAACACATTAGCTCACCGAAGTGGTTTTTTGCACGCTCCGCTGTTGAAATAGGTACTCTTTTGCGATATTTTAAAAGATACATCCCATACAAAGTTAGTCAAATTTTACACTTTTTCGGTCACCGTGAAATATTTTGTCTTGGTATTAACCGACTTAAAATTGACCGTCGCGTCAAGCCCGTTGCTAAAACACCTTGTTTGTGTGGATCGGACCTGTCGCACTTCAATAACATCGCAATATGGATTCTGTTTGGAATAATTTTAGCGTTTTCACCTACTTTGGACACTGAATATTTGTCGGTTTAAAGCTCAGTTTGAAATGTTTTAGTTTGTCGTTTCTGTTCAAATTGATCATCTTTTAGCATACTTTACGGTCATATTAGCTCACCAGATTGTTTTTGCGCACGCTTCGCTGTTAAAGTAGGTACTCTTTTGCGATATTTTAAAAGATACATCCCATACAACGTTAGTCTAATTTTACACTTTTTCGGTCACCGTGAAATATTTTGTCTTGATATTAACCGAGTTTATATTGACCGTCGCGTCGAGGCCGTTGCGTAGACACCTCGTTTGTGTAAATTGGACCTGTTGCACTTCAAAAATATCGCAATATGGATTCTGTTTGGAATAATTTTAGCGTTTTCACCTACTTTAGACACTGAATATTTGTCGTTTTAAAGCTCAGTTTGAAATGTTTTAGTTTGTCGTTTCTGTTCAAATCGATCATCTTTTAGCATACTTTTCGAACACATTAGCTCAACGAAGTGGTTTTTTGCACGCTCCGCTGTTGAAAAAGGTACTCTTTTGCGAGATTTTAAAAGATACATCTCATACAAAGTTAGTCAAATTTTACACTTTTTCGGTCACCGTGAAATGTTTTGTCTTGGTATTAACCGACTTAAAATTGACCGTCGCGTCGAGCCCGTGTCTAAGACACCTTGTTTGTGTGGATCTGACCTGTCGCACTTCAAATACATCGCAATATGGATTCTGTTTGGAATAATTTTAGCGTTTTCACCTACTTTAGACACTGAATATTTGTCGGTTTAAAGCTCATTTTGAAATGTTTTAGTTTGTCGTTTCTGTTCAAATTGATCATCTTTTAGCATACTTTACGATCATATTAGCTCACCAGATTGTTTTTGCGCACGCTTCGCTGTTAAAGTAGGTACTCTTTTGCGATATTTTAAAAGATACATCCCATACAACGTTAGTCTAATTTTACACTTTTTCGGTCACCGTGAAATATTTTGTCTTGATATTAACCGAGTTTATATTGACCGTCGCGTCGAGGCCGTTGCGTAGACACCTCGTTTGTTTAGGTCGACCCTGTTTCACTTCAAAAACATCGCAATATGGATTCTGTTTGCAATAATTTTAGCGTTTTAACCTACTTAAGACACTGAATATTTAATGTTTTGAAGCTCAGTTGGAAATGTTTTAGTTTGTCGTTTCTGTTCAAATCGATCAGCTTTAAGCATACTTTTTGATCACATTAGCTCACCAAAGTGGTTTTGCGCACGTTTCGCTGTTGGAGAAGGTACTCCCCTGCGTAATTTTATAAGATACTTGCTATACAAAGTTAGTCGAATTGTACACTTTTTCGGTCACCGTAAAATATTTTGTCTTGATATTAACAGACTTTATATTAACCTTCGCATCGAGCCCGTTGCGTAGACACCTCGTTTCGTTAGATCGAACTTGTTTCACTATTAAAACATCGCAATATGGATTCTGTTTGCAATAATTTTAGCGTTTTTAACTACTTTAGACACTGAATATGTGTCGTTTTAAAGCTCAGTTTGAAATAATTTAGTTTGTTATTTCTGTTTAAATCGATCTTCTTTTAGCAAACTTTTCGATCATATTTGCTCACCGAAGTGGTTTTGCGCACGCTCCGCTGTTAAAGTAGGTTTTCTTTTGCGATATTTTAAAAAATACATCCCGTACAAAGTTAGTCGAATTTTACACTTTTTCGGTCACCGTAAAATATTTTGTCTTGATATTAACCGACTTTATATCGACCGTCGCGTCGATGCCGTTGCGTAGTTACCTCAACTATATAGACAGGACCTGTGGCATCTTAAAAACTTCGCAGTATGAATTCTGTTTGCAATAATTTAAGCGTTTTCACCTACTTTAAACACTGAATATTTGTCGTTTTAAAGCTCAGTTTGAAATGTTTTAGTTTGTCGTTTCTGTTCAAATCGATCATCTTTTAGCATTCTCTTCTTTTTTATTAGAACACTGAAGTGGTTCTGCGCACGCTTTGCTGTTGAAGTAGGAACTCTTTTGCGATATTTTAAAAGATACATCCCATACAAAGTTAGTCAAATTTTACACTTTTTCGGTCACCGTGAAATATTTTGTCTTGATATTAACCGACTTTATATTGACCGTCGCGTCGAGCCCGTTGCATTGACACCTCGATTGTGTAGATTTGAACTGTTGCACTTCAAAACCATCGCAATCTGGATTCTGTTTGCAATAATTTTAGCGTTTTTACCTACTTTCGACACTGAATATTTTTCGTTTAAAAGCTCAGTTTGAAATGTTTTAGTTTGTCGTTTCTGTTCAAATCGATCATCTTTTAGCATACTTTTCGATCATACTAGCTCACCAGAGTGTTTGTGCGCACGTGTCGCTGTTGAAGTTGGAACTCTTTTGCGATATTTTAAAAGATACATCCCATACAAAGTAAGTCGAATTTTACACTTTTTCGGTCACCGTGAAATATTTTGTCTTCATATTAACCGACTTTATATTGACAGTCGCGTCGAGGCCGTTGCGTAGACACCTCGTTTGTGTAGATCGGACCTGTTGCACTTCAAAAACATCGCAATATGGATTCTATTTGCAATAAATTTAGCGTTTTTACCTACTTTAGACACTGAATATTTGTCGTTTTAAAGCTCAGTTTGAAATGTTTTAGTTTGTCGTTTCTGTTCAAATCGATCACTTTTTAGCATACTTTTCGATCATATTAGCTCACTTAAGTGATTCTGCGCACGCTTTGCTGTTCAAATAGGTACTCTTTTGCGATATTTTAAAAGATACATCCCATACAAAGTTAGTCGAATTTTACACTTTTTCGGTCACCGTGAAATAGTTTTGTCTTGATATTAACCGACTTTATATTGACAGTCGCGTCGAGCCCCTTGCGTAGACACTTCGTTTGTGTAGAAAAGATCTGTTGCACTTTAAAAAATTTGCAATATGGATTCTGTTTGCAATAATATTAGCGTTTTCACCTACGTTAGACACTGAAAATTTGTCGTTTTAAAGCTCAGATTGAAATGTTTTAGTTTGTCGTTTTTGTTAAATTCGATCATGTTTTAGCATATTTTTCGATCATATTAGCTCACTGAAGTGGATCTGCGCACGTTTCGCTGTTCTAGTAGGTACTCTTATCCAATATTTTAAAAGATACATGCCATACAAAGTTAGTCAAATTTTACACTTTTTCGGTCACCGTGAAATAGTTTGTCTTGATATTAACCGACTTTATATTGACAGTCGCGTCGAGCCCGTTGCGTAGACACTTCGTTTGTGTAGAAAAGATCTGTTGCACTTCAAAAATTTGCAATATGGGTTCTGTTTGCAATAATTTTAGCGTTTTTACCTACTTTAGACACTGAATATTTGTCGTTTTAAAGCTCAGTCTGAAATGTTTTAGTTTGTCATTTCTGTTCAAATCGATCATCTTTTAGCATACTTTTCGATCATACTAGCTCACCAGAGTGTTTGTGCGCACGTGTCGCTGTTGAAATAGGTACTCTTTTGCGATATTTTAAAAGATACATCCCATACAAATTTAGTCGAATTTTACACTTTTTCGGTCACCGTGAAATATTTTGTCTTGATATTAACCGACTTTATATTGACCTTCGCATCGAGCCCGTTGCGTAGACACCTTGTTTCTGTAAATCGAATTTGTTCCACTTTAAAAACATCGCAATATGGATTCTGTTTGCAATAATTTTAGCTTTTTTAACTACTTTAGACACTGAATATGTGTCGTTTTAAATCTTAGTTTGAAATGTTTTAGTATGTCGTTTCTGTTCAAATCGATCATCTTTTTGCATACTTTTCGATCATATTAGCTCACGAGAGTGTTTGTGCGCACGTGTCGCTGTTGAAATAGGTACTCTTTTGCGATATTTTAAAAGATACAACCCGTAAAAAGTTAGTCGAATTTTACACTTTTTCGGTCACCGTGAAATATTTTGTCTTGATATTAACCGACTTTATATTGACCGTCGCGTCGAACCCGTTCCGTAGACACCTCAATTGTGTAGATCGGAACAATTGCACTTCAAAACCATCGCAATCTGGATTCTGTTTGCAATAATTTTAGCGTTTTTACCTACTTTAGACACTGAATATTTGTCGTTTTAAAGCTCAGTTTGAAATGTTTTAGTTTGTCGTTTCTGTTCAAATCGATCATCTTTTAGCATACTTTTCTTTTTTATTAGATCACTGAAGTGGTTCTGCGCACGCTTTGCTGTTGAAGTAGGAACTCTTTTGCGATATTTTAAAAGATACATCCCATACAAAGTTAGTCGAATTTTACACTTTTTCGGTCACCGTGAAATATTTTGTCTTGATATTAACCGACTTTATATTGACCGTCGCGTCGAGCCCGTTGCGTAGACACCTCGATTGTGTAGATCGAAACTGATGCACTTCAAAAACATCGCAATCTGGATTCTGTTTGCAATAATTTTAGCGTTTTTACCTACTTTACACACTGAATATTTGTCGTTTTAAAGCTCAGTTGGAAATGTTTTAGTTTGTCGTTTCTGTTCAAATCGATCATCTTTTAGCATACTTTTCGATCATACTAGCTCACGAGAGTGTTTGTGCGCACGTGTCGCTGTTGAAGTAGGTACTTTCCTGCGTTATTTTTAAAGATACATGCCATACAAATTAAGTCAAATTTTACACATTTTCGGTCACCGTGAAATATTGTGTCTTGATATTAACCGACTTTATATTGACCGTCGCGTCGAGCCCGTTGCGTTGACACCTTGATTGTGTAGATTTGAACTGTTGCACTTCAAAACCATCGCAATCTGGATTCTGTTTGCAATAATTTTAGCGTTTTTACCTACTTTAGACACTGAATATTTGTCGTTTTAAAGCTCAGTTTGAAATGTTTTAGTTTGTCGTTTCTGTTCAAATCGATCATCTTTTAGCATACTTTTCTTTTTTATTAGATCACTGAAGTAGTTCTGCGCACGCTTTGCTGTTGAAGTAGGAATTCTTTTGCGTAATTTTAAAAGATACATGCCATACAAAGTTGGTCGAATTTTACACTTTTTCGGTCACCGTGAAATATTTTGTCTTGATATTAACCGACTTTATATTGACCGTCGCGTCGCGCCCGTTGCGTTGACACCTCGATTGTGTAGATTTGAACTGTTGCACTTCAAAACCATCGCAATCTGGATTCTGTTTGCAATAATTTTAGCGTTTTTACCTACTTTCGACACTGAATATTTGTCGTTTTAAAGCTCAGTTTGAAATGTTTTAGTTTGTCGTTTCTGTTCAAATCGATCATCTTTTAGCATACTTTACGATCATATTAGCTCACCAGATTGTTTTTGCGCACGCTTCGCTGTTAAAGTAGGTACTCTTTTGCGATATTTTAAAAGATACATCCCATACAACGTTAGTCTAATTTTACACTTTTTCGGTCACCGTGAAATATTTTGTCTTGATATTAACCGAGTTTATATTGACCGTCGCGTCGAGGCCGTTGCGTAGACACCTCGTTTGTGTAAATTGGACCTGTTGCACTTCAAAAACATCGCAATATGGATTATGTTTGCAATAATTTTAGCGTTTTTAACTACTTTTGACACTGAATATTTATCGTTTTAAAGCTCAGTTTGAAATGTTTTAGTTTGTCGTTTCTGTTTAGTGCAAAAATTTCCTCGGATTGAATAAACATAAATTAGGTACATAATGTATGTAGATAGGAGGTACTTATTGATGAAATGCAATGTAATAATAAGTATAATATTCAGTGTCTAAAGTAAGTGAAAACGCCAAAATTATTGCAAACAGAATCCATATTGTGATGTTTTTGAAGTGCAACTGATATTAACCGACTTTATATTGACCGTCGCGTTGAGGCCGTTGCATAGACACCTAGATTGTGTAGATCGAAATTGTTGCACTTCAAAAAAATCGCAATATGGATTCTGTTTGCAATAATTTTAGCGTTTTCACCTACTTTAGACACTGAATATTTGTCGTTTTAAAGCTCAGTTTGAAATGTTTTAGTTTGTCGTTTCTGTTCAAATCGATCATCTTTTAGCATACTTTTCGAACACATTAGCTCAACGAAGTGGTTTTTTGCACGCTCCGCTGTTGAAAAAGGTACTCTTTTGCGAGATTTTAAAAGATACATCTCATACAAAGTTAGTCAAATTTTACACTTTTTCGGTCACCGTGAAATGTTTTGTCTTGGTATTAACCGACTTAAAATTGACCGTCGCGTCGAGCCCGTGTCTAAGACACCTTGTTTGTGTGGATCTGACCTGTCGCACTTCAAATACATCGCAATATGGATTCTGTTTGGAATAATTTTAGCGTTTTCACCTACTTTAGACACTGAATATTTGTCGGTTTAAAGCTCATTTTGAAATGTTTTAGTTTGTCGTTTCTGTTCAAATTGATCATCTTTTAGCATACTTTACGATCATATTAGCTCACCAGATTGTTTTTGCGCACGCTTCGCTGTTAAAGTAGGTACTCTTTTGCGATATTTTAAAAGATACATCCCATACAACGTTAGTCTAATTTTACACTTTTTCGGTCACCGTGAAATATTTAGTCTTGATATTAACCGAGTTTATATTGACCGTCGCGTCGAGGCCGTTGCGTAGACACCTCGTTTGTTTAGGTCGACCCTGTTTCACTTCAAAAACATCGCAATATGTATTCTGTTTGCAATAATTTTAGCGTTTTAACCTACTTAAGACACTGAATATTTAATGTTTTGAAGCTCAGTTGGAAATGTTTTAGTTTGTCGTTTCTGTTCAAATCGATCAGCTTTAAGCATACTTTTTGATCACATTAGCTCACCAAAGTGGTTTTGCGCACGTTTCGCTGTTGGAGAAGGTACTCCCCTGCGTAATTTTATAAGATACTTGCTATACAAAGTTAGTCGAATTGTACACTTTTTCGGTCACCGTAAAATATTTTGTCTTGATATTAACAGACTTTATATTAACCTTCGCATCGAGCCCGTTGCGTAGACACCTCGTTTCGTTAGATCGAACTTGTTTCACTATTAAAACATCGCAATATGGATTCTGTTTGCAATAATTTTAGCGTTTTTAACTACTTTAGACACTGAATATGTGTCGTTTTAAAGCTCAGTTTGAAATAATTTAGTTTGTCATTTCTGTTTAAATCGATCTTCTTTTAGCAAACTTTTCGATCATATTTGCTCACCGAAGTGGTTTTGCGCACGCTCCGCTGTTAAAGTAGGTTTTCTTTTGCGATATTTTAAAAAATACATCCCGTACAAAGTTAGTCGAATTTTACACTTTTTCGGTCACCGTAAAATATTTTGTCTTGATATTAACCGACTTTATATCGACCGTCGCGTCGATGCCGTTGCGTAGTTACCTCAACTATATAGACAGGACCTGTGGCATCTTAAAAACTTCGCAGTATGAATTCTGTTTGCAATAATTTAAGCGTTTTCACCTACTTTAAACACTGAATATTTGTCGTTTTAAAGCTCAGTTTGAAATGTTTTAGTTTGTCGTTTCTGTTCAAATCGATCATCTTTTAGCATTCTCTTCTTTTGTATTAGAACACTGAAGTGGTTCTGCGCACGCTTTGCTGTTGAAGTAGGAACTCTTTTGCGATATTTTAAAAGATACATCCCATACAAAGTTAGTCAAATTTTACACTTTTTCGGTCACCGTGAAATATTTTGTCTTGATATTAACCGAGTTTATATTGACCGTCGCGTCGAGGCCGTTGCGTAGACACCTCGTTTGTGTAAATTGGACCTGTTGCACTTCAAAAACATCGCAATATGGATTATGTTTGCAATAATTTTAGCGTTTTTAACTACTTTTGACACTGAATATTTATCGTTTTAAAGCTCAGTTTGAAATGTTTTAGTTTGTCGTTTCTGTTTAGTGCAAAAATTTCCTCGGATTGAATAAACATAAATTAGGTACATAATGTATGTAGATAGGAGGTACTTATTGATGAAATGCAATGTAATAATAAGTATAATATTCAGTGTCTAAAGTAAGTGAAAACGCCAAAATTATTGCAAACAGAATCCATATTGTGATGTTTTTGAAGTGCAACTGATATTAACCGACTTTATATTGACCGTCGCGTTGAGGCCGTTGCATAGACACCTAGATTGTGTAGATCGAAATTGTTGCACTTCAAAAAAATCGCAATATGGATTCTGTTTGCAATAATTTTAGCGTTTTCACCTACTTTAGACACTGAATATTTGTCGTTTTAAAGCTCAGTTTGAAATGTTTTAGTTTGTCGTTTCTGTTCAAATCGATCATCTTTTAGCATACTTTTCGAACACATTAGCTCAACGAAGTGGTTTTTTGCACGCTCCGCTGTTGAAAAAGGTACTCTTTTGCGAGATTTTAAAAGATACATCTCATACAAAGTTAGTCAAATTTTACACTTTTTCGGTCACCGTGAAATGTTTTGTCTTGGTATTAACCGACTTAAAATTGACCGTCGCGTCGAGCCCGTGTCTAAGACACCTTGTTTGTGTGGATCTGACCTGTCGCACTTCAAATACATCGCAATATGGATTCTGTTTGGAATAATTTTAGCGTTTTCACCTACTTTAGACACTGAATATTTGTCGGTTTAAAGCTCATTTTGAAATGTTTTAGTTTGTCGTTTCTGTTCAAATTGATCATCTTTTAGCATACTTTACGATCATATTAGCTCACCAGATTGTTTTTGCGCACGCTTCGCTGTTAAAGTAGGTACTCTTTTGCGATATTTTAAAAGATACATCCCATACAACGTTAGTCTAATTTTACACTTTTTCGGTCACCGTGAAATATTTTGTCTTGATATTAACCGAGTTTATATTGACCGTCGCGTCGAGGCCGTTGCGTAGACACCTCGTTTGTTTAGGTCGACCCTGTTTCACTTCAAAAACATCGCAATATGTATTCTGTTTGCAATAATTTTAGCGTTTTAACCTACTTAAGACACTGAATATTTAATGTTTTGAAGCTCAGTTGGAAATGTTTTAGTTTGTCGTTTCTGTTCAAATCGATCAGCTTTAAGCATACTTTTTGATCACATTAGCTCACCAAAGTGGTTTTGCGCACGTTTCGCTGTTGGAGAAGGTACTCCCCTGCGTAATTTTATAAGATACTTGCTATACAAAGTTAGTCGAATTGTACACTTTTTCGGTCACCGTAAAATATTTTGTCTTGATATTAACAGACTTTATATTAACCTTCGCATCGAGCCCGTTGCGTAGACACCTCGTTTCGTTAGATCGAACTTGTTTCACTATTAAAACATCGCAATATGGATTCTGTTTGCAATAATTTTAGCGTTTTTAACTACTTTAGACACTGAATATGTGTCGTTTTAAAGCTCAGTTTGAAATAATTTAGTTTGTCATTTCTGTTTAAATCGATCTTCTTTTAGCAAACTTTTCGATCATATTTGCTCACCGAAGTGGTTTTGCGCACGCTCCGCTGTTAAAGTAGGTTTTCTTTTGCGATATTTTAAAAAATACATCCCGTACAAAGTTAGTCAAATTTTACACTTTTTCGGTCACCGTAAAATATTTTGTCTTGATATTAACCGACTTTATATCGACCGTCGCGTCGATGCCGTTGCGTAGTTACCTCAACTATATAGACAGGACCTGTGGCATCTTAAAAACTTCGCAGTATGAATTCTGTTTGCAATAATTTAAGCGTTTTCACCTACTTTAAACACTGAATATTTGTCGTTTTAAAGCTCAGTTTGAAATGTTTTAGTTTGTCGTTTCTGTTCAAATCGATCATCTTTTAGCATTCTCTTCTTTTTTATTAGAACACTGAAGTGGTTCTGCGCACGCTTTGCTGTTGAAGTAGGAACTCTTTTGCGATATTTTAAAAGATACATCCCATACAAAGTTAGTCAAATTTTACACTTTTTCGGTCACCGTGAAATATTTTGTCTTGATATTAACCGACTTTATATTGACCGTCGCGTCGAGCCCGTTGCATTGACACCTCGATTGTGTAGATTTGAACTGTTGCACTTCAAAACCATCGCAATCTGGATTCTGTTTGCAATAATTTTAGCGTTTTTACCTACTTTCGACACTGAATATTTTTCGTTTAAAAGCTCAGTTTGAAATGTTTTAGTTTGTCGTTTCTGTTCAAATCGATCATCTTTTAGCATACTTTTCGATCATACTAGCTCACCAGAGTGTTTGTGCGCACGTGTCGCTGTTGAAGTTGGAACTCTTTTGCGATATTTTAAAAGATACATCCCATACAAAGTAAGTCGAATTTTACACTTTTTCGGTCACCGTGAAATATTTTGTCTTCATATTAACCGACTTTATATTGACAGTCGCGTCGAGGCCGTTGCGTAGACACCTCGTTTGTGTAGATCGGACCTGTTGCACTTCAAAAACATCGCAATATGGATTCTATTTGCAATAAATTTAGCGTTTTTACCTACTTTAGACACTGAATATTTGTCGTTTTAAAGCTCAGTTTGAAATGTTTTAGTTTGTCGTTTCTGTTCAAATCGATCACTTTTTAGCATACTTTTCGATCATATTAGCTCACTTAAGTGATTCTGCGCACGCTTTGCTGTTCAAATAGGTACTCTTTTGCGATATTTTAAAAGATACATCCCATACAAAGTTAGTCGAATTTTACACTTTTTCGGTCACCGTGAAATAGTTTTGTCTTGATATTAACCGACTTTATATTGACAGTCGCGTCGAGCCCCTTGCGTAGACACTTCGTTTGTGTAGAAAAGATCTGTTGCACTTTAAAAAATTTGCAATATGGATTCTGTTTGCAATAATATTAGCGTTTTCACCTACGTTAGACACTGAAAATTTGTCGTTTTAAAGCTCAGATTGAAATGTTTTAGTTTGTCGTTTTTGTTAAATTCGATCATGTTTTAGCATATTTTTCGATCATATTAGCTCACTGAAGTGGATCTGCGCACGTTTCGCTGTTCTAGTAGGTACTCTTATCCAATATTTTAAAAGATACATGCCATACAAAGTTAGTCAAATTTTACACTTTTTCGGTCACCGTGAAATAGTTTGTCTTGATATTAACCGACTTTATATTGACAGTCGCGTCGAGCCCGTTGCGTAGACACTTCGTTTGTGTAGAAAAGATCTGTTGCACTTCAAAAATTTGCAATATGGGTTCTGTTTGCAATAATTTTAGCGTTTTTACCTACTTTAGACACTGAATATTTGTCGTTTTAAAGCTCAGTTTGAAATGTTTTAGTTTGTCATTTCTGTTCAAATCGATCATCTTTTAGCATACTTTTCGATCATACTAGCTCACCAGAGTGTTTGTGCGCACGTGTCGCTGTTGAAATAGGTACTCTTTTGCGATATTTTAAAAGATACATCCCATACAAATTTAGTCGAATTTTACACTTTTTCGGTCACCGTGAAATATTTTGTCTTGATATTAACCGACTTTATATTGACCTTCGCATCGAGCCCGTTGCGTAGACACCTTGTTTCTGTAGATCGAATTTGTTCCACTTTAAAAACATCGCAATATGGATTCTGTTTGCAATAATTTTAGCTTTTTTAACTACTTTAGACACTGAATATGTGTCGTTTTAAATCTTAGTTTGAAATGTTTTAGTATGTCGTTTCTGTTCAAATCGATCATCTTTTTGCATACTTTTCGATCATATTAGCTCACGAGAGTGTTTGTGCGCACGTGTCGCTGTTGAAATAGGTACTCTTTTGCGATATTTTAAAAGATACAACCCGTAAAAAGTTAGTCGAATTTTACACTTTTTCGGTCACCGTGAAATATTTTGTCTTGATATTAACCGACTTTATATTGACCGTCGCGTCGAACCCGTTCCGTAGACACCTCAATTGTGTAGATCGGAACAATTGCACTTCAAAACCATCGCAATCTGGATTCTGTTTGCAATAATTTTAGCGTTTTTACCTACTTTAGACACTGAATATTTGTCGTTTTAAAGCTCAGTTTGAAATGTTTTAGTTTGTCGTTTCTGTTCAAATCGATCATCTTTTAGCATACTTTTCTTTTTTATTAGATCACTGAAGTGGTTCTGCGCACGCTTTGCTGTTGAAGTAGGAACTCTTTTGCGATATTTTAAAAGATACATCCCATACAAAGTTAGTCGAATTTTACACTTTTTCGGTCACCGTGAAATATTTTGTCTTGATATTAACCGACTTTATATTGACCGTCGCGTCGAGCCCGTTGCGTAGACACCTCGATTGTGTAGATCGAAACTGATGCACTTCAAAAACATCGCAATCTGGATTCTGTTTGCAATAATTTTAGCGTTTTTACCTACTTTACACACTGAATATTTGTCGTTTTAAAGCTCAGTTGGAAATGTTTTAGTTTGTCGTTTCTGTTCAAATCGATCATCTTTTAGCATACTTTTCGATCATACTAGCTCACGAGAGTGTTTGTGCGCACGTGTCGCTGTTGAAGTAGGTACTTTCCTGCGTTATTTTTAAAGATACATGCCATACAAATTAAGTCAAATTTTACACATTTTCGGTCACCGTGAAATATTGTGTCTTGATATTAACCGACTTTATATTGACCGTCGCGTCGAGCCCGTTGCGTTGACACCTCGATTGTGTAGATTTGAACTGTTGCACTTCAAAACCATCGCAATCTGGATTCTGTTTGCAATAATTTTAGCGTTTTTACCTACTTTAGACACTGAATATTTGTCGTTTTAAAGCTCAGTTTGAAATGTTTTAGTTTGTCGTTTCTGTTCAAATCGATCATCTTTTAGCATACTTTTCTTTTTTATTAGATCACTGAAGTAGTTCTGCGCACGCTTTGCTGTTGAAGTAGGAACTCTTTTGCGTAATTTTAAAAGATACATGCCATACAAAGTTGGTCGAATTTTACACTTTTTCGGTCACCGTGAAATATTTTGTCTTGATATTAACCGACTTTATATTGACCGTCGCGTCGCGCCCGTTGCGTTGACACCTCGATTGTGTAGATTTGAACTGTTGCACTTCAAAACCATCGCAATCTGGATTCTGTTTGCAATAATTTTAGCGTTTTTACCTACTTTCGACACTGAATATTTGTCGTTTTAAAGCTCAGTTTGAAATGTTTTAGTTTGTCGTTTCTGTTCAAATCGATCATCGTTTAGCATACTTTTCGATCATACTAGCTCACCAGAGTGTTTGTGCGCACGTGTCGCTGTTGAAGTAGGAACTTTTTTGCGATATTTTAAAAGATACATCCCATACAATGTTAATCGAATTATACACTTTTTCGGTCACTGTGAAATATTTTGTATTGATATTAACCGACTTTATATTGACCGTCACTTCGAGGCCGTTGCGTAGACACCTCGTTTGTTTAGGACGAACCTGTTTCACTTCAAAAACATCGCAATATGGATTCTGTTTGCAATAATTTTAGCGTTTTAACCTACTTAAGACACTGAATATTTAATGTTTTGAAGCTCAGTTGGAAATGTTTTAGTTTGTCGTTTCTGTTCAAATCGATCAGCTTTGAGCATACTTTTTGATTACATTAGCTCACCGAAGTGGTTTTGCGCACGTTTCGCTGTTGGAGAAGGTACTCCCCTGCGTAATTTTATAAGATACTTGCTATACAAAGTTAGTCGAATTGTACACTTTTTCGGTCACCGTAAAATATTTTGTCTTGATATTAACAGACTTTATATTGGCCTTCCCATCGAGCCCGTTGCGTAGACACATCGTTTCTTTAGATCGAACTTGTTCCACTATAAAAACATCGCAATATGGATTCTGTTTGCAATAATTTTAGTGTTTTTAACTACTTTAGACACTGAATATGTGTCGTTTTAAAGCTCAGTTTGAAATAATTTAGTTTGTCATTTCTGTTTAAATCGATCTTCTTTTAGCAAACTTTTCGATCATATTTGCTCACCGAAGTGGTTTTGCGCACGCTCCGCTGTTAAAGTAGGTTTTCTTTTGCGATATTTTAAAAAATACATCCCGTACAAAGTTAGTCGAATTTTACACTTTTTCGGTCACCGTAAAATATTTTGTCTTGATATTAACCGACTTTATATCGACCGTCGCGTCGATGCCGTTGCGTAGTTACCTCAACTATATAGACAGGACCTGTGGCATCTTAAAAACTTCGCAGTATGAATTCTGTTTGCAATAATTTAAGCGTTTTCACCTACTTTAAACACTGAATATTTGTCGTTTTAAAGCTCAGTTTGAAATGTTTTAGTTTGTCGTTTCTGTTCAAATCGATCATCTTTTAGCATTCTCTTCTTTTTTATTAGAACACTGAAGTGGTTCTGCGCACGCTTTGCTGTTGAAGTAGGAACTCTTTTGCGATATTTTAAAAGATACATCCCATACAAAGTTAGTCAAATTTTACACTTTTTCGGTCACCGTGAAATATTTTGTCTTGATATTAACCGACTTTATATTGACCGTCGCGTCGAGCCCGTTGCATTGACACCTCGATTGTGTAGATTTGAACTGTTGCACTTCAAAACCATCGCAATCTGGATTCTGTTTGCAATAATTTTAGCGTTTTTACCTACTTTCGACACTGAATATTTTTCGTTTAAAAGCTCAGTTTGAAATGTTTTAGTTTGTCGTTTCTGTTCAAATCGATCATCTTTTAGCATACTTTTCGATCATACTAGCTCACCAGAGTGTTTGTGCGCACGTGTCGCTGTTGAAGTTGGAACTCTTTTGCGATATTTTAAAAGATACATCCCATACAAAGTAAGTCGAATTTTACACTTTTTCGGTCACCGTGAAATATTTTGTCTTCATATTAACCGACTTTATATTGACAGTCGCGTCGAGGCCGTTGCGTAGACACCTCGTTTGTGTAGATCGGACCTGTTGCACTTCAAAAACATCGCAATATGGATTCTATTTGCAATAAATTTAGCGTTTTTACCTACTTTAGACACTGAATATTTGTCGTTTTAAAGCTCAGTTTGAAATGTTTTAGTTTGTCGTTTCTGTTCAAATCGATCACTTTTTAGCATACTTTTCGATCATATTAGCTCACTTAAGTGATTCTGCGCACGCTTTGCTGTTCAAATAGGTACTCTTTTGCGATATTTTAAAAGATACATCCCATACAAAGTTAGTCGAATTTTACACTTTTTCGGTCACCGTGAAATAGTTGTGTCTTGATATTAACCGACTTTATATTGACAGTCGCGTCGAGCCCCTTGCGTAGACACTTCGTTTGTGTAGAAAAGATCTGTTGCACTTTAAAAAATTTGCAATATGGATTCTGTTTGCAATAATATTAGCGTTTTCACCTACGTTAGACACTGAAAATTTGTCGTTTTAAAGCTCAGATTGAAATGTTTTAGTTTGTCGTTTTTGTTAAATTCGATCATGTTTTAGCATATTTTTCGATCATATTAGCTCACTGAAGTGGATCTGCGCACGTTTCGCTGTTCTAGTAGGTACTCTTATCCAATATTTTAAAAGATACATGCCATACAAAGTTAGTCAAATTTTACACTTTTTCGGTCACCGTGAAATAGTTTGTCTTGATATTAACCGACTTTATATTGACAGTCGCGTCGAGCCCGTTGCGTAGACACTTTGTTTGTGTAGAAAAGATCTGTTGCACTTCAAAAATTTGCAATATGGGTTCTGTTTGCAATAATTTTAGCGTTTTTACCTACTTTAGACACTGAATATTTGTCGTTTTAAAGCTCAGTTTGAAATGTTTTAGTTTGTCATTTCTGTTCAAATCGATCATCTTTTAGCATACTTTTCGATCATACTAGCTCACCAGAGTGTTTGTGCGCACGTGTCGCTGTTGAAATAGGTACTCTTTTGCGATATTTTAAAAGATACATCCCATATAAATTTAGTCGAATTTTACACTTTTTCGGTCACCGTGAAATATTTTGTCTTGATATTAACTGACTTTATATTGACCTTCGCATCGAGCCCGTTGCGTAGACACCTTGTTTCTGTAGATCGAATTTGTTCCACTTTAAAAACATCGCAATATGGATTCTGTTTGCAATAATTTTAGCTTTTTTAACTACTTTAGACACTGAATATGTGTCGTTTTAAATCTTAGTTTGAAATGTTTTAGTATGTCGTTTCTGTTCAAATCGATCATCTTTTTGCATACTTTTCGATCATATTAGCTCACGAGAGTGTTTGTGCGCACGTGTCGCTGTTGAAATAGGTACTCTTTTGCGATATTTTAAAAGATACAACCCGTAAAAAGTTAGTCGAATTTTACACTTTTTCGGTCACCGTGAAATATTTTGTCTTGATATTAACCGACTTTATATTGACCGTCGCGTCGAACCCGTTGCGTAGACACCTCAATTGTGTAGATCAAAACAATTGCACTTCAAAACCATCGCAATCTGGATTCTGTTTGCAATAATTTTAGCGTTTTTACCTACTTTAGACACTGAATATTTGTCGTTTTAAAGCTCAGTTTGAAATGTTTAAGTTTGTCGTTTCTGTTCAAATCGATCATCTTTTAGCATACTTTTCTTTTTTATTAGATCACTGAAGTGGTTCTGCGCACGCTTTGCTGTTGAAGTAGGAACTCTTTTGCGATATTTTAAAAGATACATCCCATACAAAGTTAGTCGAATTTTACACTTTTTCGGTCACCGTGAAATATTTTGTCTTGATATTAACCGACTTTATATTGACCGTCGCGTCGAGCCCGTTGCGTAGACACCTCGATTGTGTAGATCGAAACTGATGCACTTCAAAAACATCGCAATCTGGATTCTGTTTGCAATAATTTTAGCGTTTTTACCTACTTTACACACTGAATATTTGTCGTTTTAAAGCTCAGTTGGAAATGTTTTAGTTTGTCGTTTCTGTTCAAATCGATCATCTTTTAGCATACTTTTCGATCATACTAGCTCACGAGAGTGTTTGTGCGCACGTGTCGCTGTTGAAGTAGGTACTTTCCTGCGTTATTTTTAAAGATACATGCCATACAAATTAAGTCAAATTTTACACATTTTCGGTCACCGTGAAATATTGTGTCTTGATATTAACCGACTTTATATTGACCGTCGCGTCTAGGCCGTTGCTCGGACACCTCGTTTGTGTAGATCGCACCTGTTGCACTTCAAAATTATCGCAATAAGGATTCTGTTTGCAATAATTTTAGCGTTTTTAACTACTTTAGACACTGAATATTTGTCGTTTTAAAGCTCAGTTTGAAATGTTTTAGTTTGTCGTTTCTTTTCAAATCGATCATCTTTTAGCATTCTTTTTGATCACATTAGCTCACCGAAGTGGTTTTGCGCACGCACCGCTGTTGAAGTAGGAACTTTTTTGCGATATTTTTAAAGATACAGCCTATACAAAGTTAGTCAAATTTTACACTTTTCCGGTCACCGTGAAATATTTTGTCTTGATATTAACCGACTTTATATTGACCGTCGCGTCGAGCCCGTTGCAGAGACACCTCGTTTGTGTAGATCGGACCTGTTGCACTTCAAAAACATCGCAATATGGATTCTGTTTATAATAACTTTAGCGTTTTCACCTACTTTAGACACTGAATATTTGTCGTTTTAAAGCTCAGTTTGAAATGTTTTAGTTTGTCGTTTCTGTTCAAATCGATCATCTTTTAGCATACTTTTCGATCATATTAGCTCATTGGAGTGTTTTTGCGCACACTTCGATGTTCTAGTAGATACTCTTTTGCGATATTTCAAAAGATACAACCCATAAAAAGTTAGTCGAATTTTACACTTTTTCGGTCACCGTGAAAAATTTTGTCTTGATATTAACCGACTTTATATTGACCGTTGCGTCGAACCCGTTGCGTTGACTACACGTTTGTGTAGATCGGACCTGTTGCACTTCAAAAACATCGCAATATGGATTCTGTTTGCAATAACTTTAGCGTTTTCACCTACTTTAGACACTGAATATTTGTCGTTTTAAAGCTCAGTTCGAAATGTTTTAGTTTGTCGTTTCTGTTAAATCGAGCATCTTTTAGCATACTTTTCGATCATACTAGCTTGCAAGAGTGTTTGTGCGCACGTGTCGCTGTTAAAGTAGGTACTCTTTTGCGATTTTTTAAAAGATACATCCCATACAAAGTTAGTCGAATTTTACACTTTTTCTGTTACCGTGAAATATTTTGTCTTGATATTAACCGACTTTATATTGACCGTAGCGTCGATGCCGTTGCGTAGACACCTTGTTTATGTTAAACAGACCTGTTGCACTTCAAAAACATCGCAATATGGATTTTGTTTGCAATAATTTTAGCGTTTTCCCTTACTTTAGACTTTGAATAATTGTCGTTTTAAAGCTCAGTTTGAAATGTTTTAGTTTGTCGTTTCTGTTTAAATCGATCATCTTTTAGCATTATTTTCGATCATATTAGCTGACTGGAGTAGTTTTGCGTACGCTCCGCTGTTAAAGTAGGTACTCTTTTGCAATATTTTAAAAGATACATCCCATACAAAGTTAGTCGAATTTTACACTTTTTCGGTCACCGTAAAATATTTTGTCTTGATATTAACCGACTTTATATCGACCGTCGCGTCGATGCCGTTGCGTAGTCACCTCAACTATGTAGACAGGACCTGTGGCATCTTAAAAACTTCGCAGTATGAATTCTGTTTGCAATAATTTTAGCGTTTTCACCTACTTTAGACACTGAATATTTGTCGTTTTGAAGCTCAGTTTAAAATGTTTTAGTTTGTCGTTTCTGTTCAAATCGATTATCTTTTAGCATACTTTTCGATCATATTAGCTTAGCGGAGTGTTTGTGCGCACGCTTTGCTGTTCTAAAAGGTACTCTTTTGCGATATTTTAAAAGATACATCCCATAAAAAGTAAGTCGAATTTGACACTTTTTCGGTTACCGTGAAATATTTTGTCTTGATATTAACCGACTTTATATTGACCGTCGCGTCGAGCCCGTTGCGTAGACTACTCGCGTGTGTAGACCGGACCTGTTGCACTTCAAAAACATCGCAATATGGATTCTGTTTGCAATAATTTTAGCGTTTTCACCTACTTTAGACACTGAATATTTGTCGTTTTGAAGCTCAGTTTGAAATGTTTTAGTTTGTCATTTCTGTTCAAATCGATCATCTTTTAGCATATTTTTCGATCACATTAGCTAAGCGGAGTGTTTGTGCGCACGCTTCGCTGTTCTAAAAGGTACTCTTTTGCGATATTTTAAAAGATACATCCCATACAAAGTAAGTTGAATTTGACACTTTTTCGGTCACCGTGAAATATTTTGTCTCGATATTAACCGACTTTATATTGACCGTCGCGTCGTACCCGTTGCGTAGACTACTCGTTTGTGTAGCTCGGACCTGTTGCACTTCAAAAAAAATTGCAAAATGGATTCTGTTTGCAATAATTTTAGCGTTCTAACCTACTTTAGACACTGAATATTTGTCGTTTTAAAGCTTAGTTTGAAATGTTTTAGTTTGTCGTTTTTGTTCAAATCTATCATCTTTTAGCATACTTTTCAATCATATTAGCTCACTGTAGTGTTTTTGCGCACGGTCCGCTGTTAAAAAAGGATATTTTCTGCGTCATTTTAAAAGATACATGCCATACAATGTTAGTCGAATTTACACTTTTTCGGTCACCGTGAAATATTTTGTCTTGATATTAACCGACTTTATATTGACCGTCGCGTCGAGCCCGTTGCGTAGACACCTCGATTGTGTAGATCGAAACTGATGCACTTCAAAAACATCGCAATATGGATTCTGTTTGCAATAATTTTAGCGTTTTTAACTACTTTAGACACTGAATATTTGTCGTTTTAAAGCTCAGTTTGAAATGTTTTAGTTTGTCGTTTCTGTTCAAATCGATCATCTTTTAGCATACTTTTCGATCATATTAGCTCATTGGAGTGTTTTTGCGCACACTTCGATGTTCTAGTAGGTACTCTTTTGCGATATTTCAAAAGATACAACCCGTAAAATGTTAGTCGAATTTTACACTTTTTCGGTCACCGTGAGAAATTTTGTCTTGATATTAACCGACTTTATATTGACCGTCACTTCGAGGCCGTTGCGTAGACACCTCGTTTGTTTAGGTCGAACCTGTTTCACTTCAAAAACATCGCAATATGGATTCTGTTTGCAATTATTTTAGCGTTTTAACCTACTTAACAAACTGAATATTTAACGTTTTGAAGCTCAGTTGGAAATGTTTTAGTTTGTCGTTTCTGTTCAAATCGATCATCTTTGAGCATACTTTTTGATCACATTAGCTCACCGAAGTGGTTTTGCGCACGCTACGCTATTGGAGAAGGTACTCTTCTGCGTAATTTTATAAGATACTTGCTAAACAAAGTTAGTCGAATTGTACACTTTTTCGGTCACCGTAAAATATTTTGTCTTGATATTAACAGACTTTATATTGACCTTCGCATCGAGCCCGTTGCGTAGACACCTCGTTTCTGTAGATCGAACTTGTTTCACTTTAAAAACATCGCAATATGGATTCTGTTTGTAATAATTTTAGTGTTTTCAACTACTTTAGACACTGAATATTTGTCGTTTTGAAGCTCAGTTTGAAATGTTTAAGTTTGTTGTTTCTGTTCAAATCGATCAACTTTTAGCATACTTTTTGATCATATTAGCTCACCGGAGTGTTTTTGCGCACACTTCGCTGTTCTAGTTGGTACTCTCCTGCGTTATTAAAAAAGATACGTCTCATACAAAGTTAGTCGAATTTTACAGTTTTCCAGTCACCGTGAAATATTTTGTCTTGATATTAACCGACTTTATATTGACCGTCGCGTCGAGGCCGTTGCGTAGACACCTCGTTTGTGTAGATCGGACCTATTGCACTTCAAAAACATAGCAATTTGGATTGTTTGCAATAATTTTAGC